>JAWWMO010000096.1:12262585-12276416 GCA_035047845.1 Dendrocincla fuliginosa | reverse complement strand
ACGCTCTTCCGATCTGACAAAGCTTATTTTCTGGAATTACTAAGTCAGGCTGAACAACAGGATGATCTTGAAAGTTTGTCCCTTTTCTGGGAGTTTGTGAGTGTGGTTACACCTGACTGACATGTTTCTGTGTGCATCACTAGGTAGCCTTTGATTCTCTCCTCAAAACATACAAAAAAATGTAAATGAAACCTGCATGGGCAGAAAGTCCCTTAATAAACCAAGGAAATTAAAGAACTCAGCTTGCCTTCAGAATAAAAATTCTCAGCACCTAAAATTTTTCAAGGACGTGGGTGAGGTAAAAAGAGATTCACAGCATTTTCAAAGTTCTGGTACTGCTGCTTTTCATATTGTCATAGTCTGTGTCTCACAGGCAGTACCTATTTTTTCCTCTGTATAGTTAACAGTTTAACTTCATGCCTTCCCACTATTGAGTTCAAATTACATGCTAACATTCAGGTGCTGGGGGGAAAAAAGAATATATATATATATAAGGAAAGGGCAGGAGAAAGAGTAGGAGGGGAAAGAAACCCATCTGTTTGTTGCTGGGATGTAAAGAACCAAAAAGTAAGTATACAATACAGAGGTGAAAGTTAGGAAAATAAAAGAAACAATAAGAGGCACATAAGAGAAGAGAGAAATAAGAAAAGTGGAGGAAAAAGGCATATAAACCTAAAAAGAGAAAGAGGATAAAAGTATTGCAAACATGCTTCTAAGCAGGAGTTGCTTCTGGAGGAACTGGGCCTGCCAAAGAGGGTCAGAGAGAGAGTATCTGACTAGGTCATGAAAATGTAAACAGCCCTGATGGAAGTGAAGTGCAAATGCTTCTTGCAGAGGTCTTACCCTCCACTATAACGTTTTGCCTTGAAAGCAAATGGAATGTGGTCTGAGTACTGTGGGTGTTCCTCACCTTTATCTGCCCCCACAGACCTCCTGTGCTCCTCAGAATCCAAAGCCACTCTCTTTGCCTGCCTTCTTACTTTGCTACATGGCATAACACACTTTTTAAACGTGTGCTTGTGGTGCTTCCAGCAGGGAACCAATGATGTGTCTCACTGTAACTCCTCCTAACCATGTGGGTTAAACAGCATGGCATGCTCTAGTTGCTCATGTAAAGTCTTTTTTGGCTTTTTCAGGCTTTGGTTTGGTTTTTTGCTCTTTCCCTGCACCTGAACACGCAAAGTGAAGGAATTGCTGATGAAGCAAAGTGCATTTCCATACCTTGAAAATAAAACCGTTATTTTGTCAGTCCTATATCCCACACCAGCTGTTGATAGATAATCCTGAATATCTCAATGTTAAAGTGTACACCTCTATGCGTAGAAGGCTATATATTATAATTGACTACTGCATGGACATTCTTTTATTTTCTAGGACACATAAGCAGGAATATTACTCAGCTAACACCACATGTAAAATGTAGTACTATTCTAATATATGCATGTTTTCAAACCCACCACATTACAGAGTAGCACAGATTGCCAGGGATTGATATAGCAGTGCTCCAAGGATGCAAGGGCTCTGTACACAGCATCTGTGAAGGGAAGATTAATGAGTTTAAGCCATTCCCTCCCTACTAATACTTCTACAGAAATGCTTTCTCTTTACAAACTGATAGCATTCCATATTCATAACACCAAGTTCACTGATAATGTTTCCATTGCTGCTGGCACGGAATGATCACGATGAATTCTTAATTTGCTTGTACGTGTATTTTATATCATGTTCATGCTGTTTTGATAGGGTCTGGATTCCTAGCATCTTAATTCATTGCCAGAACAGCATACCTGAAATACCACTTTGAATGGTTGCTTATTTACAGCCTGAAGTCTGTTAACCCAACTGATGCTTATAGCCAAGTTCTACATCATTCCTTGCATATTTATACCCATATGCTTGCACAGACTACAATGTTACTAAGTTCACTGCTTAAAAGTTTGCACTTATTATGTTGTATTTCTGTTTGCTCTGTATTTCTGATTGTCTGTGCCATCAAAAATTAATTCATACATCATTAAAAATAAGTAAAAGTCTTGTATTTGTACTGCTTTTTACAGATGCTGCCTTTATAGAGGTGTAAAGAAAACAAGAAGGCAGTATTGACTGTATACCAAATATTTCCAGTGCTTCAGTTTTTTTGTGAAAGATGTAAGGAGTGGCAGAAGGGAGAGAGAGCTGAGTGAAACAATTTTGACCTTTTTAGAATAACAATTGGGTCTCCTAAAGAGATTGTTTCATCTAGTACTCTGAAGCTTTCAGAGAAAGCATGACACTTAGCTGGGTATCAGCATGAAGTTTCAGGACAAGGATCCCATTTCAGAAAAAATTTGGGAACCTCACCTGCTTCTTGCTCCTCCCTGCGTAATCCTTCTGGCCTTGGGGCAACCAAGTTTAGAATAGTGTTGAGCAGAATCTGTACTGGGTACAAGTGTCCAGGTGTTGGCAGGATGTGGTGCAGGGGTGGCCTCTGGGGAGGAGGACGGGTCAGCCCCACACACAGGCAGTTCCATCCAGCTCCAGCAGAGGCAGGGCACAGCCAAGTCCCTCAGCTGAGATGGTGGCAACCCTGTAATAACCTGTTTAAGAAAGAAAAAAGGTGCTGCAAAATAGCTGTGAGGGAGGGCTGGGAAAAATCAGAGGAATGGCCCTGCAGAGCCCAAGCACAATGAAGAAGGAGGGGAGGAGGGGAGGAGGTGCTCCAGGTGCCAGAGCAGACATTCCCCTGTAGCCCATGGACAATCCCATGCAGATGATGCAGAAGATCCCATGAGGGAATCTGCAGCCCAAGGAGAGCCCACTCCAGAGGATCTGCTGCCAGTGGAGGGGAATCCATGTTGGAGCAGGTTTGCAGGACTTGTGGCCCCCTGGGGGACCACCATGGAGCACCATCTTCCTCAAAGCCTGCACCTTGTGGAAGGGACCCCATGCTGGAGCAGTTCAAGAAGGTCTGTATCCCACAGGAAGGACCTCATTCTGGAGCAGTGGAAAAGTGTGAGAAGGAAGGAGCAGAATGGAGAACTGGAGCATGGAGGACATGGACTGACCCCAGAGCCCCTATTCCTCATACTCCTGCAGTTCTGGGGGCCGAAGGAAGCAGAAGTGTTGAGACTGAAGGAAATTAGTTGAGCCTGGGAAGAAGTTGGAAAGGTCTTTTGGTTTTTTACTTCATTTCTCATCATCCTACTCTATTTTTAACTGGCAATTAATTTAATCAATTCGCCCCAACTCAAGTCTGTTTTGACCATGACACTAATTGGTAAAAGATGTCCTTGTTCTTAATTTGACCAATGAGCTTTTCATCTTATTTTCTGCCCCTGGCCAGTTGAGGAGGGGAAGAGAAGGAGCAGCTGGGTGGGCATCTGGCACTCACTCAAGGCTGACTAACCACAGAACTGATGATAATTCAGCTGATGTCAACCCAAAACCTTAAGATGATGGTATCAAAGGTTAAACTTGGAAGGGGCCTCAAGATGTTTGTAGGTCAAACTCCAGCATAATCAGCTATGAGGCCAGTAAAGGTTTCCTCAGGACATTATTCAGCCAAGTTTTTAAAACCTCAAAGGATGGAGACTACACAGCTTTATACTCTCCCACAAGAAAATGACAACCATCAGGGCAGAATACTGTTTGCATCTGTATGCACATGCACAAGACAGACACCAAATCAGACACCACATTAGTTTGCATGAAGTTTTGTACATATCAGAGTTCTACAGCCAGTGAACATTCATTTCACGAGCTTCTTTAACAGAAGGTACTCCTCATACCCTTTAGACAAGACTCATACAAGATTAATCATTTGATCATACTCACAAAGAAAACTCATTAATAGTTAGGGCTTTCGTTTTGCTTTATACAAGATCATGAGCTTTAAGTTCATGAGGGAAATCTGAGCAACTGAACAGTTACTGGGTTTTGAGATTATTCAAACACCTACAGAACTACCCAATATAAGCACAGTATTTGTGGGATTATCCTGTGTATTTCTTCATTGGTAGAGAAAAACCTGGTTAATAAATACTGAGAAGTTATTCTTAATTAAGAAGTTAATATTAATAGTAAATCAATAGTTAAATTATTAAACTAGTCAAGAACTTGATTGCTGGTTAGTTGGAATCACCAGCTTATTGGGGACAACACTTGGAAAAGTTCCTCCATGCAAGCTCTTTCCAGGATGTCCCTCTTTGTATCAGTTTGCTCAGAACAGATTGCTCTAGTGAAGAATCGTTTTGGTTTTCCTCTTCATCAAGCAGAACTGTAATGGCACTACTACCTAGAGAAGAACTAGCCAGAATACGCAATCCTTGGAGGCAGCCTAATGCGAGAATCCCTCCTTTGAAGGCTGGTTTTAAATAAGCCAATAACCACTCAACAGGTTGAAGCAGACTGAGTTCAGGGTTTAAACCCATGGCCAGAGAAGCCAATGAGTCTTTATCTGTGGAATTGGTTCATAACATCTTAAGCTCATTGTAATGCCTGCAGCTGATCCTACATGAACCCTTGTTATACCTCCTGATGTTTCATTACTCAGTTTTCTGAAGGGCAGCATGTGCTTGACACCTTACTACCTTTGGGACACTAGTTCTCTTTGCAGAGGGTATGTCATGACACAATGTCACAGCAGACATGTCAGAAGCAGAACAGCGGATTGGCAAGAATGCTCATTTCTATCCCTATATTTCTCCCTCCTAGTGGGGTAGAATCAGTGAGAGCATGTTTTACTATGTCACCTTTGAGAGACACAATGCTTTTACAGGTCGCTCTCACACACTTTGCTGTATCTGAACAGGGCACATAAAATTATTTGCAAACAAATATGATTTCTAATTGAGGATTACTATTTTATCAACAGTCTTCTGGGGATATTCATTCATCAACAGCCTACAAAAAGAATCACGAGATTTGGTTTCTCATACACCATTTGGAAAAGAGAATCCCCTTTTTTCCCACTGTGTTGTTAATCAGCTGACAGAAAACATCCTAGGAACAGCAAGATGCCTCTTGCTCTTCTTCCTTCTCCAGAAGCTTGTGGGAATGGTCAGACAAATGATTAACCAATTAATTTTCATGGTGAAGTCCTTAAGCCATGGCCCATAAAACCAGTTGTCTTCTTCACCTGATGAGGTTCCCACTGGACTGTTTTCATCTGACATCCAGCATCAGTTACCACTGCCTCCAGAACTAGCATCTTCCGTGCACTAATTTGTCTTCAAGCCTCTTTTTCCTTACATATCCATTACTTCCCATTATAATATTTAATCAAAGGAGATCAGTTTCTTATCCTATGTCAGAAGAAACTCTAACACCTGCTTATAACAAGCATTGTTCAAAACATCATTAAGGGAATATAAAAAATAAAATTTAATATCTCAAAGCACTGTGAAAACGGTAATAACTGACTGATCCTCACAGAGAGGAACAAGTGAGACGGCCAAAGGTCACCATGCTTTTCCTACAGCTAAGAAATCTGAGGTAGACAGTAATTTCACCAGAAAGTTATGGCAGGTCAATGAAAGAGTAGGAATTGCATCTCAAATGATAATCTGTTACATGTAAAAAAGTTGGTTATTGCATTTTGACATATTGTTTCTCATCATCTCCTCCACAAAATATGCCTCTGATTAAAATACTAGTGAACGTGGTAACTCATGTCTTCTGAACAGTGTAAGTGTCGTGTTAACAGGCCCAGAATATTAGCACATATATTTAGAAATGTTTTAAAGGGAGGCAGATTTTAAATATCAGATTATCAAAACCAGAAACAGTTAAAACTCAGTATGCTTAAATTAATTCTTAATATTTGTTGCTCCATTTTTTTAGTTTTATTTTGATTTTCTTTTAGTGAAAGAAATCCTATGTGTGTCCTACAATAATACTAAAATTCCTGAGCCCACAGGGATATCTACAGGGATAACCACGGGGATAACATCAGTGGGATATTTTTCCCCAGGAAAAGCATATTTGTATGGATGAGATTCCGCCTTGAATTCTCTGTCCCTCAGCATGGAAGAAGTAGTAGGCGGATTGTGTGTGAACCAGTATGTCTGTACAATTAAAATGAGAAATTAAACACTTTAATTTGTCATCTTATTTAAAGACAGAATAATATGATCCTGCTCTTTTTGTGTGTAATCCAGGGTCTTGGGATCAACCCAGTTTTCCTCCTCCAGAGAAACCAACACAGCAGAGCACAGTATATAATTTATATGCACTATACAGCTTGTGCTCTAAGTGTCTGGAAATTATCTCCTATGACATTAATTAACCCGCAGAATTAACAGGTGAATTGAGTCAGACTAGACAACAACAAAGCAGTGTATTTTAGAGCTTTGCTGATGCTGTCACAAGAAACCTCTTGGTAGTAAGGACATGCCTGCTCTTCTCATGAGTCTCAGGCTTCTGCAAACACAACTCAGATCCATCTGTTTTGCTCTGCCATAGGACCCACATTCTCAATTACATGGTTTTGCTTGAGGACTGGGCATTTCTTTTTGTTTTCTCCTGGAAATGAGCTTGGTTTGATAGGACTATGAGAAGAATAAAGCCCACAATAAAGCCCTGAGTGCTCCCTGGTGACAGAAAAAGAGCCAGATTACTGTGGCTCCTGTCCAATCACATCCAAGCAGATAATTTAAAGACCATCTTCAGATAACTACTTCATACTAATGTATCAGGATTGTGACCTTCATGGAATGAATCATGCAATCTAATTTATTATACTACTTTTCTGCCTTGCAGTAGAACTGTTTTCCATGCCGTAACATTTAAGCTATACATCTGCATTGAAAAACAAAGTTTCATTTCTGGGGATGGTAATGCTGCTATGTTTCACTATCCTTTTGTTTCTAGATACACTTAAAGAGGTGTATGTAAAATTAACAAGAACAGAATGAATGTAAGGACTACTGGGTTAAGTGCATTGTGCCACCAAAAAGCTGCCATGCAAAATTCATGAAGATTCAACATAATAAAATTTCTTGTGAAAAGCTTTTAGACACCGTAAAAGAAATTCAAGGACAACAAGAACAACATGGATGAAGAAGATCACTGAAAGGTAAATGCCAGTAAACTATATTAGTAATTCTGCATGCAGATTTCATGAAAATAACTTCCTGATGGCAATTTTTAGCATGTCTAATGAAGCCTTCTGACATCTGCACATCTTATTCATAGTCCTAATACAGTACTCAACTATACCACTATAATAAGGATGGCACCACACTTTATGCCAGTAGAGAATAAAACAAAAAGGAACTATGTGTATTCCTCTATTTTCCTGAAATCTGGACTAAGTCTCCAAATAAATACACAAGCTGACATCTAATGCGTAGACTTATCACAGAGTTGGGGTGTGGAGATGTCACCAAGTAAATGAGGAGACCAAATCTATTAAATTTTCCATGCACTCCCAGCTCAGTGAATTTTCTTCAGGGTTTGCTGACAATCCTTACAGGCAAAACTTGTCAGATGAATGATTCCTCCAACTACTGTTGCTGTTTGATTTGTGGCAGACAAAGAGATATTATTTTGAAGTCAATTAACATCAATCATTGCAGCCAAACATCAGGCTGAAGCCATAGAATCCTCTGGATTGAAAAAGATCCCCAAGATCATCAAGTTCAATCAGTCACCCAGCACTGCCAAATCCACCACTAAGCTTTGTCTTTAAGTGCTGCTTCTATATATCTTTCAAAGACTTCCATGGATGGTGACTCAACCATTACCCTGGGCAGCCTATTCAAGTTCTTGAACTTTCTGCAAAGACGTTTTTCCTAATATCCAATCTAAACTGGGCCAGCACAGCCTGAGGCTGTTTCGTCTTGTCCCATTGCTTGTTACTTGAGAGAAGGGATCCTCACCTCACCAGAATGTCCTTTCAGCTAGTTGTAATTCTCTTTCAGAAACATTGATCACGACACAGAATTTCCAAGCTATTTTAAGATTTTGTAAATTACTCCAGAGAATTATATAGTAAATGTTCAGTAGAGAAGGCAATCCCTGTCATTGCTTATATATAGAAGGTAGAAGGGGAAGATAGCTTAGTATTAAAGGACAAAACCTCAGAGTAGCACTAGGGAAAGACAGATGACCTGTGTCACAGAAGCTGTAATGACATCATTACACGTTTGTCACACTCTGTACTTCCTCTGCCAGAGAAAAACCTGCTCTGCGTGATCATGAGTAAATAAGTTAACAGATACTGAAAAGAAACACAATGCTCAGGGCAGACTGAGGCCAGAAGCAGACAAAAGCACAGCAGACCAGGATACATTTTGGTACATGGGCCAAGGTCTCAGTAAATGGGATAACAGGGCCAAGAAACAAGAGCAGGAACAAGAGCTTAGATCTGTGGTAAAGATCAGGGTCAGAAGGGAGGGCAGAGCAGAGTGCCAGGAGAGGCAAGAGTTCTCTGTCCTGCTGCTATTAGGAATTCTCTGCTCTGCTCAATAGTTATAAAGCTATGCATGGCATGGAGTCTGTGCCCCACAGGTTCGGGAGCCTTTGCCAAGTCAGGTAGTTGCCCTTTACTGGTGGGCAATTTCCCTGAGCCAGCACAGAATGGAGCAGCTGAAGAGGGGTTAGGGCTGCATCCAGTTTCTGAAGACTGAGTTTCACTAATTTTTGGGAGAGAAGGATAAGGCAGGGAAAACCAGCAGATCCCAAGATGCCAATCTCTGGTTTGTCCTGATACCCAAGCTTGATAGCCAGTGCAAAAGATTAAGAGGAGAACAATCTGCGTCTTGTATCTATGCAAATCAAATGTACAGGTTTCTCCATTGTAAATAAAACCATAAAGGATTTGCTGATTTGTTCCAATTTCTGTGAACTATTACACTCCGCAGATTAATAAAGAAGATGAATATTTTATGTGCACTGGAAAGTACAGGGTGAAGAGAAAATTGGCTGTGTAATGGTTTCCACAAACCATTGGGGCAAATTTAGCAACCATTAGTATATCTGCAGAGACTCTTGAATACTTGTAGGAACTGAATAAAGAACAGACAGGCCAATTAAAAACAGCCCCAAGGACAAATTAATCTTCTTCCACTCATACTAATAATCCTTCACACAGGTTCATCGCAGGTATTCCTGCCTCGTGGTTATGGATTACAGGGATAGCTGGGTAAGAAATTGCTCCCTTCCCCTTTAGCACAAGCCGCGCACCACTAGATGGCATTCAAAGCATGAGCCATAAATTTCACTGCAGCGTCTTGTCAGAATTTCCTTGACCTCGTTAGTGTATTAAGGGAAGCCATTATCTGCCCAGAAGACCATGATGTTATATTCAGTAAATCCTTAAATAATGCTGGTGCCTCAAGGGAATCTTGAAACAGAGAGGCACCAAAGTTGTGTGGCTAAAGAGTATTTCTCTCTCTACAGTTCCGTAGAAATCAAGAATTGAACAGAACAGTCTGACTTCTGAAGTGAAATATTATATAAAATATCCCATAAATGTTCCAATGAGATAAAATAATTTATAAATGTGGGAGAGGGGGAAAGTAAAATCTGTTGATAGGGAAGCAAGCTATTATCTACATACACATGCAAAGCAGATGTACATATTTTATCCCTTTACCTATGGCTCTTGACAGAACCAAGAACAGAAATCTTAGCTTCCAGGCAAAACAATCATCCTGGGCTTAGATTATTTCATCTATGTCAAACTACGTTGTGGATTCATAATGAAAGGAAATTTTATTTCCAAATACAGATACTGCAGTTTAAAAGCAGAAATAATAAGGTCTTAATTACAATACAATGCAGAAGAATACCTGAAAGTTTCTGCTTTCTCTCTCATCCTAACTTCCTTCTCTTTCTCTTCTTCAGGCCCACACAAATAAAAATGCACACACCTACAATTAATTTCAACAAGAATATGCATGCAAGAGGTAAGTGTGTTCAGATATAGCATTAGGCTGCCTTAGTACATTTATTTAAAAGACCTAGACATGACCAGGGAAAACAAGGGCGGGCATCGCCCCTCATTCCAGTTTCCTTGTAGTATTCTTAATTCAGCCTGTGCCAAGAAAACATGGAAAAGAGACAGGGACTTTATGCCAACTCTTATAGTGCCTGGAAAGATGAGATATCAGATGTGGTATACAACCAATTATAGAAACTCTACAGGGCTTGTGTTGTAAGAGTGGAACCACAGACCAATCATGTATTAGAACCAACTGCATGCAGAACAGAAACTAGCCTGTTATCCAAGGACATGAATAAAACATCCCAAACATCCAGTAAAATATCCCAGAAACAACACAGGGCACAAATAAGAGCATAAGAACATGTTTCTGAAGGAGAAGGGAGACCTGGCAGTGCTCATTATGTCCAGTTTTTAGTTTATTCAGAGCAGCCTTGAATCATTGTGGAGTAAAAGCCAGATTGTTAGGAACTGAAGAGAAAAGTATGGAGTTCTAGGTTGGTAGAACTCTGGAGCGCATAGAAAAATCAAACAGGGACCAGGGCACATAAAAAGCCAGTCACTAAGGAAGCCAGAATTTCTATTTGATTTTTCAAATGTTTAAATTCCTTTCCCATGTGAAGTAGTTCAAAGGCAGCCAGAAAATTATTTCAATGACAGTGAGTTGTTTGTGTTTCCTGTATGTCTGACTTCACTCTGGTACATGTAACCTTTGCCACAAAAATCAGCATTCATAATTTGTATTTTATGACCTATTTAAAAGACTGCAAAGAGTTTGTTACACCAAAATACATAGTGGCTGAAATACGTAAATCATTCAGGTAATTCTTGTGCAGCTGATTCCCTGAGCAAATCACAACAGGAAATTCATTATGCTGACATTTTTACAAACACGAGAGGCATATGGACATGTGGATTCCCCTTTGAACTGTCCTGACACATCCTCAGCATGGAAACCTGCAGATGACTTTTAAAATGATGTGTTGAAAAAGCAAAGAGGAAATATTCAGCACAGCACAGTGTAGCACAGTGGTCTTTGTAGTACCCCATTCATATTACCTTCGCTCATTGGCTTCAAGGGCATATGAAATTATATGGACTATTAACACTGACTTCAATAAAATGAACACAAGCAGAATGTTGTTATGTATTTTCACTTCAACTGGATTAGCAGGAGCAGAACTCATACAGGAAACCACAGTGACAGTAAAGGAAAAGCCTTTCAGTTATTTTATGTACAATTATTTATATACAGAGAAAACTAATCCTAACATTTTTTTAATCTAAATTCAAAATACTTATTGTTTCCTCACAAGTAGATTTCAAGTGCAAGAGTAGATTAGCAACCTGGAATAGATTTGTAGGAGCCACATAACTTATTTTCACCCATTCACAAGGAATCTTATTACAGATTGAAAAATGTACTGAATAAAAGAATTTTATACCCAGATGAAGTGTATCCAAGTGTTGGCTTTAAATTATTAGGTAGCCCTATAAAGGCACTAAAAAGCTGAGGGAGTAGCAATAATTTTCATGCTTTTTGAAACCCCAGAGTCCTCACTATATCTTGCTCCATAGACAATCAGGTGTGTCAGGCACAATCCACAGAGCAGGTTCTGAGGTCCACCATGAACTGCATACAAGTTGCAGAGATACTATCACTCCAGCTGTATGCCATAAAGAAGCCCAGGGCTGTTCCTCTGGATGGGCTAATGAATTAATTGATTCAGAGGAGGCTGCTGAATATTTGCATTTATGATTAATTTTCACTTCATAACTCCATAGTTGTGTTTTTCTTTCTTTGTTCCCATTCCACCTTCCAAGCTTAGCATCTCTTTTTTCAGCTTTTCTCCTTGCTCTGAGAGTTTCCCTTGCTCTCCCTTTTCTCCTTGTTCTTTTAAGTACTCTCTCTCCACATTCCCACATATCCTGGCTCTTCTGGAAGACTTTTACCAGGGATCAAACAAGCCTGAACATGCAAATCCACTGATTAATTGGTGGGGGTGGGGGCAAGGCTGCACAAGCAGCTGCACAGATAAGCCCTGAGCCCTGGCAGCAATTGCAGGGAGTTGTCTTGATGCTTCTGCAGCTTGGGTGTAGTGGAGGCCAAAGAGTTTCAAAGTTCTCCCTACACGTCTGAGATATGACGAGGCCCTGTTAGTTACCGTGACTGGGGCTTGGCTACTTGTCAATCCAGGCTTGCAGCTCCTCTGCTGCCAGGGAAATGGGCTGGTGGGTGATGCAACCACTTTGACCTGGGGTAGGCACTGCCACCCACTGCTGCTTCTTCTACAGCAGCAGCACATGGGGTGTTTGGCTTTCCTGGCCTGCAGCATAGCCAAAATTTTGTTTCTCACAGCAGCCTGCTATCCTTGATGGCTGCCTTGAGTTAGCCTTGTCTCCTATTACTAAGGGTGCCAAATTTTTGAATGTCAGAAGATGTCAGAATTAAGGTTGTCTTGTGTATGTAGTCTGAGACAGCTTTTAGTTTACATCTGCCTTGTCTCTGAAGAGCCTATGCCTGAGCCAACTATATAGAAAGAGGCACATTCAATATATGGCGATTTTTTCTACTCTCTGTCAAAAGTTTAGGTAATAGACCTTGGGGTGGGTTTCCTGCAAACTGCAAGCCCTTCCTTCCTTCAAAGGAATCATTATGGGCTTTCCTGCAAGGTTCCTTACTACAGTATCCAGGCACTTCACAAATAAACTCATGAGGCACTTGCAAAGTAAGTGGCATCCTGCCTGTAATACACAGACCTCAGTAGCAGTGCTAGAAACTCTTACTCCACTGCACAAACCACTGCCCCTGGACCAACCCAAGTAGCTGATTCTATGTTAGGATGCTCTGCTCTCTGCAGAAGGTGATGAAGTGTGTGACTGGGGAATGAACAACATGCTTTGCCTCTGAGTTTCACAGGCACTTTTTGTCTGTAAAGGAATAGTGAAATTCAGAGTACATGCTGTCCAGGCTGGTACACAATTTCTATATGAACTAGTTCCAAGTCTGGCTCCATCAATGGAGAACTCAGCAGCTCGGGAACAGCACCACATCAAGGTGGCTGCTGTTCTGGGATCCAAGCCCGTGTTCTGCTGAGAGGTCCATGACAACTCATTGGCATCCCTGTACAGCACCCGGTAGGGCTGTGCACTTGGATGCACAGAGTTTCCTGCTCTCCGTCTCTCAAACTGAACATTCCTTTCTCTGCTTCTTCTGCTGTGTTCATCCCAGCTGTGTTCCTAAACCACCACTGGCTCTTTGTCTTGCTTCTGTTCTCTTCTCCATCTTAGTATCTCAGTACCCATCTTCCCTACTCAGGCTATTGGTCCCTGTACCAGGCAAAAAAATTTGTAAGAAATTATGAACACCAGGTGTCGTTCCTGCCTCTGTTTCATGCAGATGGCTTCAGGCCAGCATCTTTCTCTCTGCTTAAAATGAAGATTTAACTGCAGACCACAAACATATTTTTATCTTTTTCCATGGTCAGATATTGCAGTAGCACCCATTCTACTTTCCAGCAAGACAGGCTCACTGAGAACAGGTGTCTCTCTTATTTAAAGGTGTCACAGTGACCACAGGAAGATAATTTTCCTGTGGATCTTCATAAATAGCTTTGTGTTGTTAAAAAGAAATTCCCAAAGCTTGAAGATATTAGAATACATATTACTATGCCAAAGCAAAATAGAACAAAGAGAGAAACAGAAATCATAGCATTACAGAATGAAAGACAGCACTGTTGGGAGAACTGAGGATTCTTAAGAGTTCATCTCATGTATAGTAATGCTTGTGACAAATGCCTGTCCTGTCTGTTGCCTTAAGGAGTGAGGAAAAAAAAAACTGCAGACAACTTTTTAGTAGGAGATAAGATAAGTGAGCAGGAGCTTTAATGAGCTATGAAGCTCCAG
>JAWWMO010000096.1:12180501-12191894 GCA_035047845.1 Dendrocincla fuliginosa | reverse complement strand
TCAGGTTTAAAGCTAAATCTCTTGTTTAAAAGTGAAAACTCCCATTTGCTGACCAGAAAACGACGTGAAGGGTAAACAAAGAGAAATGTGATAATGGGGGGTGCCAACGTGATTAGTAAAACAATCTCCCCTTTGTTTTTTAATTTGTGTTGTCCTAGGGATTAACTATTCAAACAAAAGAAATCCCTCAGAGTATTATGACTAACTTGGGAAATTCAGTTGTTATTATTGGCTTATTGTCAGATGAAATACAGCAGTTTGGTACGATAAAATGTTCTCTCTGAATCAACAATATGCTGTTTCATGGTTGATGAAATAACAGTGTTGGCCAATAAATGAAGAAAAATAGTGTCAGTGTCTAGATGTAGGAGTAACAGCATACAGCAGAGACTATGGACAAATTTAGAAAAATAGAAATGGTTTTATTTGACTTCAAAACCTGTAAAATTCATAAAGAGACAGAAAGCAGTCCAGCGTCAGCTGTACTACTCTGTGCATGTTCTCATGTCTCCCACATTTGTTGGAGACTTTCTGTGAGACTTTCCTGCCTTATTCTTGTGAAACACAAATATTTTTCTTTTATGGATGGCGCATATATATATTTCTAATGTCATAGCTACTTGATATCAGAATTTTTTGCTGTATAAAATCTCAAGGGAAACAGTTCTATTTTACTTCTAGAACTTCAGAAGTAGCAAAGGAACAACATCATGCTTGATTTCCACATTCAGTGACTGCTTGGATTTTACAGTAAATGAGCAATGCACGATATCTTGTGTAAGAAAGCCATTTTTAGTATATGTGATGCTCTGTGAGCAAAATATCTCTTTTACTTTCATATAATACACTTAAAATTTTATTCTACGTATGATTTTTTTGGTTTATTTAATGTCTTCTGCACTGTGTCCACACATACCAAAAATAAAACGGGAAGATTGTTATTAGAAGTGATTCAGGTTTCTTTGATTTATTTTTTTTAAGAAGTGTTCTAGCCAGGTAAATATATAATGTAAAGAAACATAATAATGGTTGAAATTGTGAACTGTTCATTCATGGGGGTCTTTTACAGTATGTTTTATGGAGGGTGGTGTTTTGGCAGATCATTATCTTTGTATAAAGGTTTTAATTTTAATAATTTTTTAGAAAGGGGGATGTTTTTATTTAGTTTGTTTCTTGGAAGGAATTCAGGTTTAAAAGATAAAGTCTACTATTGCAGAGCTATGCCCATTGCAGATCCAGAGAGTAATTTGTCCTTGACACGTTTTTGGGTTTCTGCTAATTAGATAGCAGGGCAGTAAAGCTTTATATTGGATTGGAATGTATTTTCACTAAATAAAAAAGCAAGAACTAAGATACTTTGAAGATTTTTATTTTTAATGTATTTGTGCAGTGTTAATGTGGTAGCAAAAGGCATTTAAAGTCTACAGAATATAGTATCTCAGATTTACTGCAGTACGGTGCTTACTTTGTGAATTTGATAAATTAATACTCAAATTAGTAGAATTAAAGGTTAAAAGTATGTTAGAGGAAATGCCATGGTGCCCAGTTTTCATCTTGTTTTTTTCATAATGGCTTTGTAAGAATCGTGAGAAAGCTTTTTTCTTGTTCGAACTAAAGTTCCTTTATCACTGAATATGGTTAAGTTGCTTTTTATTTTATCTGCAAATTCAACTTCCCATTAGACCTTTTTATGACAGTTGAAAACAATGAATATCCAAATTGTTAGCAGGAGTAGCAGAATGACTAACGAGTTTCTGTAGCTTGTTTGTCTCATTAAAAAGAGGGAATCTGGAAAATACACTGTTTCTAGCTTGGAGTTTGTTTGCCTGTGTGTGTTTATTTAAACAGAAGGTTAATGTACAGAATGTTCCAGAAATTAGCTTAACTGTCTCGCAGTCTTTTGACACTCTGCTACACTGTTTGGACATGAGCTTTCTGTCAGCCTTGTATTGAAGCAGCATTTTGTGATCTGTAAGCCATCAGAGTTAAAAACCAAAAATTCTGATACTTTAGATCAGTTATACCAGTGACAGTCTCACCCTTTTTAAAGCTACACTTGTGAAGGCCTCAGGTTTCAAATGCTGTTTGTACCCTTTATCCCCCTTGACTAAGTTTTAATGTTTCTTTCTGAATCTCTGCTGAGAGATTCTGTCTCTGGGAATCAGGAACTGCTTTTATCAGATGTCTCCTCGATTAGGTAAGCAGGTGATCACATTTTCTTTTAAATTGCCAAACTCCATTTTATGGTCTTACAGTCTGCTTAGGCACCGTTTCTTGGTATTTAACTTTGAAAACCTGCTTTGTTCTGATCAGCTGTCTCTGATCATCAGCGCTTGTTGACCCTCACCATAAAGCACAGAAGGTGCTGGGAGATATTTTTGTACCTGGCACAAGAATTTTTAGCTCAATCTATTGTGGTAAGCTGTGTGTTTGCAGATTAGTGTTTGAAGCTTCACATATGCATAGAAACCTCTGCTATATGCAGCTTTACATTTTATCAGGTGCTATTTACATATGTAGCATGCATCTGTCTGTATATGAGGTTCCTCATGTAGGTGGTTGATAAATACATTTAACAGATACCCATGTTTACAATCACATTTTCAGAAATCTACCAATCAAATGTATCAAAATTACACATTTTTCTGGGGATGCTTACTGTGTCAGATAACATCACTTTTCTATCTCTGTGGAAGGGGAGTGTGTTCCTAGCTTTGTCTTGCCTTTTCCTTTTGTCATTTTGTCTTCAGATAGAAGATTTTTGGTGGCATCACACACAGAGAAGTGTTTCACCAAGGCATACATAGGGAAAAAAATTGAAAAATTATTTGCAGCTATAAAAGCAGAGCATTCAGTACACAGAAGAGAAATGCTTAAAATAGATTTGATCTGGAATTGCAGTTAGTGAATAGGCTACACATAACTATAGTAGACTAACCAAAGTACTTGAGTAACTTGACATATCTGTATTTGAATCTTGAATTTAGTGTGATACACATTTTTTTCTGCATCCTGTTACACCTTAAGAGTATTAGCCTTATTTCCAGAACTGTCCCTAGAAGTCTGATTTCTGAGTTACCTGGTATTTTTTTATTTCTGTTCAGTGGTCAAGTCAGATATAACATATTATTGTTGCTTCATGAACCAAAAACAGTTACTGGTCGTACAGAACCTGCAGATATTTCTGTACTGTACTGAGAACACCTCGGTGACCCTGTCTCGAATTTTAAGTGTCAGCAATAAAACTTAGAGAACAAAGGGGTGAAACAAAGATAGACGTGAAATGTCAGAAATAAATATATTCACCCAAGTGTTTGAAAGCAACCTGGTATGAAATTGCTGAACTGTCAGTGAGGTATGACCTGTTCTGCCTTCTCTTCAGCAGTTGGAAAGACTGAGGTATGATCCCTTTGGCTTTAAAGAAAGGAGATTACAGCCCAAGAAGATGGAGAAATCATTTACTTCAGTGATCATGAGATCTCAATACTTAAAATTGTAATAATGCAAATTATTTCCCTTGTGTCAAAAATCATCAGCTTTGCAGCCAGTAATTTCTTGTCTGTTCATGGATCTTGAAGTTTGTCTGTGATAGGTTTCTCCTTGTGGCAAATATGTCTTCATAGTCAAAGTTTCTCTTCTGCATAATCCACATAATGTTAACCTTAATGCTTAAGAGAGATCTATTAGTTAGGTTCCCCCTAGACCCTGAGGTTCTTCCCCAGCTTGCTTCCACTGGCTTCCTTATGTATCCTCCCTTATTTGTAGTCTGTTAAATGTAGTGATACACTGTCAAATCATAGAACTCAAACTGAGTAAAGTTCAGTCATTTATTATTTTTGCTCTTCCACCAGACACTGGTGCACTTCTTACCATTTGTGTGTATGCATGTTATTTCCCTTCAAGATTCTTTATATGTTGAAGTCCTGCTGGTGGTGAACAACCACTTGTGATTGTCAAAAATAAAGATTCTGTGTTTAAAACGGCCTCAGCATGCAATTTATGGAAGATGGCAGGTGTGATGCTCCTCTATAAGGAAAAAAAGTTTAGGAAAAATTGCTGATCTGTAGTCCTGCAAACTTGAGTTTGTAATGGAAGTGTCAGAAACCACAGTAAAGAACAGACTAGTGGGTAAAGACTTAACTTTTCTTTCTTATTGAAAAATGTAGTTCAAATATGAGTTCTTTGAAGGAATCATTGAGTAGGAGGTAAGGAGTATTGGCATTGATGAGTCTGATTGTTTTTCTCTAATGAGTTCAGTGATGTACCTCGTCAAAGACTCTTGAAGAAGCTGCGTTGATTTAAGCAGGTTCTTTTATGATTATTCAACTTAAAGGTAGAAAATGAAGTGCAGAATACATAGTCATTGTTGTGGGGTTTTTTTCCACTTTATTAAACTAGTAGTATCATAGTGAGATTTCTGCCATTACCTGTATTTATTTTCAGCATATTTATAAGTCATGTGGGAAAAAAGAGTGAAATAGAAACATCTGACTGATTTTTATCTTGGTCAAAATGAACTCAAGATTGGGAAGAGCTGCAAAAGAATCTTGTGGTATTGAGTGACTGAATTGAATACATGGCAAATAAAATTCTGTGTTTTGAAGTGTAGAGGGGTTGTGACTTCTAGTGAACAACCTTAACTTTATGCACATTCTTAATTAACATGGCTACAACACAGAAAGAGGTCTTTAGAGATGTTCTAAACATCTGAAAAATACAAGGGTTTTTTTCATATGTTGTCAGGGTAGTGCGTGGTTTGGATCCAAAAGGTTACTCTGCTATTGGGAATTACTGGCCATACATAAGGAAACAAAAAAGCTATGACTATATCAAAATGGACACATACTGCATCCAGAAGGTGTTATGTCCTGTTCTGATGAACCTCCTCAGGAAGATATAGTAGAATTTGTATAGGTGCAAAAAAATTTAAGTGATCTGGAAGTCTCTAAGTGGCATGACTGAATAAAATGCAACTTTTCAGGTGTAGAAAGGTTAAAACCAGAGAGGAACAGGATGGGAAGAAGGTTATTGATCTCTAAAAGATTGTAAACATCATGAGGAAAGTTAACTGGGAATTTCTGATTCTCCTGAATAGCACCTCTAAGGGACATCGAATGATGTTGTGACATAGCCAGTGGAAAACGAACAAAAACAGACTTGTTTCATATCATGTCTGTGCCATGGGAGGTAGGACCATTGGAGATGTGGTTTCAGGAATTCTGTATATCAAGGCCAAAGGGAAGCTGTGAGAGGACATAAAAGAGAAATGAACAGTAGTAGTTTTATTCATGTATCCTCTCTCAGTTCCTGCTGTTGGAGTGGGGAAATTGTTTTGGAAAGATGCTTGATTTGTCTCAGTGTCAAGGACAGCATTTACTCTTGATTCTATTCTTGTCTTTATTCTTGATTCTTATCTAGTGCACAAGTCTAATGAGGAGCAGTTGAGGGAGCTCGGGGTGTTTATCCTGGAGAAAAGAAAGCTGAGGGGAGACCTCTCTCTCTACAACTACCTGAAAGCAGGGTGTGGCAAGTTGGGGGTAGGTCCCTTCTTCCAAGTAACAAGCGACAGGATAAGAGGAAATGGCCTCAGGTTGCACCAGGAGATGTTTATACTGGATACCAGGGAAAATTCCTTCACCCAGAGCTGTCAAGCTCAGGAATGGGCTGCTCAGGGCAGTGGTGGAGTCCCCATCCCTGCAGGCATTTAAAAGAGGTGGAAATGTGGCACTTGGGTTAGGGGTGTACTTGGCAGTGCTGGGTTAATGGTTGATCTTAAAGATTTCTCCCAGCCTAAATGATTCAGTGATTCTGTGATCATCACTGTGCTGCTATGAGGTTGTGGGTAATTTACCACTTTCACTGTACCCTTCAGTTCTCGCGTTTGTTTGTTTCACATCATCCTGTGTGTGCCTGGCTTACAGCTTTTTGGAGAAGAATCCTGTTTACCTGGATACAAGCTGTAGTGAAAAAAAGATTCTTATTTTGCTTGCTACTTACAGCAGCTGGATATAAATTTTGCCTCTGTAATTAGCCAGTGTGTCACCAAGTAATGCAAAGCTTCCAGCATGCTCTTCCTTTAGCATGCTCTTCCTTTGCTCATTGCCATGCAAGTAGTGTAGCTCAGAAAGTGGTGCCTGTGTTGAATCTGCTCTTACCCTGGCATTGTTTCCGTGCAGCTTCCAGCCAACTCCCATGAGTCAACTTCATTTTGTCTGACTGATTTTTTCAGCATTGTGTCCAAAGTTAAGGGGTTTGGGTTTTTTTGACGCTTCTGTACTCCTGGCTCCTAGGAGTTGTTTCTATGGCACTGTGGGCTCTGGGGACTTTAACAGAGCTTGTTTTTCTTCTCCAAACTTTCAGTGTTTTTAAAGCTTGATACATACACTGTCTGGTACACAGTAGATGCTTTGTCTTGGTTTCTCTGATACTTCATGGAATTCTCTGGTTCCCAGCTTTTGGGGAGCTTTAAGCAGGAACATAAATTACAGATGACAGTAAAGGGAAATGTAGAAGGATCTAGAAGTGTTTTAAAGAGAAGCTCAAGGTGCAGTAAGAAATTACGAGTTTGTGTAGTAAGTTTCCTGCTTCTGAGGAGGAAGCTATGTGAGGAAACCAATGAATTAAAAGCATAAATTAAAAAAAAAAATTCTTTGCAGTTCATGTTTGTATATGTTGCAACAAATTTGACCAGCAGATCTGGTCTTTGCTTGTAGCCATAATAAACTTTGTGTTTGAAATAAACTACAAAAAAATCCTAGTAATTTATACAGTGGTGTTTATCTTTACTTTTTTTAATTTTTAGATTAAAAAAATCCCCGGTACACCAAAAGAAGACTTAAAATGCATTTTATTTGGGTTTCCACATTAAAATCTCAAGGAAATGCCAGGTTTAAGGTAGATGATGCCATCCTGATTTTGCCAGCTGGTTTATACATCCTGTAATGCAATTTTACCTATTCTACAAAAAAACTTTCCAAAGCCAGCATAATCAATGCTCCCAGTATGGATGAAAATGTATGTTTCTATAACAGTGTTATTTTCTAGTTTACTTCTGCAAAAGAAGTTTTGAAACATGTTTTCAAATATATAATGATGTGTAATGAGTCGAGTATTACTCTTGAAACTTACTCCTCTACAGAAATTGAATCTGTAGAAACAATTGAACCTTTTTCCCCAGAAAACACCCCTGCCCCCCCCAATAGTATTAAAACTAGAACTCCATCCTCTTGTCAGCTGGTTTTCTTAACCAAACCATGTCTCTTCGAATGAGTGGGTCATGTATATTTTGGAAATTGCACAACTGCAGTCTCAGTCAGAAACACTGTCTGCAGATGGCTGAGGTAGCAGGAGAGAATTCAGTGAGAATTGTGAGATACTCACCTCACATGGCGCTGGGCAAATGGTGCTCAAAATCCAATTATATTCAGTACAGCCTACCAAATATTTTGATTAAATAATAATTTATATTTTTCTTTCAGTGTAACTGAATTATGTTTCATATTCTGAAATATAATTCTGAATTTGTATTCTTAAATATAATAATACAGATTTTAAATAATTACTATATCAGCTGTGTTTGTTGTGCACAGTAGTGAATCAGCTAGCTGTAGAAATTTAACATTTCAGCTGGTTAAGAAGGGTGAACATTGAAAACATAAGAATAGCATTGTATCTGACATTCTGAAAGTCAGGTCCCCTTCCAAAGCATTGACTATACAGACAGGTGCACTTATACCCCTGCTCTCAGTTGGGGCCTCTTTTGTCTCTGTATTCATCCCATTCTGCACAACAGGTGTGATAAAAATGGACAGAATGTGGTGATAACCTGTTTTGTCCTTTGATTAGCCATATTAACTTTCTAGGTTTTTTATATTTGCTTTATTTACCTCCCTGTGTGAACAGCATTACTGTACATGGTAATCGAGAGTGAAATGAGCTGCATCAAGTCTCACATACAAAGGATGTTCATGTGGAGAATTAACTCTTGGGGAAGAGCTGCTCTCTTTTTGCTGCTCATTTTGACAATGCCTATTTTAAGGCTAAACTAATGAAAATAAAATTTTACATTTTTTGTTTCAGCAAACACGTTGTTTGCTGAGCAAGTAGGGAAAAAAGGAAAGCATTGATTCAGCAATAGCATTACTTGCCTGTGTAAATATTTGTGGAATAGGTGCTAAATTCTCAGCTTCTGTAACCTGTGCTGTGTGAATTCATCCAGTGCTTTCCTTATAGTATGTGCTTGGCTTTCATTTATTTCAGCACATCCTTTCCCAGCATATAAGTGCTTGAACTTCTGAAGTCTTGGAGCAAGGGAAAACAGTAATCTTGGGTAGCATGTGAAACATTATATGGGGTTTTTTTAATAATTTATCTTTTATCCCTTAATATTAGCCTACATTTTCCTTCTTAAATTATTTACTGGCTTTTAGTTGTTTTTTTCACATTTAGAGTGTTTTTTGTCTACCCCACACACGCCAGCCTTTCAGGAGGCAAGAGGTGATGTCATTAAAGGCAAATAAAAGAATCTGTCATATCAGGATAAGTGACACAGGGAGGAAGATTATTGGTAATATGGTAGATATGCAGGGCATAGTGCACTTGATAGATCCTTTAAGAACAGAAGCAGTTTTGAAAACATTAGTGTGTATTGGTCATTCCATAAATTCTAACGTGTGAGTGGAAGAAAGTGTCATAAGCTGAACTGGTCCTTACAAATTGAATCAAGTGATGAATTCTGGGAAATTCTGGGAATCTAGGAAATATTTCTCTTCCGTGACTGCACAACTGATGAGGTCAGACATTTTTCTAAGTTCATATAAACTAAAAATGTGGTTATGAAAGTCATTTAGCATCCTACAAAACAGACATTTAAAATATCAGTGGATTTATTTAAGCTGCAAAGAAGCAGCAGTGGCATTATATTGTGAGGAGGTTATGCCTTTTTATGCTTTTACAGTAGGTAATACTGCTAGCCTAGTCTTTGCAACTCTGAAGATTCTACCACAACCCAAATTGTTTGGAAAATTAAAGATTTTTTTAGTCCTTTTTTTTTTAGAGTTTGGGTGAGATTGAGCTGGTGACTTATATAGTTAATGCCAGTACTTCAGATGGCCCTTTTTTTTGCACATAAAATCAGATAACTTCAGCTGATCTGACAGCGTGCTTGCACGGAAAACTTAGTACTCTCTTCTGTGTGGTTACAGCAAGTGACAGCCCCTGAGCATCGTGGCACAGAGCGAATATTTTATTTTTTTTTTTCAGAAAATGACATTGTTTTAAATTAAAATGAACAACATCATTTCAAATAACAAATGTTCTCCTCTTTCTGCAAGGCTGAAGGTTGAGTTGTGCCAGTGTTTCACCTCAGTCAGCAGTGCTGTCATCGTTGCTTTCATCATTTGGTCCTGGTTATAGGGTTGAGCAACCAGAGCCCCAATTAGAGAAGCTTCCACCGAGCTTGATTAAATACAGCAGTGTAATTCACAAGAGAAGTAAAGGGCTTCTTCCAGGCACTCCCTTGGCTCCTGTGAATGTTGTACCACATGTGATAGAATTAAGACACTGTCAAGTTCTTCAGTTATGAAGCGTCATGTGAAACCTTGAACTTAAGTTTGTGTTGTCTCTAAAAGCATAGCAAAATAATACTCTGTTATGTGTCCCCCACACTGTTCCGACATCTAATGATTTTGTGAAATCTGAGTGGTGGATATGCTTTTAGTATGTTACCTTTTTTCTGCCCTTTTACTCAAATAATGATTGAAACAAACTGACGCTCAACACTGCTGAGGGTTAAAAATCACTCTCAGTTTAGGAGTTTAATGTCAAATTTCCACTATATCGGGATAAAAACATTAGTACAAATGCTGTCAGAAATACTCTCATTTTAAAATTTGACTGTTTGGTTAAAAAATCATAGTTCATGGTTCTTAGTCAGTGTGCAAATTCCTGTCCTGTAGGCTGCTAAGACAGATGTTCAATTCCTGTCTGAAATAGTAAGCACTTTCTGTATTTGTGCACTTAACCTGTTTTTATACCCAAATGTTGTACATACAGTGGTAACCAAGGTAACTGGCCTGTGAGTATATCTGATGTGCTGCTTCCAGGAGTTTCATATATTCAGTTTTCATTATGATTTTCAGGCATTTTGGCATTCACTGAATACACAAAACTTTGAAAAAAGTGAATACAAGTGATAAAGCTTGTTATATTTAAAGGGGACAGAAATAGTGTTTGCAGAAGACCAAACATAACTGAATTGAATTTCTCTGAATTGTCATCAGAATGTCTTTTTACAGATACCATATTTTGTAATATTCCTAAATATTTATACTTAGAGTTCTCAAAAATTGAACACATCTTAAATCTTAACTCCATGGTATTTCAAATCTGCCCTTGTTAGTGTTGTTCCTCTGTGATTCCGTTCTGCATCAGCAGCTTGAATAAATGCACAACCCTTACCTCTTAGCTGGGTGCATATATTATTAGTTATGGTGCTTTTCTTCTCAGGAGTTGTGCAGTCACATGCTGACAGATCTGATCTTTTTCATTTGGTTATCCATAAAGTAACTTTAAGGTCAGGACTGTATTCACAGAGTCCAGGGGGAAAAAAACCCAAACGAACCAACCAAAGAAACAAAAAATTGACATTGTGTCAGTACTTCACAGTCCAGAGACTGAGAAGACAGAAATCCTTTTAAATGATGATGAGTCATAGCGCCTGCTCCATTTCCAAAAGCATTCTTTTGTACTTCTGCCACAGGACAAGATAAACTAGGTTATATTTAAGTGACCATTAAAATAATTTGACTTGCATTCTTTAAAAGAACAGAAGAAAAGCTTGCAGCCTTTCCTTATAGTTACACTTTCATTTGTGTATTTTTTCAGTAAGTCACTGCTAAGTTAGTAAAGAATATTTTCAGAATAATGCTGTAAACCACTACTAATATATTTATTGAAAGTTGCATAACAAAGCAGAATATTAACTTCAGTAAAGTTGATTCCGGTTTATTTGTGGAGACTATTTTTAGCAGAAATTTCGTCAAATATAAAATCATTGTGAAAAGCTGTATATGCACTTAAAAAATAATATATTATTATATATAATAAGCAATATATGCACATAAAGCAATATATGCACATAAACAGCATTACTGTTGATCCTGGATTATAGATAGTGAATAAATAAAAATTTTCATTAGCACAGTAATAGATAACTCGCCATGTTTGCTCCAGGTAGGTTATTGCAGAAAATTTCTCTCTTCTTTGTTCAAGTGAAAATGTGAATTCCCCAATTTGTCATTTTAGCACATGACCACATTTTCCACGAGTACCTGGCCCAGGGGCTTTCCCTCCCTCTCTAGCCTTTATCTGCTTTATTTAACTGCCTATTTATT
>JAWWMO010000096.1:12158597-12172960 GCA_035047845.1 Dendrocincla fuliginosa | reverse complement strand
GGGTTTTTCAATCTTTTTTTTCGTGATCAGTAGCAGCTCTTCCACTTTAAATCCTCTCCTAACTTCAAGAAGTTCTGGGAGGCTGAGAAAGAGCTATGCTTCTGGTTGGTATAGTATCTGATAGTAATGTTAAATGGGGGAAACAGCTTATCAGACACATCTACACAGACTTCCTGCCTATTTTCAAGGAAACTGAAGTCCAGCCTGCTGTGGTTGTAGCAACCCTTCAGGTTGTGTGCTGAGAGAATTTAGATGTTATTAAAACCTGAATTCTCTTGGAGCAGTGATACCAAGCTAGTAATCCTAAATAAAGCATTACTTCAGAAGACAAAAATGACAATATTAAATTAAACAAGTTGCCCTCAGGTCATGCATTAGGTTGTTTATGGTGCACTGATGGTTCCTAAGTTATTTTCTTGCTTTGGGCATCCATTGTGCATGTCAAAACAGATTGAATGACACAGTGTCTCACAAACTGAATAGCCTACATTTCACAGGAGGCACTTAATCACGTTTACTTAGCTGAAAGTAATCCCTCCAGTTTCTGCTACTGGTTCTTTGACATCCAGAGGCAGAATTAGTCTGTCCTTTTATATTTGCAAATCCTTCTATGGTAAAAATAGGTTTTATAAGGATTGCATTAATTGTGCTTTTGCAAATTTTATTTCACCAACTGGTCAGAACTAGTGCACGGGCACCCAAGGTGGTAAAAGGGATGCCATGAAGAATGCTTGTGTGTGCAGGGATGAGGCATCCAGGGTGTATGGTAAGGTAATGGGCATGTAGGGGGAAAAAAATTACTTTCTCATTAGGCTTTCCCCCAGCACCATCTGTTAGTTTTTCCTTCAGTCTGTCTGAAGGTCTTAAGGAATTTCTGGGAGGCCCATCCTTGTGGCTGAGGAATTGCTGTCCTATACTACTGCTGCAGTTGCCTGCCGTGGTATGGTGATTGCTGTTTGCTGCTTCTTTTCACTCATTTTGATTGTAAACCTGCCTGATGTTAAAGCTGCCCAGTGAATGACTTGGTGTGTAGTCTTGACATTCTTAAAACAGCTCTGTTTCAGCATAACTGTTGGATCAAATCTGGAAATTTATGTAATTCTGTTCATGTAATTCTGTTCATGTTTACAAGTGTTTATCACTCTTAGATGCATGTAGATTTTCAGTCTCTCACAGTTGAAGGGAGGGATACTCTCTATTTTGATTTTCCATTTAAACACTGTCCAGATCACTTACATGGGATATGGAGCATAAACGTTAAATCATCAAAATTAACCTGAAACATTTTTAAAGCAGGAACTAAGCCAAACAGATTCTTTAAAATATGTATTTTAAAAGTCTTCTTTGTTTGTTTTGTTTGGAAATTTGATTATCTTCTCAAATCATGACTCGGATGCATTGTCAAAGTAGTCAGGGGAAATCTGTATTTCTGTTGTGAGGTGTCTTTGCTCCCTAATGACGTACAGTAATTATCCCTAATGAGTTTTTGTGTTTTATAAGAGCTCATATGCTCTTGCTCAGAAAGACCACAACCTGAGAGGGATGCAGAAGTGAAGGGATGGGAAATAATACTGGGAAAACTTGTATACAGTTTTCTGTCTTCTTGCTAAGTGTTGATTTTATCATTAATGTTAATGAGGAATGTTAAAATGTCAGAAGGAAAAAAAATGTTCACAGAAAGCAATAGAAAAAAAACTACTAAATTTGTATTGAAAAAAAGAAGTGGCTTTTTTGCATCCTCCTACTAGCCAGATTTTGCTGAAAATTTTAATATGTCTTTTGAGAAGTGTTGTAACCATGAACACTATTTAACTATATTGATAAAATTTAGAATTTCGTAAAATTTAGTTCATGAAGGATTGATAAAGTAGTTTGTAAAATTTCTAATAGTTTTGGGTTTTGGGGTTTTTTTCGTAGTTTTTATATATGTCTATATGTCTTTCTCATACTGCTCAGGTATGCAGCATGTTTATGATACCCATTTAAAATGTTTTAAACTGCTGCAAATGTGTTCTGTCTATAACATTTGACGGAAAATATTAGTTTCAAGTATTTTAGACAGACAGAAATAGCTGAGGTTTTGTGTGCTTTACCCATAGTTTTGCTATGTGTGACAAAATTAGTAAGAGGACACTGCAAATGTAAATGAGATACTTCAGTTCAGTGGTGTGACTGAGGGTTGTACACACTTCTGTAACATCCAGACTCTTCTTAAATACAGATTGCATTGTACAAAGCATATTGTCTGAAAGAAGTAGGGTCCAAGTTATCACACAACTGGTTTTGCTTCCACAAAAGGTCTTTTGGCTTTGGGTTTCGAAGGGGTTTTTTTAGAAGAATATAGATATTTTTCTCTTTTATAGATGTGGACCTGATATGCTCAGCACAGAAAAGTGGGACAGGTTGTTGGCCTGGGGAACTGCACTCACCTTCTCATATGTCTTCTTAGTGCCCTCTTCAAACCTCCTCTCCCATTTAACCTTTTTTATGTGTGTCAGTGCCTATTTTTATACCTACATATGGAAATGAGGCATTAATAGTGAGACACGTCCTTCTGCTTTCAACAGATCTCTTCTGCTTGCGGAGCTTGAGAAGGAAGAGAAGGAAAAGGACTGGTATTATGCCCAGCTTCAGAACCTGACTAAAAGGATTGATAGTCTCCCCCTAACTGAAAATGTAAGTACCTTCAGAATCCCTGGTCCTGTATCTGGTGCTACAATCTCTGTTTAGGTGCTGTGTGTATTTTACTAATTCGGTGATGTTCTCTACTGTCATTTTAATTTAAAATGTTTCTTCATTCATTATGTAAAGCTGACTTTTTGTATAGATTTTTACACATTCAAAATTCATACCTATTAGAGGAGCATTGAGGAGTTTCAACAAACGAAGTACACATCAATATACTTCTTTAATTCTGTCCCCCCAAGATCTTTTCTCTATCTGTTTTGTTGTTTAGTGGATTTTTCTAGTCTTGAGAGCAATATTAGCCTAAAAGACAGGGTACACAGCAGCTCTTATTTCATACCAATCAGTTAAGTGATGTCTGTAGCCTGTATTGTTGCTCTGAGCTTTTACCTTGGCACCTCCAACCTATAGACAGTCTGGTCACAATTATCTGGGATAATGAGGATGTCACATCTCCCAGATGACACAGGTTTTCCTCTTAGATCTCAACAACTTGGATATATTTGCAGAGCATTCCTTATGCATACAGTGCTGGGAAGACCTGGTTGCCCATCTTCAAAGAGTCATACCTGATGAAGACAGTCAGGCTTCTGGAAATGGAAACAGGCAATGGAAGCACTGCTATCAGTGGGCAGAAGTAACACTGAGTCATGGCTGAGCTTAGCAGCACAAGGGAGAAGGTCTGAAAAGGATCTTGAGGAAGTGCAGCCCATTCCCAGAGGCGCTGTCAGCTGTATCTGTGTCACTATTGTAGGTTTTAAGGTTGCCTCCCCAGTTTCATAGGTAATGAATTCACTCAGCTGCTCCTGTGATTAAAATGTCTTACTTAACATCTGCACTAAACACCTTTTCTGTAATCTCTATCTGTAGCTGCTTAGTCCAGCCACAAGAGAATGATAAATCCCCTGCAGTATTTCCATATGATTGCCTTGTTTTGACTCTCTGAATTGACCTTGGTGAAGTCTGGGATGGCTCTTCTGGGAGGGCTCTTGGAGGCTCATTTATTTACAAGCTGACTAATTGTCCAAAACCAGTGAAGTGCTTTGCTCCTGCCTTGAAAAATCCATCAGCTGGAAGGTCTTCCCTTAAGATGTGTTGTTGCTCATGTGTTTAACACTTGTGCTTAGTAGCAGTATTTGATACCTCTGAATATTTTTGAAAATAGACATTCACGTGGCACACAAGTAATTTCATTGGTAATAGCCAGATGTTCTGGACTTCTAGTGAATAATACTTTCTCAATATTAATCTATTACATTTAGTCATTTCACAACACCCACAGGTAGTTGGCTGATTGAACAACATTATGTGTTCTTGTTTTTCATGATGCAGTCATGTTTTAAGAATCTATTACTATGTTTTGTTTGTTTATGAAGTTTGTTCTGGAAAAGTAATTGTTCTGGTTTTGTTTTGAGAAACACATTGTTTACTCAAGCATTGTTCACTAAAATGCTTTCTTCTATACTTTGGTTTCAGTTCTCCTTGCAAACAGATATGACCAGAAGGCAGTTGGAGTATGAGGCCAGACAAATCAGAGCTGCGATGGAAGAACAACTGGGTACTTGTCAGGACATGGAGAAGCGAGCACAGGTATAGTTTGTCTTTCACTATTAAAAGGAGGAGAAAAAGTTTTCTGGCATTTTTATTATATTATTGATAATTGTATCTTTAAATTGTGTGTAAACACAGCAATACCTCAGGGCATTTAGTTAGCTATTCAAATTAAAACAATAGGAACCAGAACATGGGAAACAACTGCTGAGCAAAAAGTATCCTCATCTACCTGTTTTAAAAAGACTTTTGGTTCATCAAATGTAGACAGTTTCTTCAAAGGAAAATATTTTTAATGATTATCTGCTTATAATTTACTACCATTTTAGCTTCAAAAAAGTTCCTGTATTTGTTACTGCTTTATTTTGCATCTGTTGTGCTGGGTTTTTTCATGCTTTTAAGTTTAGGATAAAAGCCAGCTACTCTTCCTAAGTTTCTTGAATCAGAAACTACACATCAGGGCATAATGTTTGAAAAAAAAGTATTCAAGTAAAATGTAGTCCACATACTTACTTGGAAGTTGTTTGCTCTCACCAAGAGTTGTTTTGCATTGGTGATGAGGACATGTAAATGTCTTAAACACGTGACACACCCACTTGGAAGTATAAATCAGAATGTAATTGTGTGCAACCCATAAATTAAACAATCAGTTTCTTACTGGTTATAAAAACAATTCCCCCACAGTAGCAGAACAACAATTTTAATTTTTACTGTTTACTTCCAGAGGTGTTAAATAACCAACTTGGGGGGTTTTGTGGTGAATGTTACAAAAAAATAAGTATTTTCAATACAAATAGTCTCTTTAGGTTCTATTTTTTGCACAAGGTTTACTCAACAAAGAAATTCTGCTACATAAGAAACATTTCTATTTCAGTTTTACATTTTGTTGGAGTCAGAACAGCTGCTTTCAATTTAAAAGTGAGTAATCTAGTAGGTCTTTTCAGAAAATTCATCTGGTTATAAGTATTTAGCAGAGCAGATACCCTGCTGCTGTCAGTTGTGTATGCAAAGGCTGTGCAGGGATTTGTCTGTGCAGATGTACTCAGACAGACCCAAGTTTAATCTGCCTGGATGGTAACTGGTCCTAATCTGAGAGCTGCAAGGTTCAGTTATCCGGGTTTATCAGCAGCAGTGATGCCCTGTATGAGTTCAGCTGTGTCAGCCTGTCCTGAGTGAAGGTCCTGCAGAAGAAGGCATTATGGCATTCACAGTAGAACTTCTGGGAAAGTTCTTCAGCTGCCAGCAAGCCTAAGCTAGAGGAAGGTGAATTAAGGTAAATAGGTAGGCTAGGCTTCTGGAAAATTCTAAATGCACTCAGGCAGAGATTAGAAGAAATTATTCAGAGTCACAACTGTAGTTATATCACTGTGAAAGTAATTAAGCTGTCCCTGAATTTGCTTGTTCCCTGCTTGGTTTTTTTTAGTTTGTGGGGGGAAAATGCTGCCAAGATGTCGAAATATTTTATAGGATTCTGAATTAGTGTTTGACACAGTGTTTGCCACAGCTGTTTCACTTTCTCTCTCTCTCTCTCTCTCCCTCTCTCTCTCTCCTGTATATATATATATGTGACACTTTCATACTTAAAGAAATTACAGTACCTGTTGTGATTATATAAAAAATTATAAAATAGGAAGTAACTGCTGCTTTTGTGCTTTTGGTAATTTCCCTTGGTTTCATTCTCCCAAGGACCAGTACTAAAACTGTGTAGAGGCTCATCAGTGCACAAATACATGAAAGCAATTTCCTCATTATTTCACTGTGATGTTCAAATGTGCAAAAATGAATCAATGATATTTGGCAAGTGTATTCAACTTGCTGGTTTTCCCACTTCCTTTCTGCTCTGTATTTTCCTTCCACCATAAGTGATCGGGACACACAATACTATGCAAAATGTAGACTGGAGTGAGAGAACATTTCAACTTCATAAGGGCTGGCATTGCAGTCACCTCTCAGTTAAGAGTCCCAGAGATTATTCTGTGAGAGAGTTGATTACCTGCAGTTGCCCAAGATGTTGATACATTCTCCCATTTTCCTGGCATGTTCAGGCCTTGTTTCCTTTAACCTCCTCTTTCTGAAGCAGGTTAGCTCACAGCAGCTCACTATTGGTGTCTTCCATGAATATTGTACATAAGCACATGTCCAATAGTTATTCAGAAAGATATATTAGAAGCCTGTTAGCAATTAATTTCAACTTGTTTGATTATTTGCACTAACTTGCACTATTCCTCGAAGTTGATCACTTCACATGGTAGTGCTTACTTGAAAAAAAGCAAGCAAAAAAGTATACTTTACCTACATTTTATTTGGACTAATCAAATGTTGTAGCCTGCATACTTAGTAGTAAGTAGAAGCAAGCTTAATTTTTGGAAGATATATTTAAAAATATTTCAATTGTAAGACTGAATTCATGTTCAGATAGAACTCATTTTTCCTTCCTGCCATAACAAGAAGACTCCAGGATTTTTTAGGGTAAGAGTTCCTTAAAATCCCACAAGAAATTGTCATTCTTATAAGAATTTATCCCAGGATTCCTAAAAGTGTGCTGAAACAGCAGGTTGGTAAAGGTAGAAGAAAATTTGGATCCTGCAGTCTTGCACAAATGAAAATTTCACCGCTGTTGTATTCATACAGTGGCCTTGTGTGTAGATGTAGGCCAACCATTAATAATTTTGTCTATTATTTATCTTTATTTTGGGAAAAAAAAAACACAAACAAAAGCTCAAACAATATTTTAAAATATAATGTTGCTCCTTATTTTTACTTTCAATAAAGTGACTTTCTTTTTCAATCACTGAATGTGGAGGAGTTTTATTTCCTTTTGTTAGAAGCCTTAGTGGAGCAGTGAAAGCCAAATAGCTGTAACTTCAAATGTTATTTTATCCAGCAATTTTATGTTAATAAAGGTTACTAGTAAATACAACAACAAGTGGGAATATTCTGTGAACAAGTAGAAATCAAAAGTAATGTTTCTTAAATAGGTTCTAAAGTTAAAAACATTCCTGGTGCTTGGTCCATTGTGTGTCTCAGATTTTTGCCTGTTTGCCATTACGCTGCACCCCTTTGTGGCAAGAAATATATTCTTTTTCTGCTTCTACAGTGTTTGGTACAAAGAAGGCTCCTGGTTAGTGGCTCTCCAGTTTCCCGGTAATACAAATAATGAATTAGCAGAAAGGAGAATGTTCTGATGTTTAGATCTCTGGACTAAAATTGCAAAGGGTGGATTGAATTCCTGTCCCTGTGGACAACTCAGTTGGTGCTACTTGGCATATCGTGCAATATTTTAATTGTTTTCATCTGCACAAAAATTTTCCTCTGTGCTTAGGTGTTTATATATTCAGATTCTCTTGATGCCCTTTATCAGATAAATTGCTGGTTACAGAGAAAGAAACTCAATTTATGGGAAATTTTTGGGAGACTTGTGGCTTTTGGGTACTTAAAGGCAGTCTATAAGACACTTTTTAGCAGGGAGAGGTTGTTTTAGGACAAGAGGTAATGGTTTTTAATTAGTAGAGGGTAGGTTTAGGTTAGGTACAAGAAAGAAATGTTTTACAGTGAGGGTGGTGAAACACTGGCAGAGGTTGCCAAGAGGCAGTGGGTGCCCCATCCCTGGAAACTTTCAAGGTCAGGCTTGACGGAGCTTCCAGCAACCTTGGAGATGGCCCAGCTCATGGTGGGGAGCTTGGATTGGATGACCTTCCAAGGTCCTTTCCAACCCAGACTATTCTATGGTTATGTAAAGTTCAAGTAATTCTTAAAGACAATGGGACACACATTTTGTCAGTCATGCATCATGTCACCAATGCACACTTATACCCAGAAATACATTTTTATTATCTTTCTAATGCTTAAGTGCAAAGGGTGGGATGAATTATCCATTTGCCTCTACAGTAAGCCTCTATGTGTTTTTTTACACTTTGATTTACAAAATCAAATTAAATTTATACCTTAATGTTTGTAGTTTTGCTTGTGATGCTTTTCCCATAACTGCCTCTTATATGTGTTTCAGTAATTTGTTCTAATTTGTGGTTATATTTTCTTCTATATTTCTTAATTTTTCAGATAACATTGTGATTCTATTCCATGTCTATGTTTTGGCATTAGTTAAAAGTTCATCTTATTTCCATTTTTAGATTATAAATGTGTTAAATAAGATTATTTGTAATGCTGGTTCTTGCAGTGTCCATTAGATTGGTTTTTTTAATGTAGCATTCTAAGTGGTAATCAAATAAAATAATCAGAATTTCTCTCTCAACTGTGTGCACTTTATTCATCTATCCATCACACCAAAAAAATATTGTTTAATCAGTTTGATGTTCTGTCCACATTCTAAGTCAAATAGTGTCAGTAAATTATTAGGCTTATGCAGGGATGTAATAATAACTTTACTCAGAAGACATCCTGTGCTTCAGTGTTTAATTGGTGTGGAGTACGTGTCTCCTGGAACATTTTGGGTTCTTTTAGCTTTACTAACCACAGAATGGTTGCAGTAGGAAATGAGTAGCAATGTAGCTGTAACAGGCTGATTTAGAGATGTCTGTAAAATCCCAGATACACCAAAGAAGGGGTACGTAGATTTTTTCATATGCTTAACCTGTTGAATTCTTTGAGGTTTGCAGAGACAGAAAGTGTCAGAGGCTGAGCATAACCAAAATCCCAAATCATGAATATAATAGAACTGAATATAAGTGAATAGTAACTGAATATAATAGAAATCTGTCAGGGTCTCATACTTTCAAAACACTCTGCAAATACAAATCTCTCTCAAATCTCTGTAAGACAAGTGGTATTCTAGTATTTGCAATAAAAGTGAAATGATTTGCTAAAGGTCTTCTTAAAATGGCGCTTTCAGAAGCAGGAATATTGTGCAAGTTAATGGGAGCATTTTTTTATAGCTGAACATGTCCTGTATGACAATGTATTACATCCAAATGAGTATCAGTTTTATTAAAACGCCCAACTCGTCACTATGTTTTGAATGCTTGCAGTTGTGCCTGTCTTTTATTATGAATAACACTTGAATTACTGCATGTGGGACCTACTGCATGTACCTACTGAAGTAGGTTTGTTTTGTAGTCAGCAGTATTTGCAACGAAGTCTTATACTGTCACTCTGCACAGTAAGTAAAAGGAAGTTTTGAACAAAATCAAACATGAAAATCCATTCATTTCAGGCAAGGGTGGCGAGAATTCAACAAATAGAAAAGGACATTCTTCGTATACGACAGCTCCTGCAATCACAAGCAGCTGAAGCAGAGGTTAGTGAGCAATTATTTGCCTTTTTTATTGTGCATGTATCTTTAAAAACCCCAAATTATTTTAATAAAGTGGTAGGCAGGATTATTTACACTAGCTATTGATATTAATTAACTAATCAATATTCTTAAGGTGTTACTTGCTCTGTTTACAGTGACCTGAGGATGAAATACTTGAGTTAGTCCTAAAGCTACTGTGGAGCTTTAATCAATAATGATATATCAGTTAAAAGTTTAACTTGAAATTTCAGTAAAAATCTTGACATGCAATGTATTATAAAGGCCGAGTCTTGGTTTTAGCAAATAATTACAGCCTTTGGTTGTATATGACTTTCTAAATACGAATCTCTGATAAGCACCTTAATGGTGTGCTTGTCTTTTGAAGGAGATAAATTAAAAAAAAAAAAGGGTCAATACAGCTTCCATCAGACTTCATTATAGAAGTCTGGTATATTTTTAGTGTTTTGAGTACTGGGTTCTATATTAAGCAATACAGGATGTTTCCTGTAAATTACAGAGTCCATAGTAGTAATTGCCATTAGCAAAAACTGCTCTCCTAGTGGAAATTCACTTAGAATGTCAACTGCATTTCTTCTATTGGTAAGCTAAATATAAATTGTGTTGGACATGAATATTTTATGGTTTGTCTTCACCCAAAATAACTACAGTGAAAGCTGAGAGCAGCATTTGGATTACTAAGGGATGTATATTTTTCCATTTTGAAAAATATTGGTTTCATAGTTCCAGATTTGGGGGAAAATCTGTTTTTTTAAGTGAAGCAGACAGTAGTTGCCTCATCTTTTGACATATGAGTCAATCCATTTGTTTGTACACATTGAGATCTCCCTGAGCTGCCTTTCCTCCAGGCTGAAGAGTCCCAGTTCTCTCAACCTCTCTGCATGGGAGAGATGCTCCAGGTTCTTAAGCTTTGGTTAGGTTGAAATCAACTGTCCTGCAAGTCTGTGGTTCTGGTTTTTGCCCCTCACCCTCCTCATAGGATCCTGAACCCATCTCATGGTCTCTGCAGCCAAGGCTGCTTGTAACTTTCATATCCTTAAGAAGTTCTTAAGCATCAAATCCAGCACAGGGCCTCTCCTTCTTGGTTCTTCGGTCACCTGATTCAGCAGGTTGTCATCAGAGAACTCAGGAGTTCTCCTAGGATGGGTCTTCCTGCCATTATTCCTCCAGAAGACTTAGGGGCCCCATGAGGGCTTGTACACATGAGGCTTCTTCCAGTCTCTTGGCAAAGGTCTCTCTGTTCCTTTCTCCTCATCAGGAGGTCTTCAGTAGATGTCCATCACAGCAGCTTCCATGGTGGTCTGCCTGCTGATTATCACCCATAAGCTCTTTAACTCCTCACGTTTGCTCCCCATACACTGTAGAGGTGTGCCAGAGACAGGCACCCAACCATGCTGGTTCCCCAGCACAGGTTTGAGAGCTTTCCCAACATGGCTGTTCTGCTGCACCTTGTTCCATATATGCCTGTGCTCAAGGATGTTTGTGTGGATTGCCCTTGTTCCCATCAGCCAGGGCCCTTGCTTTGCCTGCCCTACCCCTGCAGCTTCTCACTTGGCCTCTGTCATTTCCAGTGTCAAGCTCTCCCCACCTGGCTAGCCAGACCTAGGCAGATACTTTTGCCCCACCTAGTCGCATACCTCCTGTCCCCAGAGTGTTTATCTCTTAACCTGGTAGAAAAAACACAGTATTTTAAACTTAAGCTCAGGGACTCAACCAGCATTGAGATGTGACTACAGAAAAGAAGTTTTTGTCTGAGTTTTTCACTCCTTTCACCAGATTATGTGGCTGCCACATGCACTGAAGTTCTGATACATTAAAATTTTGTTGTGGTGTGTCTTACCAGTAAAATGTTTGGACAGCTGGTTGAATAGTGAGATGTTTTAGGACAGAGTTGCCAGGGTACTGGTGGTGAAGGAGGCAGTCACTACCAACAACAAAACTCTGTAGTGGGTTTTAATCAGTCTCAAGTGATGACCATCCTCTATGGAAAAAAGCTCTAATCTGGATCTCATTCTGAAATTGTCTGGTGGTGAGGAGTAAGGTAGTAGCACTGAAAAAGCAGAGTCCCTATAACTGAAAAATACAAACATGAGATTTACTGTATTTTTATACTATGCCAGTGGTACCCAAATTGAATGTGCTCCTTATGTTTATAAAGGTCTGTTACAGCAATAATGAATATCACTGCTTGTCTGCCAATACAGTTGGCCCTGTGGTGATGCCAATCTCTGTGGAATCCAGGGGCAATGTATCTTGAAGAATAAGACCAAATACAACACTGCAACATAAAAATAGCTTTTGAAAACCAACGAGCAGAGAAAATTCTGGCAGACATTTTTAGCACATTTTTAAGGTTTTACAAACTGCTAAGACTTCGAATTTTTCTGGAAAAAGTTGATGTGATTTACCTGCAAGTGATGGTACCTTCAAATTTTATGAAAAAAATAGTTATTTTGCAAGATTTCCATAATAAGATTTGACATTGACTGTAGAGTTAGACCTGTCTAAAGAGAATTTTTGGTGGTTAGGTAGAAATCTGAAATCGTTTAAAAGAAAAAAACAAATTCTTGGCAAGTGTTCAGTGTGGGGTTTTGCCTTTGTTAGAGTGGTACAGGCCTTTCTTTCATAATTTATATAATTTTAAAGATGTGAAGTATTTCTGTTGGGCACTGTTGCTGTAGATAAAATGTAAAGAATTTATTCTTTACAGAAATTATGCTCAGCGAGCCTTAAACTGATGGACAGAAATGTTCTCAAGGATTTGACTCACTAGACTTTTACCCAACTATAGCAAAACATTTCAAATTTATACTTTTTTTAAAATTTTGTTTGTTGCATTGTTCTTTTTCTTACATGTGTTAATTAACATGTATGTGTATATTGTGTTTAATATGAAGTAATGGTGAAATACATTTTCTGGTGTCTAGAAAATAATAGAGTATCTGTAATTTTCAACCCACAGAAGAATAAAACGGTTGTTGAATACTGGGGGAGAAACAGTGGTTTTTGCATAAAATGAATATATGTCCCAATGAATATATGAGAGACTTCTTTGGCAATTCATGTTGACAAAACTGGGTAAAATGACTTGTAATTGTTTTTTTTAGCAAAAATAATCAAGGCATACGATGCTTGCAAACATCATAAATAGCTAGAATTTATAATTTTTTACTAGCAAATATATGGAAATTAATAATTGACAAGTAATAGTTACTGTTGACTTCTGAATCACTTAGCAAATTGTGGAAACAAGATGGAGGGAGTGGCTCTGTATTCCCGTAGTATGTAATGTGTTCATGTGCAGTCTCCCACCATTTTGCTGCAAGAGCAGACAAGTGTAATCTGTTAAACTGACTTTGGTAGTGTGATGCCAGAATTCAGGAGTGGCAGGGGTTATAAACCCAGCTTGCACCTCCTCAAAAATCAAGCTTCAAAACAGGTGGTGCCGTTTGACCCAGGGGACTCTCCAGCTGCTGCAGAGGTTGCAGTGCCTGCTGCTCTGTGCACGCTGTGCTTCTTGCTGATGTGGTTGGTAGGGTGTGTATTTTCATCCACAGGTCCTGTGATCAGTGTTGAAGGGCACTGTGAGGAGGGAACATACTTGCAGTGGTTTTACTACCTAGTTTTTGTCAAACTTGTAATTACAGTTTATTCAAAACTGAAAGTGCTGTGAGAGAGAGATTCAGCATATCTTGTACTGTACTCTGCACACAGCACAGCCTGACCTTCACTGGGGCCTCCCCTCTGGTACTGGGAACAGAAAAGTTACTGTATGAGCATCAGTAGCATATTATTTCATACACAATGACAGAGATGATGAGCTTTAAAATTACAGATCAGATTTAAAAGAATAGTAGCCTGTTGGGGGTTACTTTTCCATAGCAAAACATACAGTGTTAAGAAACATGTTACCCATAATTTTTTCCTATTTTCTCATTACTTTGTGTAATATTATTGCATTCTTTGGCATATCTTATTCCTTGAGTTAAACTTAATAGGTGTAATTTTTAAGTTTCTCCCTTAAGTTACTGTTTCACATGTATTATAGTTAATTACTGTTTTTTTAAATTCTCTTCAACATTAAATATTTTCTGGATTTGAGACTATATGAACAAAACAGAGTTATTTATGTCAGTGATACTGCATGAGTTTGATCACTGGGTAACTAAAGATGTTTTAGGGTACGTAGCTTGAAGAGCAATATATTTTTACTAAAAGTCAAAGATAAATACCCTTAAAGCAAGGTAAGGCAGACTATGCTGTGTAGCCTGCACTGCTCAAGAGCATTGCAGAGCCACATAACTGTATAATATACCAGTTGAGCTAAAGAAATTAATTGAGATTGTTTTGTCTCTTAAGGTAGTAGCCTCTGACTCTGTAAAATGAGGTTTGGCAACAAGACTAATACTTGAAATATAATCCTGCTTTCAACTCCAGACTTCAGCCAGTTGCATGGACAGGATTATTCTTGTCTTTATGAAAACCTGAAATGTTTTAAACACATCAATATATAATGTTGGATGCTTCACATATTTAATAACTGCTCACTTATTCTAAATGCTTCATTAAGAAATTGTATTTAAAGGCCTGATTTTCTCATTGTTCTCATGAGCCCTGTCAGTAGCAGGGACACCAGGTTAATTTTCATGTATATGTATAAAAATCTGGTTTCCTGAAGGAACTGAAGCCTGTCTGTACCAGCTTGCCACATCAGGTAAATTTATTTTGACAGAATATTAGATGGATTGGTATCAGGCTATATAAATTTTATTTCTGTCAAAGTGGTAATTCCTGCATTGTGATTTGTCCTTGACATTTAGAAGGACTCTTACAGTGCAGATATCCTTCTGTTCATGCA
>JAWWMO010000096.1:12091144-12102220 GCA_035047845.1 Dendrocincla fuliginosa | reverse complement strand
AAACCCCAAACCAACCCAACCAACTAAACAAACAAAAAAAAAAAAAAAAAAAAAAACAAGAGAAAAAAAAACAAACAGCCAAAAAATCCAAGAAATCTCCAAACAGTTTTTAACTGGAGAACAAAAATATATGCAAATATCATAACATTCACAGGAGTTCTTCAACATGCCTTTCTCCCACCTGTAAAATCTTCTGGTGTGCTGAAAATTTTAATGTGACACAGTCTAGGCTTTGGAGTTAGGGGACTACAGGAGCAGCTGTGATCAGTGTCTCAGCAGTGCACGTGAGGGTGTTTAAAAATACTGAGCAACTAAAACTCTGGAGTGGAAGCTGCAAGCTGTAGCAAATACATGTGGATATTCAAATTTAGCATATTTTGAAAAATAAAGCAAGCTCGAAGTTTTCATGAATGATGTATGTGGGCTTCTACTTCCTAAAAGAGACACGGAAACATCATAAACTACACTGCAAGAGGTTTTGGTTCATGGATGGGCTCAGCTGTGGAAGCTGCCTGTTTCCTCCTTTTTCCCATGTGGAGTAACTTCCATCCTTCCACCCAGTCGGCAAAGCTTTCTGATTCTCAGCCAAAACCTGGCTGCCTTTGTGTAGCAAAAGCAAACCTCTCCTGCCAACCACTACTGAGGGTAAATACTTCTATTGTGCCTTCTGCAGCTATCATAGAAACCTGTGTATTCACATAATTGCTTCCTGGTGTTTGCTTTTGCAGAACTGAGAAAAGTACCTTTCTCCTGATTCAATAGTACAAGTAAATGCTTCTGATAAAAACCTTTTGATACAGTTTTATCAGAACCATCTGTGATCCTTATTTGCTAGGTCAACCTGAATTTCAGCTGCATGCTCTTTGGAAAGCAAGCTGTGGTGGCAGGAAGAAGTCATTGGTATATCTTTTACCACCAAGAGGTTAGAAAAGAAGCTCTGAAAATACACTCTATGAATTCAGAATTGTGAGTGTACACCACTATAGTCAACGGGTCATAATCCTGCTAAAGTCTAAGGTGAAGTTGGGGACGTGAAAAAACTGTGTAAGTGGTTAAGAACAGATTTTTCCACTGCCATAAGGAATACTTTTGGATCCTATTCACATCCAAAGAACCTGAAGTTTGATCACCACTTGGCTTGGTCTTAATATATTACACCAGTAGAATTTTCACATGCGTTACCCATCCTAAACTTCAGCATTAGCAGATTCTTCTTAAAAACTTTGAAAAACCACCAAACTTAAAATGGAAAACCTATTTTTATTTTTTTTATTAAGGGAAAAAATAAAGTGGGGGTTGAAGAGAGAATTCACTTTGTGAGGCAGACCAGAGTACTATTAGTTTGAAGCAGTAGTTTAAATATGTGATGCTTCTTAGGGAGCAAATAATTGCCACAGTCAAAGTCTGTTAAAGATTCAAGGAACAATTCAGAGGTGTTACCAAGCTGTCCAAGTCAATTTGCTTCTAAAATATAGCATTTCCTGGAGAAAGCTTTAGGCATCATCAGGCCTTACCATGAAAATTTTAAATTACCACCCCCCCCCCCCACAATAGCAGACAACCAAATCCTTTAAAGGACTTCAGTGGGACTAAACCAGACTAACAAAACAAAAGAGAAGGAAGAGAACAGCCCAGAAAACAGGTAACAGTTCTTTAAGCTAACTAGTGGACTTCTTCAGCAGGCTAGAATTTCTTCTACCCAACAGCATACATAGTAATCAGCTGTCTCCTAGAATAATTTAACATGTTAAAGTTGATTGACACCTTAATTCACAAACAAAGCCTGGAGCACGTTAACCAAATCATTGTTGGCAGTCAAACCACACTAACAAATGCATGGTAGCAACAAGCTCCTCTGGTACCTGCCAGTTCTCTTCAGGAAACTGGGCTTAATTAAAAATTAAGTCTGTGGGACTCAAACTACTCTTGTGTTGCAATTTCCTTCTTTGCTACCAACAAAGATGTTAATACCCCCTTTTGCTGCCTTGGTGGCTTTACACTCCACTGTTACTAATGCGCTTAAAGCAAAAATAGAGTCACTCTGGGGTTTACCATGTGCTGTCATTTTGTCCAAATTTACCTGAACACCAAGACAAAGAACTGCCTTTGGGGGTTTTTTTATGGGACAGTTACACTGTCTCTTTTTTTCTAAAACACAGCAGACCTTTCCCTGCCACTCATCCCAACTTCCCCTCCTGCAAAACCATCAGCTGTAAACAGGTCACTTTCATTCTACTAAATTACACATAACCAGCATCTTAAAATAAGGTGTGACCTTGGAATGATTCCAAGTGAGTGTGATGTCATCTATCCATCCTTGGAGATGCTTCATCAAAGGTCTCATTTTAGGAGAGGGGTCACTTGAACTAACATACCTTCATCATGTAGTAGAAAGGGAACCAGGACAGAAAGATATCAGAGAAGAATTCAGCTATGCTGAAAACACCATACACAACCCAATAAGTCAGCCACTGTGTGTCATCATCTTTGTTGGGACTTTCAATGGCCTTGATTCTGCAAGGAAAAAAGGAAAAAAAAAAAGGCAAGTGAGTAGAACGGTAGCATCTAAAATGGTGACACTTTTATGACTCAGATTTGTTGTTACATGTGAACCCTCATCATTTAATTACTTTAAGGAAACTAGTTAATATCTCTCTTATAGATAATGTGCCAAGGTCTTTGAGCAGGCAAGCTTTTCCCTATGTCACACTTTAAAAAGAAAAGATATTTAAGCTGTGAATATGATCACACCACCTGCCTGGCCTTGCCTGTAACTGGCAGTGACCACCCTCCTTCTTTGACAGTCAGGAAGGAATGATGAATACAGTTGTTGTCTTGAATGAAAAACCCTGCAATAGCTTAAATTATCAAAATGGGGTAACCTTGCCTACAGAAGAAATCTGCACTACATGCACCATTCAGTGCTGCACAACTTGGGATTCACAGCATGTACAGGGATATAAGACTGTCTTTACGAGTCTCTGGTTTTTTACAGAACTAGCTCTAATAAAGTCTTTTAAATTTACTCATATGTACATGCACTAGATTGCTCTTTGAAAAGGTAAATTTACCCATAAGATTTGCTCTTAGTCCTAAGCACTTAGTCTACATAAGCAGAGGACATTGAGGATCACATATCTGCATCACCAATTGTTTTGCTCTGTAAACTAATTCCTACAGGACTTGCAAAGTCTGATGTTGGCTATGGTATTAAGAACAGGATGAAGCAACATCCAGTAAAGTACTGGGCTTTCTGCATAATGATTTAATGGACTTTTGTTCTCCAGCTGCTATGAGAATGCAGTTCAAGTTTATACACCTCTGAAAATTGGGAGCTGAAAGATGCACTTGTGCGCCTTCAGCAGAAGTAGTGAAGTGGAGACTCTGGACTCCCTAAGTTCCAGATTAGCACTGTAAGAAGTTTTAAAAGAAAATGCTAGCAAATCCAGGCCTGACAATGTGAAGCTTAAGAGTATTAAAAAGTTTGGCCTCTCCACTCATAGGATTAAAATCTGTAGACTTGGTTTAATTAATTTAGTTTTAATTCTTCTATCACTTATTCCTTTAATATCAGCAATTTTGTTGCTGAAGTACCACCTATGGGATATATCAGAGGTGCAAAGTTCTCTGTTAGTTCCCTAAAAAAGGTTGAGGGTTAGGGAGCTTTACAAAACAGAAATCAGAGAGCTGGCTCTAGGTCCATTTCCTGGTTTGTGAATTGAGAAACCCTGTGGGCTCCATCACTTCCTGGTTCTGTAAAAAACAGAGGAGGGAGGGGGAGTTTGGGGAACTCGTTCATGTGACATGCCTTATGTTTTAGCAAAAGCACTGGCAGAATCACCACGTGCAGAGAGAGCTGGCGCAGTTACTGGATTGAATTACTTTGAAACACAATACGAGGGTCTGATACTTGAGTTATACATTATTTCTGCACGGGTTTGTGGCTGGTCAGCAGTGTCCTGCATGGGAAAAGCACCAGCCCCTCGCAATACCCCACCGATTTAGTGCACGATTTAGTGTTCTTACAGCACCAGCACGACTGGAAGAACAGGTTTTCCTGTTAGGAAACACAGTGTTAGTCAACAGGAGTCCAAGCAGTCTGCTCAAAGACAGTGCCAACTTCAGCTGCTACTGCTCCCACTATAAACCACATCTTTTCTACGCCCACACAGCTCTGAGGTATTCCAATGACACCAAGTGAGGGGTCTGTACAAAAAGAAACCACCCAAAACACCACAGGAGTTAAGGAAGAGAGCTACAGATCTGTTTTTGAGGGTGAAACTACTTCTGGAAGGAAAGAAAAAATACAGACTAGTAGGGATATTAAGAGTGGTGGGAAAATGGAGCAGAGAAAGGAACTAATTGCAACGTTTCTCCATATTAAGAAAAACTTGCTGTAGAGATTCCACATGTGAATTTCTGCTGACAATTTCTCCTTTAGAAGCACACTGGGGAAGGCTTATTTTACCACAAGAAGCATGCTAGCTTGGTATTTGTGAGAAAATGCTTTGCAGTGAATCTGCCAACAGTCGTTCAGTTTTCTAGTCACCATCTAAAGCCATACATGGATTTAAGAGAGCATTGTTTAATATTTTTTTTAGCATTATTAAAGTCATCTCAGTAATCACTAAAATCAGCTTACATAAAAAGCTTAGAATTTCCACTTTTGTGGCAAAGGGCATATCACTGTGTTAATGGCCCACGCTCGTTTATCTTCTCTTCTGTGAAAACAAATGCCTTTTGAGAATTCCTAAATGCAGCGCCAGGGGTGTGCTCGCTTTGAATGTTCACCATCTGCTGCTGTAGTTTCCTTAAGGGGATACATGAACAACATGTTTTTATTGTGAGAGTCACAAGTACTACAAGTAAGCAAAACCCCCTCTGATTCATCCAGCTGATACATGCAGCTCTAAATCCACACGTGACTGTTTTCTTGCACACTGTAAGGAACAGTACGTTCCCCCTCCTCCTATACTGGTCTGACCCAGGTAGGCACCACGGGGCGAGCTCAGGTGCAGACCCCTACCACACCCACCAGGTAGCAGCTCAAACTGCATCTGGTAGCCATGGCTCCAGTGCCAGTCAGGGAGAGAGGGAAAAGCAGGACACAGCAGAGCCATCAGCCAATGAGTTTTAACTGAAGTTAAGGACAGGCAAGTATTTTATAAATATTCTGCTTTGGAATGGGAAATATGACCCCCAGTCGAGACTGTCAGTGGAAATCCAGTGTAACATGTCCCTGTTAACTTTTGCTCCTTTTATTCATCTCCATCCCTTGCTGCTGACACGCTATTTCAATAGTAAGTCACAGAAAATTGTACTTGTCCACGAACAAGAACAGATATCTTATGCTGATATATTATATAGTATATCTGAATATATTATGTAGAAATCTGAACAGATAGAGGGTTTTATCCATTTTTAACTACACTCTTTTCAACACGAGAATCACATCATAATTAAACTTAGTCTTTTAAGTTATTCTACAAGCATTATCCTCATGTAATGCTGTGAACAATTAACCTTAGGAGAGACACCTTATACATTACTTCAAGCCAAGAACATTTTATTCTTCTCCATGTTACATCATGAATCAATCAGACTGGTATTCAAAACACAATCTTCATCAATACATGAAAAGATACGCACCAGGAGACACTGGCACTACATCCAACTTTAGAATCACCTTATTTTAAGTTATTTCTACACTGCAAGAACAATTAAGTCAATCTCATTAGGACATAACATTGAGACTTCCTAACAAATGAAGGACCATCCAAGGTCTAGAGCTTCAGATTTCAAAAGAAAAGGGATAGTGTCATTTTTTTAAAAGTTTTGTCTCATCCCAATTTGACTAAATTCCATGTTATTTACATTCAGCAACTACATCTCTATCACAAAGGATTTTTATAATGCCTACATGCTAGCTGTAGAGGACTCTAAATAAAGCCTCAAACAGCTATTTACAGTAGTTCTGCACACTGGAGGCAAGAGCAGTCACTAGGAACAGCTTCCAGCAGACTGGATGATAAATATCACAGCTCAGTTATTTTAAAAACAGATGCCTGTCCAACAGTGAAAAGGGCCTGCCATGGGCCAGCACTGCAACTTGTGCAGGCAGATGGGAAGCCAAGAAAAGCTTGATTTTTCAGGCAGACCTGCTCGCTGATAACCCTTCTAGCCGGAGGTGTCAGTGGGTGAGAGCGGGGATTATCATGTTCCGAAGTAGCTCCGGGCTCCCACACAGCTACAGTATCAGAGCAGCGTCTCAGTCCTGACCCTGTGCAATCTGCAGTCAAACTGAACACTAGAACAAGTGTGGTTACTTTATCCTGTTACCTGATAGTAACAGAAACCGGTCTAATTTTAGTAAGTTGCCAAGTTAAGTTCTTTCACTTAAAGCATCCGACTCATTTCAACAAAAAATCAGCTCTGTTCCAAGAAGAGAGTGTTACTCCTGAACTAGCTCTGGCATAACAAATAGTTGCTTACAATTAATTCACACACAGTACTCAAAGGCTAAGTTATGAGTTTAGGGTGGGGGGTTTTATTGAGCTGAGTCCAGAGGGGCAGAAATAAAGAAACACCAAACTTTACTGCTGTAGTCTCATGTAAAGTAATCACTCTTATCCCTGCAATTTACAAGGTGTACCTGATGACTCTTGTAAAAATAAAATCAACAAGTTTGAAACAAAAGATCAGCTTCCTTTAAACCCAGTGCTCATAGTGCAGTTAGGAAAAAGACTGGGCCATTTTCCTTCAGTTTTCTAATCAGTGCAATATTCAATGAGTAGTCAGGGATATTTGTCCCCCTCTTGGCCAAGCATAACCTTTTTTTTTTTTTTCCAGTGTAACTTTAAACCCCCTGAAACTACCTATACTTCTACAGCTTATACTTACTGGACTGCCCCACCTCTTTACAGCAGGTTATAAAATAATTTACTTCTAGCTATCTACCCAGACACCCCCACAGAATCAACACTCCACTGCACCACAGCCTGGTGCCTCCGTGTCATCCTCATTCCAGACTCCTCTTGGCAGGCTTGCCTCAGTGACATCTCACATCATTTTGGTGACACAAGGACCTGTGTATCTGGATTCACTTTATCATTTTGGCTTCTGCATTTTCATCGATCAGCTAAAAGCCTTCTGTCTTCCATCCTTCCTCCTCCTCACTGTCTGCCACAGCAGAGTCGTGCATTTGCAGATATTGAAAGGTGTTCCTGCCAAATGCACTTACACAACTGCTGCAGTTAAAGTCTAGCAGTTCCCTTCTCTCATAATTTTGTGTATCTAGCAGATGGCAGCAGGCAAATTAATGAAGGACAGCAATGGGGGGCTTCACTGTCTGTGCAGGAACAGATTATTAGAAGACACCAGCAAACTACATGACAGTAGTACAAAGGGTTCTACATGTATTTCTTAAAAGGAAAGAGAGACTGAGGCAAGCAAAAGCAGCACATGCAATTTTGTCCACTAGCAAAGTGAGTTCCACAGTTTACGTGTTAACTCAGCACACAACCACATTCCTGGGGTGGGTAAAACAAGCATCCTTACTCTGATTTCACTGCTCTCTGCTCAGTCTTGGCCCCCTTTCTCCTGGAACAACTATCTGTAGGGCCAACCAATGAGCCAGTTCCCCAGCTCTGACTCAAGTTAAAATGAGCTTCCCCAAAACACATTCCCACACACATGCTGGCTCTTTCGGTGGGATTAATATGCATCAGTGCCCCAATTCATAGTATGACAAACACCTTTAAATTTTTAGCCTAAATTTAGGATATGGAAGAAAAATCCAAATCTTCCTACAGTTATCATAGTATTAGACTCTCTGCACCTCACCACTTGCTATGTCTAGAAAAGAAAGCACATAATTTGTCCAAACAACAGCTAAGATGGCTTTTATTTTAAACAAGGTGCTCTAAAACCTAAGACATAAAAAGCAAGGAGGAACTGATTTGGCAGAATACATACAAAAAAAGTAAAAATATACTTTTTAATGTCTGAAGCCCCCATGAAAATATTATCAGCCGTGAAAGAAAACAGCCCATGTGCAGATAGATTTGGAAATTTTCTGCTTATGTTTCATGAATCTAGTTAGATACACCAGCTCTCTCAAATCACACTTATAAAGCAGCAGCCAAGCATTACTTCTGAACATTAGCACATCATGAATCATTTTTAATGAAGGAAAAAAGTAAGCATTTGCCATAAAACTTGTTAAGAGAAAGCAGATTTGCTGCCCTGGCTCTGAAGAAATACACAATCGATTTTATACTTTCTAAATAACTGTGACCAAAGAAAAGCAGAGTTCCTATTTTAAAGGTATGAAAGAAGCAGAGGAACTAGGAGACAGACTCAAGGCATCCGGACAATATTCAAATTAAGGCTTGAGTTGAGTGTTTATAATTCTATATAATAAATCTAGATTGTTTCCTGCCTGTAAAATGCCACGAGCAGCATTTACATAGTAAAACCAGCTAAAGTAAAGTTAACAACATAAAGTCAGTCAACGCAGACAGAGGCATGATTGTACTATACTGCTTTTCTCCCTTGAAGACACTAGTAATATGTTCAGACATTTCACTGCCCAGAGCTATTTTCATCTCTGCAATTTTTAAACCAAACATGACAGCGCTTATGAACTTTCCAATCCTTTGCACACATTTGTTAGTCATCAAAGGCTCCCTTCCTGCTACACTCTAATTTTTCTGAGGCAGCTAACCACCACTAGCTATGGGTGGAGCTACACTTAAACACGCTAGCTCTGGAAAGTTTAGAGAAGCAGTGCTGGCAATGGTACTTACCTACTTGCCAACACTCACTTTTTCCATCTACTAGCCTTATTATTGCCATGTGCAGTTAAAGCTTGCTAGAAGTATAACAAGTTGCTTCCATGTTTTGTGGTAAACTTTTCAATGCCAGTCTACTTTTCTGCTTTTGGGGACCAAAACTTTTCTGGTTTGGCCCACAGAAGCCTGCAAAGCAAGTATTAGATTTCAACTTAAAATGAATCATTCTGTTTCACCACACAGCACTTACAAAATTTTAGGGAATGAGACCAGAGATTGTCTAACTTACTGGGAAACAGCCAGAAAACTACTGTTTAATTTTGCCTCTGTTGAGGCTCAGGTGGGCCCTTGCTGAGACATGCCACAGACTCGGATTATACTGCTCAAAGAAAAACTCCTCTATGGATAAAACCACTTAAGACTCACACAAAGCAAAGCTGAAGGTGAACAAGCGGAGGTGGGGAGCGAAACAGCTGTACCTGCCAGAAGCTGTTATCAGGCACTCAGCTGCCCCCTCCCCTCGCCCTGGCTCTGTGCCACGGAGATGTGAAAGTGGGCAGCAGTGCAGCTGCAGCTGCAGCTGTGCCCCTTCACACCACCTCCTGCCTAACCCAGCAGCTACAGCCTCCAGCACTTCTCCACTGAAATCCACACCTGCTGCACAGCGCACACTGACAGTGAACACAGGGAATGACATAAACCAAAGGAAATAAACTGCAGTTACACAAGGCCTGACAGGCAGGTACCTGCACCTCCACAAAGCTGCCCTGGTTTCGTGTGTGAACAGACTGAAATCTGAGCTGAGCATCCTTCTCTGTTTTTTGGGTTTTTTTTTCAATTTATTTTCCCTGAGTCAAGCATAGAGATGAACAGTAACTACCATGACCAAGACAACTGAAATCCCAGATTTGGAACGTGCCAGTGGGTCACCCACCCAGAAATCCATTTGCCATTTTAAACAGCAGTAAGGACAGGAGGTGATGTCCCTTGCAGAACACAGACATCTCTCTCACTCCTTCAAAAGTGTCTTTTCTGCTGAAGAGAAGCCCGACCCAGCAGTTTGTTCCTGCCCATGGCAGGGGGGTTGGAACTAGATGACCTTTAAGGTTCCTTCCAACCCAAACCATTCTATGATTCATTGGTTCTCAATTTAAACAATTCAGTCACTGAAAATGGAGAAATGATACACTGACCTACTTCATAACAGAAGAAAGTAAGTTATCTGGGGAAAAGTTAATCTGCTTTTTCTCTCTTAGTACCTTTCTGAGACTTTTCAGGCTTGGGGCCATTGTTGAAACACCTGTGTAAACATCAAACTAACACCCTGCACAATATGCTCCATTTACAGCTCCCGACCTCTTCCAGAAGCCACAGCTTTCACAGTAAGAGACATTTGAGTGTGCATGTGCAGCTGATGAAAACAGCTGAAAACTCTTTTCTGTCCAATGCTAGGAAGCAAAATCACCACTGCTAGTTCACACAGCAGGCTCTTGAGCTGCCCCTTCCGGGGGACAGGCCAAACAGGAGAGAGGCATAAACAAACCACTGTGGATAGTGCTCTTTATGCTTTGGGTCTCTGTGCCTTGTAAGCATGGGGGACAGCATCCTGACTGCAGTGGGTGATCCAGAGCAGCAAAAAACAAAAGCAGGCAGAGCAAAATGTGGGAAAACACTGCACACCAGCTCTGGGCTCGTGAGGGAATTGAGCCCCCCTGTGCTGCCTGTCAGCAGGCTGCTCCATGAGCTGGAACCTGTTTGCAGGCTGCCACTGAAAGACACTGGTATGCAGCACACCACACACATTTTAAATCAGGTTTTTGCCCAACATCATAATTTTCTCATATATGTTTCAGCACTAAAAAGGCAGCTAAAGGAAAAGCATTACCTGAGCGTGAGCTGGAGTAAAACAGAACTGGCATTGTATTCATATGCATGTTATTCAGCATATTTTTTTGTTTAAGTAAAATTTGCAGCCAAAGACAGTTATCCCATTATTCAAAAAAGGTTAAAAAAACCAAAACACCCCACCGTATTTACACCTGGGAGGTAACTTTTCACACTAAGACTCATTTAAAACCACCTTCCAACATGAAAAAGGGTAGACACTCTACAAAGACATTTTTTAAAAAAAATTTCTAGATTTGAAGAAAAAGATTGGAAGAGGAGCTCTATTAATTCATATTTAATTTGCGACTGTCTAGCTTTTGCAGTTCTAAGAGACTGTGTTATGAATTTATTCACCATCATAGCATAGTGGAAGATTTAAAATATAATCCCAAAGGAG
>JAWWMO010000096.1:12064317-12078639 GCA_035047845.1 Dendrocincla fuliginosa | reverse complement strand
CTATCCTGGCTGCTGCCTTCAGCTGTGCCCTGCAGTGTGTTCATTGCCCCTCACTGCCAGCACCTGGGCACCTACACCCAGCACAGCCTCCAGGGGCCTGTTGTTACCACTTCAGCCACTCCACCTAACTTAGACACTAACTTTTTAATTGACGAGTAACATTCTAGTTGGCTTTGCTCTTGTTCCTCTAAGCCTAAGGCCTGACATGTTCTTATTCCTCTTTGATACTACTACATATTGAATGTTTAGTTTTATGTCCAGCTGGAGTACTACAATTTAAAAGAGACTTTTTACCTTTTATCTACAGCAGCTTTATATGTAAGGCCTTTTTTTCAGCATTCACAATGGAGCCTTCAAAAGAAATGAGCAATGAGGGTGGTATTGCCAATTAAAAATTGGGAAGTGGGAGAATACTGTTGTTGAAGTGAATAAGGTTGTTTATGTAAGGAAGAATCATAGAATGGTTTGGGTTGAAAGGGACCTTAAAGATGATCTAGTCCCAGTCCCCCTGCTGTGGGCAGGGTCACTGACTAGACCAGGTTGCTCACAGCCCTTTCCAGTCTCGCCCTGAACACTTCCAGGGATGTGGCATCCATGACTCCTCTGGTCAGCCCATTCCAGTGCCTCACCACCCTCACAATAAAGTATTTTTTCCTAATATTTAATCTAAATCTGCACTCTATCAGTCTGAGCCCATTCTTCCTTGTCCTGTCATTACATGCCTTTGCAAAAAGTCTCTCTTCATCTTTCTTGTAGGCCTCCTTTAGGTACTGGAAGGTGCTATAAGGTCTCCCTAGAGCCTTCTCTTCTCCAGGCTGAGCAATCCCAACTCGCAGCCTGTCTTTGTAGGAAAGGTGCTCCATCCTTGTGATCATCTTCATGGTCCTCCTCTGGACTTGCTTCAGCAGGTCACCATCTTTCCTATATTGAGACCCCAGAGCTGGACACAGCATTCCAGGTGAGGTCTCGCAAGAACAGGGTAGAGGGGGAGAATTGCCTCCCTCAAACTGCTGCTCATGCTGCTTTTCATCATCAGAATGGTCAGCGAGCACACATGGCCACCTCATGTCAAGATTCTCATCCACCAACACCCCCAAGTCCTTCTCCCCAGAGCTGCTCTCCATCCATTCTCTGCCCAGCCTGTATTTGTACTCAGGATGGCCCCGACCCAGGTGCAGGACCTGGCATTTGACCTTGTTGAAATTCATGAGGTTCACACAGGTCCCTTTCAGGCCTGTCCCATTCTTTAAAGGTGTCTGTTTGAGGACCTCTTAGAGTGTGAAAATGGGATAATAAAGAGATGAGAAATCCAGGAACAAAACATACAAGGACACAAACCTGATGGAGGAATGGTAAGAGAAGTGGTGATGAGAACCAGACTTGGCCACTGGCTGATGAGGGAGTATGGGGAATGTTCTTTTCAGCAACTTTATCTGAGTAGGGGGAAATCAGAATAAAAAATACACAGACACAGATACAAGAAAACAGAAGTGGAGGCAATGACAGAACACAAACCTGCTAACTGCACTAATTGCAGGACTGTCAAGAAATCATAGGCACCACTTTTGGGAAAGATCAGGCTGACCTTTGGATCTGATAGGTCTGTAAAGCTGGGGGGAGCTCACACACCAGGCCAGGAGGAGTGCCACAGCGGAGGGGGAGGCAGAAAGGGAGGTAAGAGGGAGTGTTTTTTTAAACTGAGTCTGTGGCTGAGCCTTCGCCCAAGTGTCACAGTCAGTCCTATCTCCCTACATCTGCTTAGCAGATATTTTCTTAATTTTCTCTCTGCATAATTTCACCCTCTACCCCCTGTACACATGTACTGCAAGGATGAAGTGGCAGCTTCTGATGGGACTGGTGTGTGAGAGTGGATGGGGTGTCAGCTGCTGGAGTGAGGAGGGATGTCTCAGTGCCAGCTACTCATGAGAGTGGGAGTCTTGACTTCCAGTCTCTGGGGTGGGAACAGTGAGCATCCTGAAAACCAGCTTCTTTGGGGAAATTGTGTGGGTGAGGTAAGTGGGGCAGAGCACTGGTAGCTGCAACAGGACTGTGGGTCGTGGGTCTCCTCTTCCCCAAACCTCTTGTGCCTGTGAACTCACCAGCAAACTTCAAGCTGGACCATATGGTGAGGCAGGGACCTGTGTGATGGGTATCTGGACCAGGGGTGTTGAGGTGGAAACAGGGACCTGTGCTGGGGTTTGAGGAGACCTGTGAATGTGCCTTTTATTTGTGAACCTGAGTGTCAAGTGTGTGCCTCTGCTTTTGACCAGAGTGCAAACTTTGACAACTTTTTAAACAATTTTTACCTGTCAGATTTTAACTAAAGATGTCTTAAGTATTTCCAGCTCTAGCAATGATATTACAGGCTTTTGGAATGTAGCTGGTGGTAGTCAGGAGTTGAATGTAAGAGATCTCTGTAAAATAAGGTTTAAGTCCAATGGGGTGTATGACCACACATTTCTTAAAAAGAAAGTTTTGCTTTTCATACAAATAGATGAAGAAGTCTAGCTGCTGCTGCTTCAGTAAAACAAGCTGTTACACAGTCCTTCCTAAGCTTACATCTCTGGTACTCTGTGTTTGTGTGGTAGTATCTGGCCTAAAGCATAACGTGACTTGAAAAAGAAACCAATTATCCATGTTCTGATGAAATCACTAGGATGGTATTGAATTTTAAAATCTGCATAAATTAATACTTTGCTGTGGTTTTAAGTGAAAATATATAACCATGTTATATATTCTGTCCTGGAAAAAAAAGTGTGTGAAAATCTCTTATCAGAGTTTGCAGATGTTCTTTACTAGATTTGTACAAATGCTTTCACTTTTGTAATTCAAGCATTTACGTAGATTGTCCTCACCCACCCTCTTTTCACAACAGTTAATTCACTTAGTTTATTGTAATTGATATTTCTGAAAGAATGTAATAATCCATTTTTCTTCTTGACTCTAAAAGTTGTGTTTTACCTTGTGAAAACCTTTTGCTGTCCCTGCAGAACATCAGGAGGATCTGGTGGTCTGTTGGTATATGCTAATGGATCAGGAATTCTACTGTTGCAGTATGTTTTTGTTGTTAGCTTCATTTAAATCAGTAGGTTTGATGAGTCTTACTCTTCTTTCTTTCCTGGCAGCCGATTTATTTTGCACATTCCAAGTGAAGAGAGAGACAATGCAATCAGAGTGTGCTTCCAGATTGAACTGGCTCATTGGTTTTATTTGGATTTCTACATGCAAAACACACCAGGATTACCTCAGTGTGGGATAAGAGACTTTGCTAAAGCTGATATCCTTTTTATTGCTGTGATTGTTTTCTGTCTCGCTGGTAAAGTGCAAACTGAATTTTGCTAATCTTATTTTGTAAAAGAAAATGTTTCAATGCTTAAAAGTTAGCATTGCTAGGTATGTGGTCTTACGTGTTTATTGCTTCCATAATTCTGTGTCACCTGAAAGAGGTGTTTCTCAGACTGCTTGAGAACTATGGAAAACTGGTAGTTTCTGATCTTTGAGCATTTTTCCTTATACCTGCACTTTGACTTTCAGGGGTGAGTTTTTGGAGCTCTTCAAACTGAACTCCTTAGTTTAATTGATTCTCAAGTAAATAGTGACACACATGTTAACATAGCCAAAGGTGGTATGTGCTCCCCCATGGGCAATGTTGTGTATTTGTTGGAAGTTTCTGTTCCTGGGGAGAGGATGCATTTTTACTGAATTTGTATGGTTAGCCCCTGCTTTTTTCATTGCTTGCAAGGGCTGCTGGAATGCACACTGTTTAGAAATTATTGAAAAGTTTGTGGCTTTCATCCAGCTAGAGTTTTAGTTTTAACCTTTTTCCATGTGTTTTTCATGTGGGATTGGAATATTGCTTCTAACATTCAGGATGTTATTGTCTATGGTTTCACTACACAACTTACTATCTGTTAGTTTTATAATTAGATTTACTTTAAAACACTGCAGCTTTTATTTTAACAATAAACTGTAAAAATATTATCATATTCTGTTGGCAGATATGGTGCAGTTATTTTTTATTTATTTTAAGCATTTTTTAATTCTAAATGTATTTTCAGACCAACAAAATTCTTCTAATAATTAATTGTAGGCAGTGAAGAAAAAATACAGTGTAAGAGATATTATGTGTTCATTAAATCTGTCTGTCTCTAGCTCACATTTTCCAGAAATATTAGTTCTGCTTCAGTGTCATATTTTTAAATACTCTGCTTTTTTATTGGTATTGTAGTATTTTTATAGTAGTATAACATGTAATATGTCATGTTAATACTTTTATTAAGGACCTGTAGATTTGCTTTTAAAATTTTAGAGTTAAATAAAGATTATTCATATTTTCTTTGCATGAGTTTTGGTAAAGTATATTAGAATTTAGATTTATGTACTTGATTCCATTAAAAATACTTTTCTTTGCATAGAAAATACTGAAGTACAGATTCTGTCCCATAGTCTTAACAAATGGTTGTGGGGAAAATTTATCCCCACTTATTTCAAGCACAGGTTGAAATGATTTTTGTCTGTCTCACTCATTTAAAAATTAAGAAAATGTGTTTAAGAATAATACATATTAAAAATAACTGTTGTGTGGATGCTATTTGTTTTTAAATTAGGGGAGACCTTCCTTCAAACAAGCAGCCCTGTGCCATTATTAATTAATTAATTAATTCCTTTATTTAAATTGGCTTGTATCAGAATTGCGAAATTTCTTGGTGCTTTCTGACCTTTGTAATTTAGTACTGAATTATTCATAATATTTTTTTCCCTTCCAAGAGAATATATCTTGAAAGCACTTAGAGGAGGGAGTGTATTTATTCTAAATGTTGAACGGGTATGCTTTTTATGTCCTTATGTGATTTGGAACTGGATGCTGTAGTTTGTCTTCCTTAACATGCTGCTATACTCTTCAATCACTGCCCTTTTTTACTGCCTCAAGGTGAAGATGTACAAAAGGTTTTAGATGAGTGGAAAGAATACAAAATGGGAGTGCCGACCTATGGTGCAATTATTCTTGATGAGACACTTGAAAATGTGAGTATGGAAATAGTTGTGAAGGACTAGAGGGAAGGATGGCATATGCTGGCAGAAGTGATTTTTCCTTGTTTACATTTTTCTCCTGGAGAAATTTAGATTCACTGTCACTTTTGCAAAGATCTGACAGTTACTTGACACTGTTGACTGTGTACAGAAATATAATATGTGAGACAGTAAACACACTTCTGCTTGCTTTCCTTCTCAGTTTTGTTTTTTTAGTTTATTCTGAGCTACAGGATCCCATAAAAAATTTCACAGTTCCTGCTGGAACACGACAAACCTATTAGGTTCCTTCCTTCAGGCTAAAGTATGCTTTTAGAGAACTAGGGGATTGTGGAGGGAAAACATTTAAAAGAAATTGATGAGAACACCTGTGTGTTTAACGCTTGCATTCCCTTGTATTTTCTAGGTTCTTTTGGTTCAGGGCTATTTAGCCAAGTCTGGCTGGGGATTTCCAAAAGGGAAAGTAAATAAAGAAGAGGCTCCTCATGACTGTGCTGCTAGAGAGGTAAGTTATATCTGATGCCGTTAAATTTAAGCTAAAGAAGTAAAGTCTTGCTGACACCAGGATATATGTGTTAGATGAGAAGAGTTTTACTTAGGAATCCTGTTATTGCCATCAGGTAAATAAATATTCTTGTAGTCATCTGCTGCTGTACGTTCTGGTGCTTTTCTGAGTTCCAGAGTGATAGTGAAGGTTGAGGTCTTATAATAATTAAAAAAAAAATAAAAAAGGAAGAAAAAACCCACTGTTTTGTGTTTCAAATTGTTTTGCCTTGATGTGCTAAATGAATTTACTTTTAAGTGTTATTTGTGTCACTGGGGAATTCTTATGTACTTTATAGCATTTGGAATGTAAATTTCAAGGATCACCATTACTGTAAAAAAGTAGAAGAATGAGAATTTAGCCTGTGAATACTGGACTATGTAAAAAGGATAAGGAGTTGAGTTGAAGGTTGTAGAATTTTACATAAAAATTGTGAAGAACTTTACTTTTTCTAGTTTTCAGTGATGCAGGAACAAGAATAAATACATGTGGCATGTAAAATCTGAAAAATGAAATAATCCGTGGTATTTATTGTTCCTGGAGACCTAGGTATGAGGTGAAGCTGCATATTAAAAAAGGCCTGTAAAAGAATATTACTGGTGCAAACTGTGTTCATTTGACACAATACATCCAGAGTTTTTGAGAGAGAAAATTAAGGTGAGGGAAAATATTATGATGTTTTTAGTGTTCTTCTTAGTTGGACTGAATCAGTATCTGGGAAATTATGGATTTTTCTTGTTTCAAATACACCTGTCAAAGGTAGACTGGGTATGAATGCTTCAGGAAGGAGTGACACAAAGTATGCCTTCCTCTTTACTTCAAGTTATGCTAGCAGGAGCAATAAAGTGGGCACAGTTCTATGGGAAAAAAATTCTTTTAATGGTGTTTTTAATTTGAAGAATTGATTTAGATGTCACTGTTGAACAGCACCATTTCACTCTTGCTGTGATCTTTCTTCCATCACGTTAGATTGTCATTGTGGATAAGGTGACAAATTCTTCAATGCTTATATGTGGCCAGGAATTGTGGTGTGTGTGAAAACTGAAGTAAATCTTTTAACTGCTTTCACTGAAGTCAGACAGATCTAAAACCACAGCCTGCACCTCTGTAAGATCTACCTGAAGAAGTCTTTGTTTGGCAGTGCCCACACAGTTCAGTAGTATTTCAGAAGTTGATGAGGACTAAACCATATAAAAAGGATGAGTCTTGTTAAAAGAAGCTTTTGCAATGAATTCACTTATATCATCTGTAAAGATCATTTAGGAAGGGAAAACACTGGTGTTATCAGTGAGAGTAAGTACAGAGGAAAAGTCTGTCTTAATGGAAATGGTATGTGGTGGGGTTTTTTGTGTGTTTGTTTTCCCTCAAAATTGTGATGTTCTTTATGTATTTAGATGGGAAGATTGCTTGCCTTTGATATTTATATAAGAGGGGAAGTAAGTGCTAATTTGAAGGCTAACCAATCAATTATTTGCTTTGTATGAAATCCTTCTTTTTTTCATATTTGCCACACCTTATTTTTCTCTACATTTTCAAAAATTGAACTTAGAAAAATTTTGCTGATACCAATATATAAATTGGTATTTTGCATAACATATTTTGAATATTTACTGCTATTCTCCTTTTATATGCAGTTATCTGTTTTAACCTTTCATTATGTGTTTCCACAGTAGATGGGGGTTGAGAAGAGGTTTTACTGAAGATCTTGTCCCTGTTTTTTTATTCCAAATCTGTTTTTTAAAAAATTTAACTGGTGACTTATTCCTCTGAACTATTTATTGGCAGTGGGGCTTAATAGCCCTGGGTTAATTCCCAGTTCTATGAGTGCTTTTTCACCTGTATATTACACTGCCTTGGCAGAAATATTTTGCATAGTGGTATCAATCCTACATGTTTTCTGAGTAGTTTTATTTCCTGTGGAGATTTTGAGGACAGGGAGGTTTCTGAAAATGAGTATTATCATAGCAAGCTTAGAGGCATGGTCTGATTTCAGCTATCAGGTGTGTTTGAAATTATTATTTTTTTATAATGAATATTGTCAAAAGTAAGTATTTCTAAGTAAGACTTTGAGCAACACAGTCTGAAAAATGTACCTGCGTGTGGCAGGGGTTTGGAATAGGTGATCTTTGCAAGTTCCTTGAAACCTTAACTATTTCTGTGAGTCCACGATCCTTCACTGCAAGGCCATAAAAAATGCAAACAAAATGTTCTTTTAAAATGTCATGGTCATTCTGGTAATCTTACTAGACCCTTTTTTTTCTTTAATGTAGCTGAGCATGTGGGTTTAAGGGGTTTCTGTGAATGTGCAGTGTGCAGTTTGAATTTTGTAGTAGAACTTTTTCTACTCTATTGCTGGATTTTGTTGTGAATGTAAAAATGACTTGGGGTCATTTTGTGTTGAGGGCAAAAGGTTCTTACAGCAGAAGGATTGTTGAAGCAGGGAAAACTGAGGTGCAAGTAAACATTGATAGAATCTGAGGATGTCTTTACTCCCCAAATGGTATTTTTTGCTGTGAATAAGATTTCCATGCATCCAGCAGCATGGAGGAGAAGCTAGAGACTCCTCATCCATATTAATAAATTGCTACATGAAAGTGTAATAGTTATTTCAATGTTCGTTACAGGTCTGCTGCCTTACAGGAGTATAAAGCATGTAGGACCTTACATGCTTTTTCTATTTTTGAGCATACATCTGTGTGTAAAGGCTTGTTTTTCTCAGGGGCTTTCATGGATATATCTGGAAAAGAGTAATTCCTTCCCTTGTGGTAATAGGTTGTGAAAGGTTAACTCTGAATACGCACACTGATTTCATCTCTGTCCTTCTCAGGTGTTTGAAGAGACTGGGTTTGACATAAAAGATTATATCTGCAAAGAAGAGTACATTGAGCTGAGAATTAATGATCAGTTAGCACGGCTGTACATCATTCCAGGAGTTCCCAAGAACACAAAATTCAACCCCAAAACTAGAAGGGAAATTCGGGTATGTGTCATCTTATTTGGATCTACAGGAACCTTGTGGAGCTTGATTTTTGAAGCCAACTGTCTGTAAAATAATGAAACTGCCAAGCACAAAGAATGTGTCAAATACTGGGTGTCAGTGGCATCTCTGCATGCCAGGGTCATGTCAACTTCTTGCAGCTGTACTGCAAAGACTGACCATCTGTGTCACAAATGACCATCTGTGTGACATCTCCGTTCATCAAGAGAAAAACATCAGAGCATGCTGTCAAACTATAATTCTCCCCTTTTTTTCTTGTAGGTGGTGTATGTGTTAATTTCATATTATTCCTACTTACAGGTGCATACATAACTATATATTCTTCTCAAGATGTAATTATTAGTTGGTGATACGCAAAAGCCTCATGTCAGAAGGGCAAACTACAGATTGTGTTCTCTTCTTCGTAGCTAATGCAATCCAGATTTAAGGAACAGTGTATTTTAAGGAGAAGGTTGGGAAGGGGACAGAAAATGTGAATTATTTTGGATGGTTTGTGTACCATTAGGCCTTTTAAAAGTATTGTAAAAGGCAAAGGCTCAGGTAGTAGATTTGTTGGAAACTTGATTTGTTGGAAACTTTGTTCCTGATGTGTATAATCTTTGAAGTTGGAATATTTTTCATGTATGGCATTTCAGTTTAAAACATCTCTCCCCCCATTTCCATGCAGATGGTGCCACTGAACAGGGCATCTGGCTTTCTAAATAGGAAAAGGTACTTGCAGTTGACTGGACAGGATTTAATTTCTTGCATTAGGGACCTGTTTTTCAAAAACGAAGTAAGATTAAATTTGAAGGGGTTTTTAAAATACACAGTAAATATCCCCCTGTCTGGAACAGTGAACCGTCTGCATGGGAATGATAAAGAGTTCTTGTGATGACAGAGTTTTGAAACACTGTCTTCACCTGATCAAATACAACTGGTCATGCCTTTTTGTACTCCCTGTAGGAATACACTGAAAACTTGTTCAGTTTGTAACTTACTTTTGTAACATGCATCTTATCTGGGTTGGAGTTTTGGGGCTAGATTTTGCAGTAGGAAGTCTCATGTGGGTTCTTCTACACTGTGTGTAGTCAGAATTCCTGATTTCATTCCCCACTGTGCAAACTATACAGTTTTAATAGTTGAAACTATAATTTATAAACTGTAACACAGATCTTACCCTTTACCCATGTTTTTTTCTTTTATAACAAAACCTGAAACTTACTCTCAAACTAAATACCCTTCCTTCACATAATTTTTAAGCTCGTATTGGTGTTCTAGTTTTGACAGCATTTTAAGTAAAAATAGTAAGAATAGTAATGTCTTTGAAAGTTATTTAAAGCCTCTACCTTAGTTTATGGCATTCTGTGTGCAGTGATTTGGTTGCTTTGTTTATGAAACTCTAACACAGAATTTAGTTGCTGATTAATGCCTTTCATATTTTAGGTGTGATGTCTTGTAATGAGTATGTGATGTGCCATCTGCAACACTGTAGTGGCAGTCAGAAGAATGACCCCATTGTTAATTACCCTTTCCTGAAAATATTAATTTAATACCAGTTAATTTAAGTCTTCCATGGTAATTTTTTAATTAAGGGAAATAATTGTGGCTGATACACATTTATAACATTCTGTAAGGCTACAGTGGTGTGTATGTTGATTTTACTTGTTGTTTTTCTAGAATATTGAGTGGTTTTCCATCAACAAATTACCATGTCACAGGAATGACATGACCCCAAAGTCCAAGCTGGGTTTGGCACCTAACAAATTTTTTATGGCAATTCCCTTCATCAGGTATGTTTGAGATAAGGGAGACACTAGGCCAGGGTCTTTCAGACAATTCTTAATTCTTTAGATTTGTTTTAGTAAGTAGATCTTGTACTTCTGGCTCGCAGGCCATTGAGGGAGTGGATTTCCCGAAGGAATGGAGATTCCTCAGATAGTGACTATGGTTTCTCATCTGCAGGGAGCACACCCTCTAAACCCAACTTGGAAAAAGCTAGGTAAGAACCAGGTCAGTTTAACACCTCTATATCCTTTCTATAAAACATTGGTCATCCAAAGCTCCTGTCCTTTCTTTTTCTCCTGAGTATTTGTGTTCCTGTAATAGAAAGGGTTAATAAAAAAAAAATTGCAGGCTTATCTCACAGGACTGTTTAGGATGAAACTTAATGTTATGATACACAGGTGTCAGAATTGAGATAATTTCTTGAATCTTGCTTATGGGAATAAAAAAAACCCAGAAGCTAAAATAAGTAGATAACTTCGAGACACTACCACAGAGGAAAAATAGGACTCCCTAAAGTAGGACTGTAAAGGACTGTGTGGGACTGTCAGAAGTAGCTAGCTAGACAAAACCTGTGGGGGTCAGTAGGGGAAAAAGTGCTGCTGGCTTTAGATTCAGATGAGTGAAAAGTGATAGAGCAAATTTTAAGACCTCTAGTCCCTAAGAGAAAGCTCCAATAATTCATGTCAGGTCAGTGCCAACACTGAGAACACCAGGACAAATGCTAATGTGGACCTGGCCTTTTGTCTGTGGAGAACACAGGTGTTCTACCAGCAGACTGAGTAAAGTTGGGTAAATTCACTGAGCATTATTAGAATTTCCATACTAGATTACTTAAGCTTGTGTTCCAGATGGTTCTCAAAAAGCAGAAAATCCCTTCATATTTGTCTTCCGTTTATGAGTAGGTTAGAAATTGTGCTGTAAACTCTTTGTTTTCCTGTACTAGATCCAAACTTCGCTGTAGTCAGCAGGTGCTCACAGATGGCTTTTCAGGAGAGCAGTCTGTGAAGCCAAAACAGCCACAGAAGCCATATAATCATCCTGAGGCATCTGAAGTTTTGAAAGTAAAGGTAGGTATTTTCTTAGGCAAACATGCATCTAGACTGTTTAAAACAGATGTCTTTGTTCATAAGGGTTCCTCTCTAGAAAAAAAACAGTGAATTTATCACTACAGAATGCAAAAGTAGAAACATAGGGTGGGGAATACTCTTGGAAATTCTCAGATTTATCTTGGGTTAGAGGTGGTAGGTATCAGGTACTAGTTGTGTTGTTTCAGGTATAGATAGTAATTACTACTGTCCATTTTGGTGTCTTTCATGTACCATTTTGAAATCTTTTGGGTATTTTTACCCAAATATTTTTTAGTACATATGAGGGCATGAGAACTCACTGAACTAAATATATTATGTAATATTCTGTAATAGTGCAAAAGAGACTGAGTAACTGCTGATGACTCTAACTTGAGTCTATGTTTGGTTAATTTTAGTGTGCTTCACTTTGTCTACAAAGGAAAATGTTTACACATTTTGAACTTATTTGGAGGGAAGTTTTAGCCAGTAATTAGGAAGTGCCAGTGCAAAGATGTTCAATGCTGCCACTTAAACTTTTCTCTCTACTAACTTTGGACTTAATAGCAGAGTCAGAACTTGAGAAACAATGGCAGAAAGCAATATCCAGACACTTCCACCCAAAAGAAGCGAACAAACGGAGTCCACAGTCAAGCAGTTAAGCAAAACCATACCTTGGTAAGCAGCTTGCCAATGCTGTCTCATTAACAGGTTCCAGTAATACTTAACAAACATCCAGGCCCATGTCCTGCTGAAAGAAAATAGAGTGCATATCTTTCAAAAGTGTATTTGATCAGAGTATTGTTATGTGTTTGTAGATGTATGACATTTCTTGCCTGGTGTGCATATAGACAGGCATGCTAAATTGCAAAGTTTGCATTTTGGTAGTAAGTAATTTTAGCTGCTGAAAATTTGTCAGCTGTTTCAGTACACAGTCCTTCAGTTTTCCAGGTTCCTGTAATAGCCTACTGTAGTGTGTAGTAATAACTCAATGTAGTACATGTCTTACTGATTCTTGTATGGTGTGTCATTGTCAGCATGGGGTTTTGCTATGCAGCACTTAAAACATGGTAATGCATATGCTTATTATTTCCCTTCTCTCTAGCAAAAGTGTTGAGGTGCAGGCTTGGCTTGGACATCAGAATCTCAAATAATTTTTAATCATACAGTAGAATTACAGCAGTAAATTCCAGTATGATATTCTTGGTTTGTTTCTTTCCCTAACAGTAACTAATGGTATTTGTCCCCGCAGTTCTGCTGACTGGGAGTAGGCTCTGAGCTGTACTCCCTTTTTTTTAATAGAATGTGTTTTGATTTCCTGTTCTATATGGCTCTTCAGTTGTACTTTGCTGTCTCCTGTGCAGCAGTGAGCCCAGTTCTCTATACAGCTCAGCTGGCTTGTCCAGGCTTTAGTTTTTCTTGTGTACAGACTGTAAGCTAAATTCTTGCTATTCTGGCAAGGGGTTATTGGCTTTTCTGTATTATTCACATAAACGTGCAGAAACTGTAAACTCTTATCCTGTAAATTCCTCACTGTAGCAAGAAATGGTTAGTTCTGTTTGAGTCTGAGAGTAAAAGAATGAAAAGTAAAGGAATTGACTGCCCAGAGATTTGTATGGGTATTTAAAAACTGCCAGGGTAACCTGTAGGATCTTCATGGAAACAAGTGGAACTTTTGATACTCCACAGTTACTCTGTAGGAGCTTTACTTTTCTAAATACTTTATTTTACTATTTCATTTGCATTGTCATGATTGTCAGCCTTTTGAAATTTAAGTATTTTTGTCCCAGTGATAATGTTCTGATACAATTTAAAAGCCAGACAACTCTTCATTCATGAGGAGTTCAAAGGCCCGTATTTTTTTCTTGTTTGTGTACTCACAGCAGCATACCTGGGGCTAAAACATCTCTTCCCTGGGGAGTTCTAAGTTTGTGTCTCTAAAGTGTGTCGATTTAGTTGGCAGTAGCAGCATGTTTGCAAATACATTGCTATTTTTTGGAACAAGTGAATTGAAGAGTGCCCTTATGGACGCACCTTTGGCTCCACACCATCACATATGCAAGACCCTTCCATCTTAAAACACTTAGAAAGCACACAAAATTTTCTCCTAAAAATTATTTGTTGACTGCTAAAAGGTTTCATGCTTCTGAAAGACTTGCAGGCTTACAGCATGCTTGCTAAAGTAACACGACAGAATTCATGCTGAATTAGAAGTAAAATAATTCACACATGAGGAGGTGTGACAAAACAAATAAAACCAGTATGTCTCGTAGTTGATATTGAAACTAATATACTCCTAAGAAATAGAATGCCATTTCTTTATCGAGTAATGTATGGTCATTCTCTTAACTAGAAATGTGAAAAAAAGCTTAATCCAAGAAGACTTCAGGATAACTTTGAAACAGGCAAGTATGGGGGTTTTGGTCTTGTTTTTCTTTTAATGAAAAATATACTGTTCCATGTTGATTTTGCAATTCTTCTCCTTAATTATTGAGACTGTCTGATTACAGCAGGTGGTTGAGTGAAAACTAGCTGAAAGCTGGATTAGGAAAATAGCATTTGAGTCAACACAGTGCTGGTAATTGAGTGTTGGTTCAAGGCTTTGTATCTTGCTGGTAATACGCTGCAGGAGATTGCACACAGATCTTTACTTACTGCTCAGAAAATAGTGCCATATTTATTTCCTCCTTATTAAAAAATGACTTGTGAAACAGTATTATGTGGGTAAAACTGGCTGGCCATTGAAATTGTTCCCAGTTTACAGTGACTTTTAAGTTGTATTCTAGCCTCTAAATAACTTGTAAATATTGCTGTTTGAGTTATCTTCTGTGTATGACCAAAGATACAGGTTTTGGTATAAATGTTAATTGAATATATGTTTGGGGTATGTCTTTTTATTGTTACTGACACTTTTATTG
>JAWWMO010000096.1:12041098-12054383 GCA_035047845.1 Dendrocincla fuliginosa | reverse complement strand
AAACTCTCAAATGATCTCCAAACGACCCAAATGAAAACCTCCTAACATTAATTATTTTGCTGTGACACTGTCACACACGGGACGTATATAAAGTGGCAGAGAAGCTGTACAGACAGAACGACACAGACAATGTACATAATTATAGCATGATAATTCAGGCACTGCCATTTTACATTATGAAACAGTTCTTAAGGTTAACACTTTTATTATCCCCATGACACCTCTCTGGGATCCCAGAGAAGGTGCTTTAAGTGTGCCGGCATTGACAGAGCTTTTAGCGTTTGAAGCTCCCTAAAAGTCAGCCTCCAAAAGAAAGAAAGTTGTAATGGCACTAGGCATCTTTTAAAGAGATGCACTTAAAGTGAAGTTTCATTGGTGTGTGGTCTGGAGTTCTCCTCTTCCAGTAAAGCTATTCTTTGTTTGAGCATCCTTACTTGTGTTTCATGTCTCTCCACCATGGCCATCATTTGCGATTCCAGTTTCTTCAGCTTATTTTGATGCTTTTTCTTTGCTTTTTCATAAGCTGCCACCAAGTTGCTGTTAAAAACACAAGGCAATATAAGGTAATTCAAAAAGTCTTGTTCATAGCAAGTGTTACAAAAAATCCACCCCAAAGCCCCACCTTCAGAGAACTCCAAAGCTTGAGAACCAATCACCCTCCTAAAATTTACCAGTGCTTTAAAATGGATTAGATTCAAACCTTATTGATCCAAATCCAGCTCAATGCTAACATCGGTGTCTTTTCTGGGGAAAATACACACCTTTACCAGTAAACTGGTAAAGAAAACATTGTTTAAACATGGTTCAAAGAGCCAGACAGAGAATGACCTCGCAGAGCACTGATTGTGAGTCAGGATACCACAACATTAAACACGTAATCATTTATAAAAACATTGCATGGCCAAAATCTGCTTAGAAAACCCAGGAATGATTTTGCATTTTTCATTTTAAAAAATCACATTCATATTCAGAAGATGGCATTTTGTGCTAATTTATCAGCTGCTGAGTAGGTTCTGTGTCTCCACCCTGACTGAGTAGGAAAGCTTGAGGTGGATATTGCTTTTCACCACAAAGTCTTTCAAGTATAATTTAAAGAAAACTACATTTTGAGTGACAGGCTCCTTGCAGGAAAGGCAGCTGCAGTCTACCAGATTCCTAGTCCATCCAAACACAGCGGCAGTAAAACACCCTGAGTGAGCAATACAGTTTAAGTCTGATTATCCAAGAGAGTTTATTGATGAAGAGGCTGAAGTAAAAGAAAAGGAAGCAGTTTCAAACTAAGTAACAGTTTCATAAATCTGGGTTTTGTTTGTTTTTCTAATTGTAAATTTCCTAGTAACCAAGTTAAGAGTAACCTCTTTCCCCACCTCAGTTCTTAACTATGTAGTTGTCAGTGTCCTGCATGGGAGGTTTATACCTCCCACATCTCTAAGTAGAGCCTTAAAGAGTCAATGTGTGTGAACACAAGGAACCAGAAACTTCCCATTAAGGGGAGTATTACAGTGCATTGTCAGAACACAACAGAAAAAATCAATGGTGCATCCATCTCCTGGTAGATCCTTACCTGTTTGCCCTTTTTAGGTCATTAACAAATTCTGCAGACTGCTGATGTCTGATTTCACTGCTCTTCGTGAGCCTCTCCAAAGCACTCACTAACTCCTGCACTCTAGCTTTCAGTTTCTTCTCCCTGGATTAGGAAAAAAGGAGGCAGAAAACTATTTTCAGGACAGAAATAACACTTCAGCTTGCAAATGCACAAACAGTTGTCCTGTGCTGGGTTGACAGGCTGAAAATATTTCCCTTATTACTATTTGGATAATATAGGAGGTAGTTCTTGCATTAAAGTTTTCCAAAGATTGGTATTTATAATGTTCACCATTTTAGAATATATGATCAGAGATACAGCAGACAAAATAGACAACAAACTTCTCTGATAGATCACAGTGTTGTATGTATTGAATCACACTAAGAAATAAGCATGAAGAGGTATAAATAAAAGTTTAAGAATACCTGGAACATGCCATCTACTGTGTCTTGAATGAAATAGCAGGGAAAACTACCATAGGTACCCACACATCATGGTAATCATATAAATATTTTAAATAAAAATAGCATAGCAGCATTGCTGTTAAACATAATTTACTAAACAAATTTCTTCTTACACAGAGAACCTTAGAATGGTTTGGGTTGGAAAGGACCTCTAAAGGTCATCTAGCCTGACTCCCCTGCAATGAGCAGGGACATTGTGAAGCAGATCAGGTTGCTCAGAGCCCTTTGACCTGACCTTGAATGTTTTGAGGCATGGGGCACCTACCAGCTCTCTGGGTAACCTGTGCTGCCAGTGCTTCCCCACCCTCTGAGCAATTCCATTGGTTTCAGTTACTCCCTCAAATTTCCTCAGGTAATTTATACAGGAGTATAAATACAAATATGCTCTGTACTACAGCAGATGACCAGCTTTTTAAGGAGCCAGCAAGTCCAGTCCATGTGGCAGTGAGAAACAGAAAAAGTTATGAACAGCAGAAGGGAGTACAGATAGAAAAGGGCAAGCACAAAAAAACCAGAAGAAGAAAGAACAGAGGCATTGTCTTCTATGAGAGACTCTTTATTTCAAACAAGCCAGAGTAGAGGCTTAAAGTGCTGATATAGTTACTAATACTTACAAACTATGAACCAAAAGCTAATTATATGAAGAGGGCCAAAATGGAAGCAAGGTACCTTACAGTATTTTTACATTACAAGTATCTCTAGGAGGGAAAGAAAAAGCGAACAAGAAATTCTGTGGATGAGCCTGGGGATTAAGCTGGCTTTAAAAAGCATTTCCTAGCACAGGTAAGCATGTGGCATGTGGCAGGTGCTCCTTCCTGGGGAGCATCCTGCTCAGAGCTGATGGCTGCCCAGGCCACTCCGACACAGACATGGGACTGTCCCTGTGGAGACCCAGGGGCCTTTCCCGTGACCCATCCTCACAGCATAGACAGTCCAGAGGGAAAAAAACCCAAACATCAGATTTGTGGGGGAAAAAAAGAGGGAAAAAAAAAGGTTTTTTAAGAATAACATGTAGCTGTGCTCAGCTGGTACACAGATTCTGCAGTATCAGGTCTTACACTTGGGAACTCTGCATGTTTGCATGGAGACATTTGTCTGTGCTCTGCTGCCCAGAACTCCTTGGCAGTGACTGCCCTCTTCCTCCTGTTTTTGCTGCAGTGCTAAGTGAGTACGCTGTGTTTCATCTCAGTAACAAGACGACTGCTAGCTCCCATACAACCCCACAGGGAGAGAACACCCTAAAACCTCCCCCAGCTGTGCCCAAACCACAGGGAGTGAACACCCTAAAAGCTCCCCCAGCTGTGCCCACACCACAGGGATGCTCCTGGAACCCCAGCTCGCCAGGCTGCAGTTCCCAGGGTGGCCTGGCTAGGGCAGCCTTTTATCGCCAGACACAAGGACAGCGCCTGCTTCAGCAGCAACAGAAGGGCTTTCACAAAGTCAGACGGGGAAATATTCCAAGTTAGCCGTTTATCCCAACAAACCCAGACGCTGGTTTACCGGCCAAATTGAAAAGGACATAAGAAGGGCCTTGTTGATGAAAAATCATCAGTATTCTTTGCATGTCCCTTCCATTGAAGGAATATGCTCCCTGCTTTCAAATAACGCAATCTTTTTCCCCTAGCAGTCAGAAACTCACTGCCACCCACCCCAAATATGAATTTTATTTTTTATATCCCCTCTCAGCAGTCAGGAGGACTCAGCACAGTGTACACTCAAAGTCTGTGTTCTGCAAAGAAAATGAGGGGAAAAATATTCCATTTTTTTACTTGCAACAGAACATATACAAGAAAACACCAGACTTGGCAGCGGCCAAACCTAATGTGTTTGTGACATGGCACTAATGACATGAAGAACAGAGTAGGGTAAATTTGGTGCTTGTCTGCTCCAAAGGCTGCCACAGCCAGAGGCTCTGGGAAGGCTCAGTAGCACCATGCTCAGCACAGCGACCTGGCATGAACAGCAACTCCAACAGAATAAACACACACAGCATTTGGGTGGGCAGAGAATCTAAAAACCACATGAGGTTTACTTAGCATTATGTGCAAGAAAAGGTATGACTGTGAAAGCACTGCACACATGGGAAAAGGCCCTGCAGAGCCACAGCTCACTGCAGCTGAAGTCCTAAATACACCTGTTGTAAAAAAAGCTGCGTGGAAAAGAAACACAGAGGAAAGACTTTGAGGAGCCTGTCATGGATGGTTGCTATGGTGACTGCTACCTGATAAAACAATTATATCACCTTTTGTCTGTTTTGCACTCACACATTTCAGCCAGTCCTGTTCAGTCCAAACTCAGCTAAATATCAAGCTGTATTTCTTCACTTTTGGTCTATAACATCCTTAAAGTTGCTGCTTGTCAAAGACACAGAGCCAGCACCCTGGACCTCCACAAGCTACTTAAACAACTTTCAGATGCTAGATATGAACCATTTAGCTAAACAGGTAACAGTGGGTAATACTTCAGATCTACAGATGACTCAAACTTACATTTACACCAGTAAAACACACATATTCCTTCTGGCTTTGAAGTCAGTGAAAACAACACTAACTTGTACTGACTCAACCTTAATCTCATGGAAAGCAACTGGTGGTTTGATTGCATGTCCTAACATGTCTAGAAATCTTAAAAAACCCCAACCTGCAGGATCTACTTTTACACCTCCTGTTCCTGATTTTAAAAGTGCCTATCTAAACATCCTCACTTCAAGAGACATTTCACAGAACAAGTACCACTTGAGCACACAGACACAGCAGCAACAGTAAAGGCACAGCAAATACCGTGTTTTAGTCTGGGAAATGGAGGTGCACATACACTTGGTTACTGAATAGTACTGAATTATTATTATTACTGAATTACTGAATATGCCAAAAACTTGTAAGGTTTTTCCCAGAGTGCTGCACCTTCTGTTTTAGCAGCAGATGAGAGACCTGAGAGCTGTTTCTTACTGGCTGGCCAGCAAATTCTCTGCCCCTTCCTAAAAATCCCACACCTCACAAAGCTAACTCCTCCCACTTCCCTCTGTTTCTATCACTGATTACCTCAGTTTGGTCAGAAAGAATTGTCCTTATTTATTTCTCTTCAAAACTGATTGCTTGGTTAGGCAGTCAACCAGAGTGATAATGAATTTGGAGATACTATTTGTATTCCTTTAATGCAGTAGAAGGTTAGCTGTCTTTATAGTACTACTTCACTTTCCTGATTGCTCTTTTAAATCAGCAGGATATGAAAAATCAGCCACTACAAGCTTAATATGGCTGAATATTTTAAAGCAACAGTCACAGTCTTATGCAGCGTTTTTCCACAATGAGACGTGGAAGCTGCAAACTAGGGATGGAACTGCATTTGATGTGACAACCATATGAACACCCTACAATGGCACAGCCTTCTGCTGCCAGTTTCAGAGTCCAGAGCTCACACAGAAGCATGTACACCAAACTCACACTGCTATTGTGCCCCAGGGCTGCAGTATAGACCTGTATGGACCCCAAGAAAGCATTTGTGTTTGTATTGTGATGGGAGGAGGGAAGAAGAAAGTATTTTTCTGGAGAAAACAATTTCTTTGAGCTTGTCAACTCACAAGGATACAACTCAGCATAGCTTTTACTTCCAAAAGTTCCTCCTCCAAGTGGCTACTGCAGCTGAAGCTGCACAAAACACAGCCGTGACACCTTGTGTGCACAGAGAAAATGAGCATGTATTCCCAGAAGAGGGAATGAGCATGTGATCTTAGGGCATGGCTCACTTCCAGCGCAAGGGCTCTCTGCTGCAGGGCACTTGAGAAGTCAGCTGGGGAAATCCCTGACTGCTCCCTTTCCAGGGAAAAGCTCAGAATAAGTGTATTCAGAGGCTTACAGCCTATGCCAACATCCGCTAAAAACAGTATTTTCAGTGAAACTCCTAATATGCTGGTAATAAACAGTTTTGTTTTGTATTTTCACAATCAAAACACTCAGTGGGCAGTTGCTAAGTGGTTTTCAAGGGCTTTTTGTTTCAGACTTACAGGATGGCTGAATAGGAAGGGGCTAACCAGTGTTCTCTGGTTTCAAGGCTACCAATGAAGAGAGTGAGAAATTCTGCCAGAGCCATAAAGGAAACTGTGTAACATCGGGCACTTCTCTGCAGTTCCTGTCAATTTGGCCTCCACACAGTGACACCACGTTTGGCACACAGTAATGTAAGCAAGGTCACGAACATCTTATATTTTCCCTCCTGTCTGGGCATTTCCAGACATGTTCAGGTTTCACATGCTAGGACGCTTCCCAGATTTTCCTGCCCTTGCTCATTTCATTGAAAATTCCCCAGTGCTGCAAACAGGAAGCTGCTCTTCTCTGGCACGCAAAAAGTTGATTTTTCTGCCCCTGGCTTGGAGTGTACCCAGCTAATTCCCCTTCTTGTGAAAGCACTAGCTACCACCCCCCTGCCCTGGGGTCAGGATTACCACAGCTTTTGCCAAATCTGAAGTGAAAGGGGAGCAATAGGCTCTCTCCAAATCCAGAGGTGAAAAAGTTTCCCACAGCAGGGCAGAGGAGTGTTGCCACCCCTAGGGACATCCTTTTACTCTGCAAGGTGCATTGCCTGCCACAAGCAGCTCCCTTCAGATCCTGGCTCAGCCATCAGAGTGGCACCATTGGCCTCAGCTCAGCACCTTTCCCTGAGCTCTGCAGACAAAAACCCTGGGGCAGCAGAACCAGCTGCAGGCAGGCAGCCAGTCCAAGGGGACAGAGGCTTGAGGTTTCCTGGACACAGATGTCCATGCAGGCGGGACAAACCCCAGGCACATGGGGCTTGGGGAGGGGGGAGAGGCACGTCTTCTGTGGTGGTCCTGAGCTATCTTCAAGATCCCGGCTTTGCAGGCGGGGCACACACCTTCCATCCCGAACTTCGTCCTGCTCCCTTCCCTAATATCCTCCTGTTGTGGGCCTGGCTGACTTCTGACAGTGATCCCTCACTGACTTTTCCAGTTGAACAGGGTGACACATGATTGTTTTTTCTAGGCATTTGACTCCTCTCCTCTCAGGAGATAACAGCTGGACTTTTAAAAGGAATGCAGATACATTCTCTTTCCATCAGCAGTTTAAACATCCTACATCAGGCTGGCATGCAGAATATCCAAGCTAATTCAAATGCATGCTTGCCTCACTGGTCTGGGTTAGCCCGCTAAGGAAAACAACTAATAAATTATATATTTTCTAAAGAGGCAACAAAGCAATACTACTCAAATACCCAAGAAGTACTAAAATTGCCCTCTTCAAATGTCTTGTCTTCCTGGCTCACCTCCTCAGGCATCACCTGTGCTGGCAGCTACCTGTGCAAAGGGAGCCTTTTCCGATTGCAGAGAAGACTGGGAGTGCTTTAAAAAACACTTTGCTGGTGTAAAATACTGCACTGCTTTTTCTTTTTGCTGACTGTCAGATGCTTGGAGCAGATCTCAAAAACCAGACAGTACCACAGGCATGTGTTACACCACCTGCAGTGGGGAGACAGGCCAGGTGTGGTCCCGGAAACAACAGACTGGCAGCAGAGAGGGAGAACAGCCCTGGAGGGAGACAGCAGCATGCCTGCCACACTCACTGCTCAAAACTCCCACCCGGCTTTGCCAGCCCAGCCTGGAAACTCTCCAGACCTGGAGCTATTTGGAGCGCCCTGTGACGATTATAACCAAGTGCACAGCAGCTCAGCAGTTCAGATAACCACACAGTGGTAAGGAGAACTACTTATTCATGTCAAAAATAGAGAAAATGGACAATTTTGCTCGTCCGTGATGCGTGTAAAAAACCAGCTACTCGAACTGCTCCTGAGGAATCTGTTCCTTATATCACCATGAGTCACTTCTCTTCTTGTGATAAGGTTTCTCTCAGTGGGACTCTCCAGAGGGATTTCCAGGGACAGGTCATGTCTCCTGAACCCCCCCAGGCAGCCAAGGGAAACCATAGCAGGATACAACACAGTCACAAAAAAGACATCTCTGAAATTTGCAATGACTGCAATTCATGATAGTGTCTGGCTTTCACATGTCTCAGAGTTTCTTATCTCCTCATTTAATGGATGCAATAATCAGAGAACAGAAACAAGCAAACGTAACTGACAAAAAGCAACTGAGGAAACACCAGCAGCTCCAGAACAAACCCTGCCTCTCTCTCTCTTTCATCTGCTGTATGTTCATCCTGCACTACAGTCAAAGAAGAAGAGGATTTTACAAATCGGTAAAAGCCTTAAGAATAATTTTAAATCTCATTCATTACAACACAATGTGTTTTAGGCATTTCTATTTCCATTTCTGAGACAGCCTTCCTGATGATCAAGACAGGCTGACTTTCAATTATGCTTCTAGAGAATTCTGGATCCTGTTATCAAGTAACCAAGGCTGGCCCTTGAAAACATTCCAAGCTAAGATGTGTCATATGAAGTTTATGGAAGTTTAAAATAAAGGAAGGTGGCTTGATCTATTTCTCTGATATTGTGTCAGGAAACAGTCACTGCCATACTTTGGCACAGCTCTTCATTGAAACAGTTGCTTTCTGAAGAGAAGTTTGTCATAAAACACAGCTGTAGTCTTCAGACAGGAGTAAGGACCAAAGACTGCAATAAGCATTACTGTGTCTCAATAGCCACATAAAAGTCATTGCAATACCATGAGGTTTTCGTGTGACTTCCAGAGAGGCAGGACCACAGCTCTGTGCAAAATGTACTTGTTATGAAGAGCAAAGGAACTGTTCACTAGTTCTACTGATTGTGACTCTTTTCCCCTTTCCATGGTGACTTCCCTATTAGTAGCATCACTCACTATGTAATCTCTCAGTTTAAGAGTCATCAGACATGGTAAATGCATAGCTTCTTTGTTGTCTCGCCAGATGGAAAGTCACTCTTTTGTAAGGGAGATACTGAAATGTGTCTAGACTGACACAATTAATGTAACCCTACACAATGGCATAGCCATCAAGGATCGTAATTTTGTGCCAAATGATGACACAGCTCAAGTCTGAACAGTCAGTCTAGTTACAAAGTGTTTTGTGGGCCACGGCCCTTACCTAGTACTGCCAGGTCCTTCCTGGCCAAGTATTTTAATGCTTATAAATGATTCTCTAAGTACCTAAATAAAATACAACCTTACACAGACCAAAAAGCTACCAGCAACTGGAAATACAAGGAGAGACTGCAGGAGGACCTCAACAGTCATAGCATTTCTACGAAGGCCTGGAGAGAGGGAGAAGTTTCAGTCTTGCCAGCTTGGCCATTTTTCACAGAATGAAAGAATTTAGTGGCAGAAAACGTTAGTTGTGTTATAATTATCATTCCCCTGCTAATTAAAGATGGAATTCTTATGCCTCTCTAATACTTCCTGCCATCTCTACTGCATTTACCTGCATTAGTGCATAACCTGGTATGTGCCTACTAAATTACAAACTCACACAAGTTATACACAGTGCTCCCTGTCCTGCCACAGCAGAGCAGAACAAACCCCCAGGGAAGATACTGTTTTAAGGTCTCCCTAAGAGACTGTGTCATGGGTCTGATTTTGTGGTATTCAACCAGACCCTCTCCTATAAAACTGGCTTCTGGCACAATCATCAAGGTGTCAGTGCCAGGCTGTGAGGCTGCTGGGGATACATTTTTGCCCTCACAAGAATAAAGTATTTCCTGCCAACAAGCTTGTTTATGGACGCGTCAAACTGAGGAATAAAAGAGGCTTCATGCCTGTTGAAACACTCCATCATCCACCAAGAAAAGAGAGAGGGGAAAATAAAACTGTTAAAGACTCTGCCAGAAAGTATTTATGATTGGCTGGGGCAGGATGTGTCTCTAAATTAGTGAGCTTAGCCTGCAACACAAGAAACTTGTTACCTAGATGTAACTTGTACAGCTCAGAACTTGCAGATAACTTATATTTCTACTAGTTAGTATAGCTATCATGGAAAAGTGATTTCTGTGAAAAGCTGGTAAGATGGATTTGAATGATGAACACTACCTTAGGAAACCCTGAGTCATACTAGAACAAATACATTATGAAACAGTAGATGAAGAACTGATCCTGCCTTGAATTTCTGGTGATACCAGTGAAAACCTGGTAAGCTTCACAACACGCTGCTGGATTCGAGATTTACAAAAAAAAATCTACATTTGCAGAGAGAAGTGAGCCTACATCTGTTAATGAGACCATTCTGCTGCATGGACATCTGCAGACTATGAACAAATAAATGCTTCCGAACCACACCAAAACCCACACCAACCATGTCCTGCTGCTTTATTTGGGTTTCACTCTGCTTTAATTAACTGAGAAGAACCTGACAATTTAGCAGCAACAGAGGACAGAATGAGAAAACAGCAGAGGGGGGAGCTGCCAGGGCTGTAGTCTCTGTAAAGACAGGATGAGGAGGGGACAGGAAACAGGGCTGCTGATTGATATCACATGCTCTGACAAACAGAAAGACTCAAAAGCAAATGGATTTTCACCCCTATCCTTGCAGCTGTTGCCCCCTACACCAGTGTCTAATGCCTGGAGAAACAACAGATAGGTCCAATGGCTGGATGCGTGCACAAATTGTAACCAGCTGAAATTCTCCCAAGCACTGGTATTTCAGCACTGCCTCTAAACCACACAGCATGATATGCACTTGTGTCGTATGTCCTTCCTATCCGCCAGCAAACACAGCTACTGGGCAAAACATTATTTTTATTCTGTATTCTGGTCCTACTTCCTTGGCAGGTGAGGAAGGTGCTCAGGGCAGCCAGCAGGATCTGTCCTGGTTCACACACAGTGCCAGGACTTGTTTTCCCACACAGGCAGGAAGAGTGCTGAGGGATTGGCACACACTAACCACATGGAGTTAAGTCTGCTTCATTCCTAAAGATATGAAAGCCACTTCAGACTATTCTGCATTGTTATAGCTCTTGCAGAGGAAAATGCAATTTGATTATTTTTAGAACTCTTTTGTGGATCCACAATGGTATAAATTTCACTGTGATACCTGGGGGTCCATTTTCTCAGAAGAGCAGTGGAGGACTGCTGGCATTTTTTAGGACAGCTGTGGCTAAATAGGTTCTCCAGTGAGTGTTCTCAGGTGCTAGACAGATCTTGAGAAAAGATTTCACGGTAAGGAGGACTAAGCATTCAGCCTGATTTGGGTTGGCACACTGATTAGGGAGAAAAACACCCTGTCCACACAGCTTGAGGGAACTGTGCTTGAGCCCCACTGGCAGCAGCAATCACATTTAGTACAGTCATATTTCCATTACACAGAGAGTCTTCACAATTTATGTACAGTTTAATCCGATTATTTTTCTTCCCCATTTCTGCCTGACAAACTGTACTTGCGAGGCCCCTGGCTGGAAATCCATGCTAATCAAGTTAAGGCCTAGTAGATAAAGTAAAGTTGTTTTCTCTGTGTTGTCAGCAAACCACATTTCATGACTGTACTCAAGCCTCTGCTAGCTAAGGTCATTGACATGTTCTTGAAATCCAGGAGCAAATGACAAGTATAGGAGAAAGCTCCATCGTGAGTGAAGACAGAAAATTCTGGTGGAGCAGCTCCCAGAGCTGCAGAGAGGTGGTTTAGGGGAGGCCAGTGGCTCTATGCAATGTTTATGCAAATTACTTTTTTGATGGGTTTTATCCGCCCACATGCAAATGACAATTTTGATTAACCACGGAATTTTGTTTCCCACATCATGCAAACTAAGGATTCAGCAACTGCCAGACTGCTAAGCAAATGGTATGAAATGCATTGATTCTGCAGTGGTAATGATCTTACATTTTTACATTTACATAATGCCTTTCAGGCTCAAGTGACCATAGGCACTCTACACATTGCACCTATGAAGAAAGGACCTCAGAATTGAAACACTACAGCTGCCTGAAAGGACATTGCACCATTAAAGAGGGTATGAACACCAGAAAACCAAAATACACCCTTGCAAGACAAAATCTTAGAAGCATATTGGACAGGTTCTAAATATAAGAACCAGATTAGATATTAGACAGTCATTTCTTAGAAAAGGTGGAACGAGTACTGAAATAACTATCAAAACAGCGAATATATTTGCCAAGAAGTTTACCACATAGCTGGTGCAGCAAAAGCTGCTGCACAAACAAATATCTAGCTAATGTATAACTGTACTGAAAGCTCATGCTTAAAACCTGGCTGTTGATAAAAGCAGTTTGTCAAGACATCAATTTTTTCTCCCGTTGGAAAGCTAATGCTTCACACAATGTCATTTGTAATTGAACTGTGGCTCCACTTACATACTCAGGAGGAAAATGGAGCATCTGAGTCATCAAAACGCCAGCAATTCCCACTTCTGTAACTCCTACCCAAGTTCTAACCTGTGACCAACCTTCTTAACCCAAGATCACACTAGAAATCCTGTCTTCGGGTTTTCTGTGTGCACAGAAGAAAAGTCATGTCTGTGTTTTGTGTCTCACACTTTTGTCTGAAAACAGTCAATACAGCCATTTTGTGAGTTCCTCGGATTTCTAAAATTCAACTGAATTTTAGGGAACCCCACAAGAATGGAGCTGAGCACTGTATGAAGACTTTAATCAGCCAAAGAACAACAGCAAGAGAGAGGTGAACATTAAAAGACCTTTGAACGTTTTCCTTCTCCGGGGACACATCTGTGATCACTCTTAAAATCCCTGGAGGGTTAAGAATGACGGCTCAGAACTACGCCCAGGGCCTGCAGGACAAGTGGTGCCCCTGGGGAGGGAAGCTGCTTACCTCCGGAGTGCGTTTGTCAGCTCAGCAGTCAGTTCGCTCTCCGTGTAGGGTCTCAGCTCAGCAAGGGTTAATGGTGCTGCAGTGCCATCACTGCATTCCTGAGAAACGAGGAAAGGCCATCTGGTTTGAAACTGCTCACCGTCTTAGCAGGGAGAATTCTGAAAACCTCTTAGTTAACAGCTACTTTTAAAACGAAGGTGAAATAAACATCACAATGTTACAGCAATATGGCAGGGTATCAACATACCAAGAAGGGGACTAAAGGGATTACCGCTTCACAAATCCCTCTAAGTGTTTCCTAAACCACCACAGCTCACTGATTTACAGAATTCTGCTGTAGTGTGCAAAACTGCTGGTGACTTCCCTGTATTTCTTTTGACAACACACTTGAAACACAGAAGCATTGTGGGATCAAAAAGTTCAGATTATGCATCGCCAGAAACAAATACGACAGACAGAGTTATACACTAGCTCTGGATTTGGTTTTTAAACACATTACTGAGGGTTTTCTGGGGACA
>JAWWMO010000096.1:12005823-12031924 GCA_035047845.1 Dendrocincla fuliginosa | reverse complement strand
AATAATTTTCATATACAATTTGTGGAAAATATGTGGGTTGGTACAGCATAATATGCAGTCTTTATTTGATGGCATGCATGTGTGTGTATAAAATGAAGTGGATGGATACAAATGAGGCTTTCAACAGTGCCTGTCTGTGAGTAATTTCTGTACATTACAAAGATTTGCCCATATACCCCTACCTAAGCATAATTTTATCTGTTAAAAATCAAGTCAATAAATAAATGCAATTCAGCAATGGTGTGGATAATACAAAAGTTGACAGAACTAAGGTAACACTGTAATCCACAAACTTGCTTGAATGCCTGCACAAAACCTAACACTTAAAAAAGAAACCAACTGATACACAGCATATACATGGTCCAACCAGTTTCCAGCTGAACGCTGAGACCTGAAACAGCACAGTGCCAAAAGACAGCAACTCCCTAAGAAACTGAAAAATCCTCCAACCAGGCAAATGGCAAACAACAGTCTTATTTGGGCAGAATTACAACCTGTGGTAAACTATCCTGCTTCCTTCTGAGACTGATTCAGTCCAGGAAAGAAGTGTTACGCAGATAACACTGAGGTATCTGTTTGGGAATGTCTAAATAACTTATTTGCACGCTTCAGCCAAGATAATCTTGTCTGTCAGTGACTTATCTGAAATCTGAGATAATTCTGATAATTCTGCAGCTGACTGAGTTCAGATATTCTGTGACACTGCATAGTACTGAAGAGAATTGCCTTTGCATATAAGAGACCAGATTTCTCCCTCCATGAATCCAGTCATAAGGTTGGGCTTACTCACATAGCAGAGAATAAAAGACACCATTTTTAGTCAGTTTTATAACTGGACTCCTTCTCTTATGTCTCCTTCTAAGGGTGAAATCAGTCAAACCTCGTTAGCAATATATGTTCTACAGTTAGCTTCTGTCCACTTAAAATAATTCCTATTTCCAATTACACTGCAAACTGATTTCTATTTTCAAAAACTGAACTGGCAACATTATTGTGATGCTGCTGCTAGTCGAATGAATTTTGATTCTCTTTCATTGCATTTCATTTATTTTCATTTCAGTTGCTCCCTTTTACAGTCTTTAACCACTTGACACTAGTGGCTCACCAAGCATTTATTCTCAGTAATGTGTTCAGTGATTTGACATTCAGAATCTCATTTGAAATTCCAAAGCTCAAGATGGGTCAACAATTCCACCGTAATTCCATAGTCTACAGGATTTTAAGCAACAGGGAGAATTACTCATTTGTCACAAGTCTCAGCTAAGGATAGTTTTCATTGTCCCACTACCTCTCAGTTGGTTTCAAAGGGAAAAGGTAGCAATAAAATAGCAACTAAAAGCCTGCAACACTAAAACAGGTATGGTCAAAAATCAGTTCTGCAGATTCAAAGTATGTCTGAATCACATACTGTGAAAAGTATTTTCATTTCAGTGTAGTGGTCCCCAAAGGGTGGTTCACACAGCACCCACTGGTGACGTCAGCTTGTTCTAATCCCCAGTTTAACAGACTGCCAAATTCATAGAATCATAGGATATCCTGAGTTAAAAAGAGATCCATGAGGATCATTGTAGTCCCACACTTCGCCCTGCACACGACAGCCCCAAGAGTCAGACCATGCCCTTGAGAGTGTTGCCCAAAGGATTCTTGAGCTCTGTCAGGCTTGGTGCTGTGACCACTGCCCTGGGGAGCTTGTTCCAGTGCCCAACCATACTTTGGATAAAAAAACCTGGGTGGAGTTCTTTAAGACAACTAAAAAGTATTTTGCCTACAGGAACAGCTAGAAACCCACAGTCTGTTTTGCTACCTCTGCTGAGACTGCATTGTAATAAAAATGTAAAGGAAATGGAAACAACCAACATCAAAGAATCACAGGGTGCTGGAAAACTGTGGCAATGGATGCCTGTCTAGAGTAGTAGAGAGCTGAGTGACAAGGGAACACAGATGAATGGGTTGAGAGAGGTGGTGTCACAGGCAGGGTAACTCCAAAAAACAGGAGAAGGGGCCTGGAGAGAAAAAAGAATCCAGAATGACAGGGAAAGAAAATTTAAAAACATAATTTTCAATTTTTTAAACCAGAGATAGAGTATGTACTGATAGAGATCTGCACAGGCTGGATCAATGGGCTGAGGCCAATTGTATGAAGTTCAGTAAGACCAAGTGCCAGGGCTGCCCTTGGGTCACAACAACCCCCTGGGGCACTGCAGACTGGGGAGAGAGAGCCTGGAAAGCTGCTCAGTGGAAAGGGATTTGGGGGTGCTGGTCGACAGCAGCTGAACATGAGCCAGCTGTGCCCAGGTAGTCAAGAAAGTCAATGGAATCCTGGCTTGGATCAGAAATAGTGTGGGAGCAGGACCAGGGCAGTGACCGTCTCCCTGTGCTGGGCACTGGTGAGGCCACACCTGGCATCCTGTGTCCAGGTTTGGGCCCCTCGTGACCAGAAAGACATTGAGGTGCTGGAGTGTGTCCAGAGAAGGGCAACAGAGCTGGGGAAGGGTCTGGAGGAGAAGTTTTATGAGAGGCAGCTGAGGGAGCTGGGGGTGTTCAGGCTGGAGAAAAGGAGGCTCATGGGGGATCTTATGGCTCTCTACAACTCCCTGACAGGAGGCTGCAGCCAGGTGGGTGTCAGTCCCCTCTGCCATGTCTCCAGTGAAAGAATGAGAGAAAATGGCCTTAAACTGCACCAGGGGAGGTTCAGATTAGATATTAGGAAGAAAAAAATAATCACTGACAGAGTGGTCAGTCACTGGAGTAAGTTTCCTAGGGAGGTGATGTAGTCATGATGTCTGGATGTGGCACTGGGGGATATGGTTTAGGGGTGATTATGGTGGTGCTGGGTTGATGATTGAACCAGATAACCTTGGAAGTCTCTTCCAACCTGCGTGATTCTGTGGTATAAATACAGAACAGTGTGTTTCCTTTGAACCAACACAGATTTTCCATCAAAAGGCTGGCACAACGTGTGCTGGTAAGTGAAGAGAGGATGCCTCTCTTTTGAGGCAGAAAGGAAGTATCTTAAAAAAACTCTAACCACCTATTGCTTGAACACAACATAAGGAAAGAGAAGATTTGCATTCCCTGGAGAAGCTGAATTTTCAAAAGTATTTCCATTGATATGCATGGTTAGGCAAAGATAAATTACATTTGGCATGGTGGGAGGGGAGAGGGACAACAATGTGTAAGTGACGATCAGATCAGTATGCCCATATGAAAAGTCCTGATTTCTGTGTGCCCTTTGGGTGAGTTCCACATATATCAAATCAGATAATAAGAGTTAGCTTATTCAGTACAGTATCTTGCTCCATGCCAGAAAAAAATACCCTACAGTGATAATGACTCAAGCTAAAATGTCTCTCTTGTGCACACGAACATTTACAGTTGCATTTTTACATTCCATGACATATTTATACTGATGAAATTTGAAATCTTATGTCACTTCAAACACACTCTGCTGAAACCTTAACTACTCAGTCAACATTATTACATGCACACATACACACAGTGCCAGCTGACCACCAAACGCTCATGGTTAACAATGAGCATGACACAAACACAGGCATCTCCCTCCCTCACCCTCCTCCTCGAAACTCCAAAAATTCTGTTAAAGAACGCAAGGACTGTAGCTACTGTGATCCTACCAAACACTTAACATTGAAAAGCTAGGAGTGCAAACACTGAAACAGGAACAACCCCTCCTTTCCCATAATTCACCCCTGCCAATAATGGAAACCATCTAAATCTTTCAAGAAAAAAAAAAAATTATTATGCTTTGACTACATGCCAGGCATGTCACAAGGAAGAAAAACACCGAGGTTGTTGAACAACTGAAATTGACCCTTTCAAACAATGCGATGAAAAATAAGCTCAGCCTCAGTATAGGTGTTACTGCATGTAGTCACATACAACATGTTCACATAAAGGTGTAGATATGGCAAAAAACATGGCAAGTCAAGCACTTGGAACAGCTTTGTGCAACTTCTTTCCAAGGCTAGTTAATGATGCTTTTGGTACAATCAGCATGTCACCAGCACAAGTGCTGCACAATAATTTCTATATAAAGATGCAGTTTTTCTTGGACTGAAAGTGCACCACAAAACTTCTCTGAATAAAACCTCACATTAGGACCCTGTACCCTCAGATTACCTTTTTGCTCACTTTTTAGCTGTTCCATGCCAGTCATATGGCAGGAAATTAGATCCCTTGGAGGAGGCATCAGCAAGAAGAGGAAATGATATAGTACTAAAATAAACTTCTGAAGTGTCAAAAAAATGACAGCATTTGAATAAAGAACTGGCTCAAAAACTGAATTAAAATGAAGTTTTAGAGTGAATCTGAGAAACCAAAATAACTCTTAAAAAGAAAAATGTTCATCTATATTTATCCAGGACACTTGCCAAATTTGTATCCATACACAAGCACACATATCCACTGCACAGAGTACAATTACACCACAGGCAAAAAAATCAAAATGAAGCTGCTGGCAGATATATTTGAACTGGAACACTTCTGCAATAATGGCTTGTCTAAGTTTCATTATTTTATAGGTGTTCAGAAAAACTGCAATATCCAATCCTTGCAGGAAGGACCCACTCTGTCTGTTCCACTCCACATGTGAAAAGTACAGCATGAGAAGGAAGAACTGGGACGGCAGCAAAGGTTAATGAGAAGGGAGAGGTAATAGTTTAAAACAACAGATTTGCAACATTTAAAAACAATTCTTGACCATTTCAAAATGCCCGTGGAAGCACACCTCAGACTTCTGGTTCTCTGTACATCTGTGCTGTCTGTATACAATAGATATGTGTAAGAATCACATGATCTGAGTTCCAATCAAACAGCCAGAAAGTCACTGAAGTAAAACAAACATAATGGCTTTGCCCTTTAGGAGGAAGACCAGAGTCACCCGCTTGTAGCAAATTTACACAAAATCCTTCTTGTCTGGAGCTTCTCAAAGTCTAAAGACAGTTAAACCACTGAGGCATGGTGACTTTCAAATCAAAGCACAGAAGTTGAGGGCTGAGGTGAGGGAGGTAGTTCAGCAAATACAATACAACATGACTTCTGGTCTGAAATTAAACACCTGGGGATTGGGAGGGCGGAGGAGCTGCAGTTACCTTGTGTGGCTGTTGGATGAGAGGCTCTCCCAGGGCTGCACGCTGCACCCAGTGACTGCATAGGCTCCCCCGCAGCTCCCGTCTAGTTTCATCAGCAAGGCTTTTGCTGCATTCTCAGCTGTCTTCCTGCAGTCATGAGCTCTCTTAAGCATCTGTGTGATGTTTTCCTCACCTGTCTGGTCCCCTAGTTTTCAAACAAACAATCTGTTTCAGAGCTTTGAACAAGGCGATAGAAATTAAGGCAAGAATAGAGATCCTTCTACATGCTCCAAGTTTATACTAAAAGGGTAACAATACATCACCAATCTGTGAGGTAAAAGTAACTTCACTTCTGTGTGAGCATCACTGGTACCTGGGCTACTGGCCTGGAATGCACCTCTGTCCCTGTCACAAGCTCCAGGTATTTATTGCTCCCTGTATATGTATTAAGCTACGTATTATTTTAGCTAGCTTGTCAGTTTGTAAGGGTGTGCACTGTGCAATGAGATTAGGTTCAGGTGCTCAAATTATTAACACACTGCAAAAGCAGCCTAAATGACAACTCTTGCTTCAATCAACCCAGTGGTGTTCCACAGTGTGGCCATTTCCAGAGATTCTTCTCAAAAGCACCTTGATCTCAAGCGTAGTGGTTTGCCAGAACACCTTCCTAAAGGTTACCTTGCAGCTAGAAGAATGAATTGTCTTACTGCTTATAAGCAGCCTTTCAGAGTTTACAGTCGTGCATACTAAGCCAAAGGAAAATTAGCATTGGTGTTTGTATTAATTTGCTATAATTTTCAGTGGTCATAGAGCATCTATGTAGCTATTAAGATATCCCTTCTGCAGAAGCAGGACTGAAACTACCACTGTCACTATGCCTACAGTCCTCCAGCTTTACTCAAATAATTAAAGACACATTATTGGCTACACAGAAAATCTACAAATATATTTGTAGATCAAAGCTATAATACATTCATATATTACCAAACACATTCCAAACATGTCAGAGATAAAAAAAAAAGCACTTTGCTCTATGTCAGACTTTTATTTCATCCTTGTTCAAGTCAAAGACCAATTACCTTGCTAAGTGAAGTGCACACACTAGAAGTAACATTAATGAGGAAGAAAGGAACAGTGAACCAGAAGAGCAGCTGGATATGCTCAGATCTAAGAGATGCAACTCTCATGAATTTTCCACTCATAGATGTTGATATAAAACTTGACTGATCTTCAAACCAAAAATCTGTTATTTTATCTCAGTGTGTTAATCAAATTTCACAGTGAAGTAAAGGTACATAAACCATACACAACTTCCTCCAAAAGGTGTTATGTAATGGGAAATTTGCACTATTTCTTTCTCAGGGCTGTAACTGGTAATACCATAATTAAGAGTTGTAGACAGACACCTACACAAAAACTAAAAGACAGTTTCTTTCGTAAAATGCATGGCAGATGAAACCCTACTCAAACCCAAAGTATTCCTCCCTTCTAAAATTTCTTTCTGCCACCTACGTGAACAGAAAAACCAAGACTAAATTTTACTCTTGCTGCTCACTGATCTCTGCCAGCAGGGAAAATCTCCTTAGTACACTGTGGAAAGGAACGACCAGAGTTTGCAAGAAAAGTAGAAGAAAATCTCAGATATCCCCTTTACTTTTTGGCACACTGCACACACTGCACAGGTGAAACAAGTGCACAAAGGCCTGAGTTGAGCACTGGCCGAGATACAAAATAAGGGGCATGGAGAGTAGCACAGCAACTGCAAGCTGAGTGCACCCAGTCATCTGAAACAAGAGGCTGACCACGTCAGTCCTGTGGCTCTACAACCAGACCGTCACTCTGTCTCCAGAATTTTTCCATTTACATTTCACTGATTCCTAAGAAGCTTCTGCCATCAACGCACCAGGCAGTTGCTACACCTCAACACAAGTTATTCTTCTCTCTCTGAAGGTTTCTCTTCTTCCTGCTTGAAGATTATCATGACTGCCCTTCTCCCATCAATGAAAGGTACGGGACAATAACATCCAGATTTAACTTTCACTGTGTAAACACCTCACTCTATCAGAAAAATGGAGTCAGCAGCAATGTCAAGCTCTGCACACTTCTGAACTGTACTGCACCTATGATAGCGGCTTGTTGCATTACTTAGCAAGCAGTATATTAAAAAACAGCACTTAGCCACAAGATTAACTAACCACAAAATAAGAGAAATCCAGAACATAAAGGCTAATACCTCTGACAGCGGAAAGATAGAGTTTAAACAGAAATAGAAGATAGAGTTTAAAAATTTCAGAGCAAAGGTAAAACAGGGTGGGGGTGAGTGCAAAAATTTATAGCTTTTATATTTTTCATTTGTAACTACTCAATGCTACCACAGTATTGTCTTAATCCCAGTTTTTCACAGACTATATGCAGTTTCTGGGGGTCAATCTTACTGGTTCAAACAGAGCCTGCACTTGCAGTTACCACAGCTGTATAGCCCTAAGCCACCCATGCTCACAAGTATCGTCTAATTATTCCACTCTGAACAGTTGCATGCCTGTAGCAGTCTCATCCCTGCTGGGCATCCCCTTGTGACAGCATCCACTGGTTAATCTAAATTGCTCTCTTTTGCTTTTCCCCATTTTTTGGGGTGTGTAAAATAATTAGTTAAAAACACGAAAAGACCAGAGAGAGCATTCTTACATAATGGGTCATGAGATGATTCACCATCACAACCAACTCTAATGCTGACATGCAAAAAAATAATAATAAATAAAGCAATTCAATGACATCTTACCAACAGAGCCAACACCTGCAGCTCTGAACTGCCCAAGAATGAGAGACTGCTCACTTTCTGCCAATGCCAACAGCAGTTCATATGCTTCTATGCATTGTTCACTGGAAAGAGAAAACAAGCCACAGAAAACAAAAACCACTGAAAGTATCATCTGTAATTTAGAGTGGAAGAATACCTGCAACAGCAACAACACAAAATAGAGGTAGATGAACAACTGCATGACTCCCTACTACCTGTCTAACAGCAGGGATATTAAATAATACATATAACTTCTATCACAGGCATTCAACAGTCGCTCCTTCCTTATGACAGTGCCAGGTTGGCCTCAAGTAATGTAACAAAAGGGAAGAGAATGACCTGATGTGAAGGAAGTTCCAGAAGCACGTTTGAAACACCGACACAAATGGTGGTCAACATGATCCCCTTGTGAAACTCTTCCTAGACATCCTTACTATAAAAAATACAGTATTCTATACAAGATAATGTAAAGTAAAGAGTACAGTAAGAAGAAAAGAAGATACATGAAAAATACTTGATCTGTCCTGGCTATAAGATTTTCCTCCTTACAACAAAACAGCTTCCAGTCACAATTGAGTCACTCATTCCTGTTGCATTCTAAATAGTTTTTTTTTTAAAAATATACTAGTAAACCTATTTGCAATTTGACTTTCCTTGTAATTTACTCAAGGCTGATAGTAAGGGAATGCATTCTTTAAAAGGCACACAATTTGAACTTCCTGTTCCAAGTTAGTTGCAGTTGAAGGTGTTAAATGACACCATCTTTTAACATACAGTTTGAAGCAAACTTAGATACTTATTACCAAATATTGAGCAATTATACCACAATTCCAAATGATGTAATGCAAAGTCATTCTGAATTACGTGGAGTACAATACTCTTGTTTGGTCCACTAGTCTTGTGAAAGGTGCCAGCCTAATAGAGAGAACCTGTATCTTAAGACCAGATTTAGCAGAGATAGTCTTAGCCTACACACAACCCCTAATTCAAAAATGACGAGATAAACCTGCATATTTCTCATAGATGCTGGTGAACTAGAGTTGAAATACAGTGCATGAGTGACTTCAGTTCAGTAGTTTAATCAAAGGGACTTTTTTTCAGGGAGGAAACAAAGAGAACCAGTATTACTATGGCACACCAAAAACTTCACTGTCAAAAACTCGTGTCAAATTTCTCCCTGGCTCCCTTCTTCCTGGCTGAGATACCCTCTGTGTAGGTACATACCTGTACTGCAATGCAAGCCTGAGGGCCGTGGCATTTGACTCGTACTTCCCAACAAGCATGCTCATCCTCTCAGCATTGCTCTTGCACTCCTCCAGTGTTATTGTCAGTAAGTCATTCTGGGATTTCAGGTGTTCGATACGGCTGTAGAAAAGGAAGTAATCTGCAACCTTCAAGCTTAAAGTGCAGTCACTGTTCTGAAAATACTATAACCACCATATTTTAAAAACAACAAAAAGCACTTGGTCTACGCAAGTTGGGATTTTTTTTTTTTTTAATGGCAATGGCAAACTCCATCCACTCTGTATCCCTTTATCAAGAGCCAAGAGGAAAGAAAATTCTCTTAATACAGCATCTTCTTCTTCTCACCTTTCCATAAAACATCATCAAAACTTTGTGCAATAGCAGCAAGCAGAAAGTTATGCTCTTGTTTTTTTTGGGGTAAACGACTCCATAGGATAGTTTCACATTTACTCTTTGCTCAATTTTTCTGCCTCAATTCCTCACCTCCTGCGGCCACCTTTGCTTCTTGTTTTACGTGGCATATTCACCAGTGCAATTGTGGGTGTACGTAGGGATCACACAGTTGCATAAATGCCTCCTTTCTTTGGAAAAACCAGAATAACCACCTGAAGTCATGTTTTGGTTGTGATTAGAGAGGGAACTTCCAAAGGATGAATGAGGTTTTCAGTGAGGCAATGTAATCTTCAAATGTTATGGCAACAGTCAAACAGAAGCTTCATTGTAATACTCTTCTCAATGAGGTTAACTCTGAATATGAAAATGAAGCTTCTGAGTATCAGTATTACTGTTTATTCTCTCTGCTGGTACCTGCACTACATACCAGTGTGTTGTATCTAAAAGTTGGACATATGCCAAAAAGAGGCAAAAAATTTCAAAATCTGGACAAGTAGCTAATGAAGAAATCAGTGCCATCCAGGACTCTGAGATCACTGACTTCCTAAGAAAGAATGAGAAGGGCTAGTATGCCATTTATTCAGTGATCAGAATAAAACCCTGACTGAGATGCTTCACTATTATGTATCTTCTTTGATGCCTTCTGTAAAGATACACACTGTCAAGGCATAATTGTGCAGTGTAGAGAAGAAAGAAAAAAAAAATTAAAAAGAAGGAAACAAAGATCACATTTTGCAGCAGTACAAAAACAAGAGCTATAAATAAAAGAGATATTGTAGTGATCAGACTAAATTTGAGCTGGCTGTGGGGAAGAGAGAAGTTGGACAGAAACATGCTGACATAAGATTCTCATGTTTCTGATCCACAGTTTTGATTTTTATGTGCCAAAAAAGACGTGAAGCATTGGTTTTGATAGAGCTTATTGAAAGATAACAGCAGCAGCATTTTAATTGCAACCAGAAAGCTCCAATCTCTCTTCTGCAGACAGGAATCTATTTACTGATACATATGCCACACCACCACACATCAATTCATTTATTGATGTGGTTAATGCTATTATCCTGTTTCTTCAGGACAAAAAAAAAGCAAGCTAAAAATTCCAGAATGATGGAGACCAAGTCATGGGAGTTCTTATTTCTAGAGATGCCATGACTATTCGGGCAGCTGTAGAGAAGGACACTCCACAGTACAGTCTGTCAAAGGTGAAGGTGCCGTGCTGGTCTAATAACACATAACCAAACTGTCATGCCCATGGGAAAAATCCTTTGCATATGATTCAGTCTTCTCTTCAACACCTACAACCCATGTTTATCCCCAGCTGCCACAGTTGAGCTGGGACTGAACTAAGAAATGTTCAGAAAGGGTGAAAATGCAGTAACTTTAACAAAGCTAGTAGAAGATCACACATGTGACCACGTCTAACTTAACACCTTACCTATTTAATCTCTCTGTCTCCACTTCAAACTCTCGGATTTTACTTTCAGAGATTGCAGATCCATGTGAATAGAGAGTCTGGAAGATTTCCTGGATGTTTGAGCAGTCTTGCAGGGAATGTGCCAAATGTTCAGCCACAGTACTAGACACCTGCACAGGGCAATTAACAGATCATTGGGAATAGATAACCACTGGATTTCCCCCAAATGCACTCTGCATTGAGAGCTGCATTTGCTCACATGCACTCATTTCAAGGCATTCATTATTCAGTTTTTGTTATGAATTTTACATTGAACAGAACAATTACAAGATTCCACTTTTAGAAGCCATTTTGTTTTAAAATTCTAACCAAGGGTGAAGGCCACTATTTCATCATACATTAAAAAAGCCTACTATGCAAGTTATTTATGTTCTTGAAAGCTTAGCAAAAGGTCAGAGCCAAGTTCTTCAGTAAAACAAATATTAACACACAGTAACAGCAGCGTTATTGATTTACGTTGGCATTTCAAAGCAGAACCCAGTTCCCTGCTGAAAGTTGTGAAATGCAACTGAAGAGTCTTCTTGAAGAACATTTTGGAGGAAATTACTCCAAAATTTTCCCCTTGAAATCACCCAGAGAATGATTTCTAGCCACCAGTTACGAGCAAATGAGATCTTAACACCAGGCAAAATACTCTTTGTTGAAGCATTTTCCTCAAAATAACTTTTAAAGTATTTTCAGTTCACATATTAATTTATTAAGAAAGCAGTGCTGCTTTTATTGGAACACAGATCATCTTCAGAAGGTATCGTGTGCACACAGTTATTAGTCCTTACCCCTATGCTGCTGATTTCTGATCCTAAGACAGGTCTATCAGATGATGAAGACTCTGATCTTGTCTTTGACAACTTCACTCTTTCTGCAATCTGTAAGTCAGAATGCTGCACAGGTTACACAGCCACCCACACTTCACAAAGATTACATGAAACTCATCTAGTCCCCTAGTTACACTTGTAAAACTGAACTACTGTAAAACTGACCCCTGTGCTGTAACTGAGAGAACCACAATCATTAATGCTTAACTCCTTTCCACGGCTCAGGTTCATGGAGCTGCTTAGGAAACATTCCGGGGAATTTAGACACCTCCCAGTCAATCCCACTATGGCACAGGGCAAAACGAACCCTGCTCCTCCCAGATAATGAGGAGGGCTACTGAAACACGCAGGAGGAGCTCACCTTGGCGATGGGAATGTCATTGCTGCTGCTGCTGGTGCTCAGCTCTCCTGTGCTGGGGTTAATGGGTCGATTGGCAGAAGTGAGACGACTGGGGCTGGAGGGGCCTGTAGCCTGCACGCTCTGCAAACGTGTCTGCAGCTCCCGAACCTACAGCGAAGCACAGCGTTCTGATTTACCACGGTTCAAACAGTTTGGAGAGCTGTCTCACTGTCTAACCAAGACTAACTGCTTCTGGCTCCAGCACAGAAGTTGTATTTTTGTACTGTGGTGGCCATGAGCAGATGAGTGGAGGTTATTTTAAAATTCCATTGTTTTAAGGGTTTTTTCACACTATTTGCAGTGTGGAAAAACGCAAATAATCCTGCAATTACTAAAAGTTTCAGCTCGTTTTATATAACCCCTTCAGTGCAGCTGTACTATATGTATAGAAATTATTCTTTCTGGGGTAAAGCTAATGCTCCAGCCTAAGATAATAATGCCTAAACAAATACAACAACAATCCTGATGTTAATGGAAAACTCTAGTTGAAAAAAAAAAACTCTTGACATAAATAAATCAGAGAATTACTTTGTCATATTTAAAGGTTAAAGACATTCAAACATTAATCATGCTTTCAAAAGTACAGTTAAATAAAGCTAACATATAGTGAATAAAGTACAGACAAAAAAGACACCCGGAAAGTACCCAACCACATGTGCAGAAGCTCTTTTGTAAACATACACTGCAAACACTGCATGGTCCTTACAACACATCAGATTACTTGCACAACTAACGCCAAAAGATTTTCAGTACTATAGGGTTAAAAGAAAGAGAAAGGTCCGCAGGAGCCAAACTATAGCTGAGCTAAAGTTTATAGTGTTTACCTTGGAATAGTTCTTAAGAGACAAAGAGTAAATGGTCTGCTTAACAGAGCAATTATGCCACAAGGTAAAGTGACAGAGCCCATTTTTCCCACAGATCTCAAACACAGACCGTGAAAGGAGAGAAGGGGAAGGAAACCATCTGAAGAGGAAATTCCCCTAAATACAGAGTTTTCCTTCAATATGCAGATTTACATGCTGATTTTGATGAAACATCTCCTCTGCAAAACAGAACTGATGAAATTTTGCCACAAGTCCAGTAAAATAGAGTTTCAGCCCTTTTGATATGCCTCTGTATGTAGCATGAAACGCAACTCTGATTCCTACTGCCTAGAACAAGATGGGATTTTATACTAAATGCAATACATTTATACAAAGAACTGCTTAAGCAAGCAGAAATCCCTTAGTCAAAAAATATGAACATTAAAGTGGCATTAAAGCTTAGGTTTTCTTCAGCTGTAGATGCACATGGACAGTGTTCTACCAATCTCTGCTTGAAGAAGCACCAGTTGTGTGTTCTCTACAATCTACTGCACTGAGGAAAGGGTTAAAGCTGGAACGCTCTCCACTCATCAAAGCAGTATCTTATGCCTCCTACAGTCCCCTACAGCCTGCTTTTACTTCCCTGAAGAGTTATCTCTGCCTCCCTCCCTCTGCTGCATGCAAACTAAAGGTCAGGCTGCCTGAGCACTTACTGTCCAAAGAATTTTTAAGTATTTGCAAATTACAAAAAAACAAAACCAAAACAAACACCCCCCCCCACCTGTGTGTTTTACCTAACAGAGTCCAACAACTGCATGCTGCTAATAAAAAAGCTGTAGGTGGCAACAATAAAAGCACGGAAAGCCCAACTGCACTCACAAGTTCCCTGTGCAGTTGTGGAGGAATGCTACACCTTCAACAGTATGAACCCAAACAACTGAAGCACACAAAATCCCAGATCAAACTCCCAATGTTTAAAGTAAGTTGCTGAAAAATGGGTATGGGTGCTTGACCCAGAATTATGTATCTTAACTGCAATTATATCACGAAGTTAACTGAGCAGTGTATAAAGTGCGTATTCATAGCAAGTATCTTCTACATATTTGCAGCTGAGGCCTCCTTTGTTCATACAGACATACATAATTTCAACATGGGTACAGCTGCACTAATGCAAACGTTAAGGATAGAAGTGCTCTACTGATGCAAACCAATCATTTCAGCCTGTTGATATGCATAAAGCTGAAATAAACCATGAATGCATATTTTTACTTGCAGATGTGGAATGTCAGTGCAGATAGGATTTGTACTGTGGCATTAATATTTAAAAAAACCCCAAAACCCCCAAAAAGCCCCAAAACACCATAACGTCTATTTATTACTATTTCTTTTCACCTTGGCTGTTCCAAACTAAATTCCCCAAGGGCTTAAGTTACAGTGCTATTTAAAAGCAAACAAACAGACCACTATGGGTGTATTCTTCATAAAATCAAATCCTTGCTTCAAAGTCTGACTTTCAGACTACAACATTCAGCTACACCCAGAAGCCAGTCCTGGAAGACTTCATTCCAAAAGCAAATAACATTCTAAATTTAAGTGCAACCAGGAAACAGTGTTAAACTTCTTTAAATGCTAAGCTTCATTGACTCTAAAGTTTAAAACTACCTTGTGTAAAGACAGTATCATACATAACTTTGATGCAGACAGGTTTCCTTTAGTCTATGTTTTATTACTGAGCAGGGACTATTTGCCACAATTACAAAGCCAATTATTCTTAAGGATCTGTAAAACAACACTAGTAACAGAAAGAAAAATGAACACAGCTAAGGCCATAGTCATACAAAACTTTGTCAGGAAAGCATTTCTAAAAGAAAACTCAGAGCACAGCACAGTTATTAACCTATGAAACTCACTGCTTTAATACTGTAGCACAGAAGCAATCACAGCATAAAGAACCTGCCTGCTTATCTATGCTTCTTGATGTGTTGATTCAGCCCCTCATTCCTGAAATTACATGCTGAATTGATTGCTATCAATAACTGCACCAACTTTAGCAATGCTAAGTACTGGATGGCAATTTTGAGCAAGATAAAAGAGCAAGTTTGTGTGACCTGTAAAATCACCGATCTCACAATTCACACATTAACCAAGCCACAATCTCATGATTGGGTTGCCCACCCACTACACTGCCCAGAGACACCTCAGGTAACTATTTCTGGTCACTAAAACCTCCACTGTAAATAGAACAGTAAGCAGCATATACTCAAGACAGTACTTTTCCACGCTTGTAGCAATTCTACAGGAAAAATAAAGAATGACCGAGGAACAGGATTAAAAAATCCAAACCAAAACAAAAAAAACCCAGAGTTCAGCAGAGCCAGTCTCGTCTTTGGATTGGTGAACACATGAGTTATGAAAAGACTAGTTTAAAAACCATGATAAAAAATTGTCTGACCCCCCATATTCAATACTACTAACACTCTTAGTGTCATTACCAATGTAATATAAATTATTCTGAAGGGTATGTTAAGTAGTAGAATGAAGGTAACTGGAGTACTTCACATGAGGCACAATAAACACTGGGAAATGGGAGAGCAGAAAGGAATATCTTACAGGAAATGGGATGGCAAAATCCTACAGGTAAAGACAAGCACAATAAAAAAAACCAAAGTAGTTCCACTGAAACATGGGAAAAGTGTGAACTTGTGAGCTGGGAATGAATAACAAGGAAGGTTTTAAAGAAAAATTTCTGGAGTGTTTGCATTATACTAGTTTAAAGATAGAAACATCCAGAAAGGGATAAAAACTGCCACAGACTCCAAAAGCTCTAAATTGAGACAGAAAGTGTCTGACAGGCAGATCTAATTATATGATCAGGAAAAAAAAAAAAGGAGTAGAGAATGGAGGGAAAAAGAAGAAATCCATGGAAACATCTGCGAAATCCATAATTAAAAAAAGGAAAGAGCAAATGCCTTCTAAGTGGCTGGAGCAAATCCAAGGAATTACAGAAATAAAGAAGTGCTGGAAACTCAGAAGGAGCAGGAGCAGGGGCACTTCAGAGCAAAGGACAGCCTAGATACCAAGAGAAGTCAGGTGCAAACAGATGTTCTCAAGTTATTAATATAGATGTAAGTAACTGGAAATTTTATTTATTGAACCAATTGCTTAGCTGCATTTCTATTTTTTTTCCTCTGAATGCCGAGAATGTGAGTAGGAAATAAGGAAAAAAAAAGCATAATTTCTTGTGCATACCTTAAGAATGAAATAGAAGGATAGCAAGCATAGAAGAGAAAAGAAACTGACACATTACAGTAATGCTGGATATATGAAAGACTTCAAAAGTTATTAACAAGCATCACAGACGTGGTTGCACAAATGCATCCTGAGATAAAGAAAAATACTTCAGTGGTATAATCTCATTATCTGTAATCATGAACCTAAGAAACATGTTTTCAGTCTTTGTAATTTACACATGCTTACTCACAACTACATGACTAACGTATCCTAAAAAAAAAAAAAAAGAACACACAGCTACAAACTGCCTGTTTTTGTCACTGATTTCCACATTCAAAGGACACTTGCTGCTTTTGTTTCTAAGCCAGTTTCAAATAACATGCCTGTGATTCTTTTTCTTCTACTTGTAACCTGTTTCATCATGCAGCATCTTTGAACCCTTCAAGTAGTAGCATTTTCCTCCCCGGTACTTTAACACTGCTTCATTTTTAACCCCTGTTACAGAGAGGAGGAAGATGAAGTACAACAAACCACAGGAAGTGAATCTCTCCCACTTTTTAATTTATTCACACATACTGCAAATGTGTGGAGGGGAATATGTCAAATGAAACATCAGGGCAACAATTCAAGCTGCTTGAAGTGGTGATGGCCCTTTCCAGCCAAAACCATCCCTAACCTTTCATTCAGGCCTAGTGGTGATTGTTTTCAGTCGGATAATTTTCATTCTCTCTTATATCATGAGCATCAGAGCAAACAAGTTCTGAGTTCCTGCGGATTGTCTGCTGGGATGCTGTGATAGAAGTCTTTCCTGGTATTTATAAGGGCCATCTCCTCAAGGAATTCTATGGAGCTGAATGAGCTGAGACCTGCACTCTTCAGTTGAAAGGAGGCACTTACAGAATCTGCGTCCCTGCAGAGATGTCTGCTTTCAAGAAATGTGGAAGAACTTACTGTCACTAGTGGCACTACTCCTCTGGCACATCTGAAAATCAATCTGAGGTTCGAAAAATTACTTTGAAGAATGGGGAAAGGGAATAACATGCAGACACAAGCTGCAGAAGAACAGGAGTGTTACCTACAAACACAGCTTTTACAAACAGCAGGAGAAGCACTTTTCTGCTTTTCACAGCTTTCAAACAACAGTCCCTCATGCAGTGCTCCATGCAGAAAAATCTGGGTGCTGCACCTCTACAGAGGATGCAAAGCAATGAAAACCAGGGATGTGTTTCAGAAACAAACACAGGCAAGGGCAGAAAGCTATCTCAGCCTTCTCTCATTTAATTTCAGATTAATCACTAAGCATTTGCATACAAGCTTGGAAACAGCAGCAAAGCTTTACTTCATTAACACCTAAGCAAAGTTAGTGCTGCATAAGCAAATATCATGCAGCCCAAGGAGGCAGAGGTAGCTTTTAACAGAAAGTAGTTTTTGGCTGCTACTTCAGGTTTCTGGAGCTCACCAAGGGACAAGGGGACAGAAAAATTCCAAGAATACTTTAAAGCTGTGAAAGTAGATAATCACTTCTAAAGGCCCATAACATATCAGTGTTATCTCGTATTCTGGAACGATACCTTCTGATCCCAAGAGGAACGATGACAAAACAAGGACAGTCCAGCAGCTTGTGCCAGATTTCTGTCATCTGAGAACAGTCTGGGCTCAAGAAAGCCTGCAAGGCCAAGGATCTGACTCCTGATGTAGTATGGGTAGGTTTCAATTGCCCTCAAGAACCACATATTTCGGGAGAGCCCTCATGCTAAAATGAAGCTTCTTGGAGTAGGAGCAATGTGGGCAGCTGGAGGGATCAGATGAAAAATGCCACTTTTCTACTCCTCCACAGATTATGTTTTCATTAAGGTCTCAGTTGAGGATAGCTTATGAAGTCTGGTTTCGTTCTGCTCAATTTGGTGAATTCAGCCAAGTTTGGAGATGAAGAACAACCTTCACAACTAAAAGCATTTGATTAACTGAACAAGCTGACATATGGCTTATGCAGAGAACAGACCTAACAGACTCCAGAGCTGGAACTGCTCTGACTTTAGACTTAGTTCTTCAGAACAGCCTCAGGGAAGTCTGAATGCTTCCCACACCCACTGTTTCTTATGCCAACCAGCTGCTTAGGACTGTGCTGAGGTACTACTCATCTGGCAACTTTAATGGGCAGTAATTAAAAAACCCACAAATTTTACTTCACAGTCATGATGGAGTTTATATGCTGTATCAGTGCTGAATCCCCTACTGGATAAAAGGGCTGTTGTGTAAGAACAAAAATATTACTTTTTCTTCTGCTATTTAAGGCTGTTACTGCATACAGCAGTTCTAAATAGCGCTGACCTGATTACAACCTTATTCTCATGTAATAATAATATTAATCCCATGAACTGGTACAGAAGTACCAGCACCTTATCTGTATTACTGAATTCAGGATTATGATCAGCTGTGCGTAAGCAGTTTCTAGGGCATTGACTAGCCCAGCCTTAAACAGATTTTATTTTTAACATAGCAATATAATACAGAGGTAAAATAAACCTCTGCATTATGAAATTAGCTGCTGCACTGCAGACAACCTACAGAAATAAGCAATTACCTCATTTACTAATGACCCGTGAGAAAAACTCCAAATGTATGTTGTTTCTTAGCCCCTGTTCCAGAGAGCAGCTCAATCTGTTAACTGAGGGCAGTAAATACCTAATTAAATTAACTCTACAACAAGCCTGAGAAAAACATATTGAAAGCACTCTGCTTGATTACAGGCATTGGTCTGAAGGAATAGACCTATTGATCTGGTCAACTTCAAGCTTGTTCACTTAATCCAATTTAATTTGAGAAGAACAATAACTAAATTTTAGCTGGATCTCCTTTCCCATTCTCCAGGGAAATAATCTGAAGCGACTCCTGAGTTCAGATGGCATGCAGAAAATATTTAATAGGTCAAAGAAAACATTTATTTTGTTGCCACTGTGGACAAAAAGTTACATTAAAAATGCAAATATGGTTTCTAGTGCAACAATTACATAGTGTGCAGACAGGGTCATATGCCATGAGCAAACTTCTCTGGTGGGGCAAATAAATCAGTGGTTCTGCACATTCAGGATGATATTAAATACCATATTTCAGTAAATCCTCTATAGTTGCAAACTAAATGAAAACAACTGAAAAGACCCACACACAACCCTGCCAGCTGTACCCGAATATTAAGGCTGTGTGACAATCCAACATTACTGCTTCATCTACCGGGCAGGACATCTATCCAATCTGTCCAAGAAGAATTTCCTTAATTAAAGAAGGATGACCATTTAAATTGGCTTGCCACACCAAACACAGCTCACAGTCACCACTGAGCAATTCAAGACTTACCCTCTGCAGGGTCAAAATGTAAGATTTGTGCACAGATGGTAAGTCTAGCTCCACAATTACTGCAGCTGTCTTAACAGGGCTTTTTTAGCTTTCCTTTGGATACAATCCTAAAGTAATCATCCTGGTTTAGATAAGTATCCGTGCATAGTCATACATTTCACTATACAAACATAAGTTTAATATTTTAAAACTACATTTTGAAAGTAGTTAGTAGGATTACTTGTTGCTGTTTCTTGAGAACCACAACTCTTGTCCCTTAGACATCTCACAGTCTAATTTCTGGCCTAATATAGCCACAAGTGGTTTATACTAATCTGTTCTTGATCCAGTTTTGTCCAAAAGGTTGGAGAGCCATTACTCCCGTTCTTGCTTTCTCCAGCACTTGTTAAGAGAAATCAAATGAAGATGTTATTTTACCAAGTTGAACCGGACAATCTCTTTTAAGTCTCTTCTCCAAGTACACTGCCCATTTCTCTCACAATCTCCTACATCCTTTTTTTGCCAATTTAAACTGTATCATTTCATGCATAAGAGATAAGGACTACACGTAACATTCCAGATCAGATCTCACCACCCTTTAGACAGTCTTTCCAATCTCCACGGGAAATGACTGATCTGGTTCACCCTAGGATTGAAATGTGTCAATGGCTCAGCCACGCTGATTCCTGAGGATACAAACACCAATTATTTCCTCTTTTCTGTTCATGACCTGAGTAGCTCCTGGCTGTCAGCATAGATTCTTGTCACCAATCTTTCAAGCACCTTAACTTGCATTCCATAGTTCTCAGAATTTGAATCTTTCTATGCTGAAGGCCATCTATCTTTTTCTTAGTTGATATCCCAGTACTGATCTGTATCATCTGTAGTGTCAAATATTTGCATTTGAATAAGCAAATTTCACAAGGACACACTTTTATTCTCTTCCTGCTTGTGTTGTACTTTCCATCCCCTCAATGTGGCAATGATTTACCCAGTACATAAAAGCTACTACTGTAGCTCTAGGGGTAGTACTGCCTCTGTTTAAAAAGAAGTGTCACTATAAAATCAGTCAAAAAACTTCAGGACTGAGATCAACTTATGGTGTATAATAAAACAAAATATTACAAAGAAAAAGTTGAAGTGGTCCTGTTTTATATGGTACAAGATTACTACTTTTGACTCATCACACATACCTTTTTTACTGTTAAGAGAGGCTAGAGAGTTTTGAAAAGGCAATTTTTGGACTGATATTTGAAGACTGGAAATTTCACACAATGCAGGTTCAAGCTAAAATGATTGTCACTGTAGAACAATGTTGTTTTGGAGCAGCAAAAAGGGTCGATCTGCAGCCAGTAGGTAAAGAGAAATACTTGCAATTATTTTACCACAATATAGTTGTCTGAACCGTCATTCAGATTGAACACAAACTTGAAACTGCCTGTTTTAAAAACAAAAGTACTCCACATCTAGCCGAAACTCGGCGGATTTAACAGATACAAAGTTAACAAATTTTAAAAGTAAGAGATTGAGCTCGTATTCTCTTGTACCCAAGATCTTTTTTTGCGAACAAATTTCCTTATTTTTCCTTTGGCACTTTGGACTCTACACAAAGCACAAGGCCTTTCTCTGACCTTACAGCATCATAAAATGTAGACAGGGAAGCAGGACATGGCTGGGACTACTCATTGTTCAGTACAAGAATTATTACCCACTGACAGGAGTCCTGCTCTTTTTCTTTTTCCTCATCACAAATTGAATTCCCATCAAAAACAAAGAAATATTTGTTGTTTACAGGAAGAAAAAAAAAAAAAGCCTCACAGGAAAATTCACTAAATGAACATCTGCTTTCTCTATAGGCAAGTTACATATGCTTCCTTGAAGATGAGTATCAGGTTCTCTGTTAACACATGATTTCTGACACTGTTGTACACACTGGCTGTTTATCACACACTCTTTCTCAATTATGTTCAGTTTTGTCCTAGTTTTGTCATTCGTACAGCCCAGCTTTAAAAACAAAAAGCCCCACAGCAAGTGCAGGAAGTGAGATTAAAGGGAGGCTTGATTTGGAGAGGAAACTACACAGGTTTGGAGGGGCAAGAAGCCTTCATCTCTGCAGCAGCCTTACCCTTCTGCGCAGTCTGTCCCGCTCCTCACGGACAGCGTTCATGGTGGCCTTGGTCCTGTTGAGCTCTTCCTCTTTGCTGCACAGCATGGCCGTGAGGCTTTCATTCTCTTCCCGAAGGCCAGCGAGCTCCTTCTCCCACCGAGATCTCTCCTCAGACAGATTTGGGTAAAGGTCACGTCCCAGTACGCCCTCAATCTCTTCTACAGTCTGCAGAAATAAAGTCATCAAAAGGCAAGAGAGAAGCAAAGATGATTGACCAGGACTAATTAATACACAGGACAGAAGAGTGTAACAAGCAGCTCTTTATACTTACATATACACACCCAGCCCCACAACACCATTAATTTGTTTCTTTTGTTTTGCTTAGTAGTGTCAAACAAAATTATTGCTTATTTTCTTTGACCATTTTATTAAAATATTTCATACTGGCAAACACTGAAGCAGATATATGCAAATAAAACATACATCATATGCGAAAAACAGCAACCCCAATAGTTTCATCTCAGAACACTTTATAACAAAAAGAAACTACACAGAGTACAGCTGAAAATGGCAAAGCAAGTTGGAAACAGAATTCCCATTTTTTTTAATCTCTGCAAAAAATCTTGCCAATGTTTTCAGCACTGTCTGACTCTGGGGTATAAGTGCAATTGTATTATTTGTCCAGTACAATGGCAAGGTGGTTATTTATGTTTATTAACACATTAACTTAAAGAATAAATCTTGGCTACAGCGACTCTTTAGTTAGGGGAAAAAGGAAAAACACATTTTTAACAACTAGTTTGAACTGCCTCTATAGAAGCAGAAACAAAACTTTTACACCAAAGCTCAGTTTATCCTTCTACATCATATTTCATGTCTCTCCTCCATAAATACCTTTAAAGTCAAAATTATAAAACTTTATTGACAGAGTATCTACATCATAATTCTACTTTTATATATGGTAGTAAACTGAAATTACTTTTCTAAAAGAGCAATGCCTTTCAACATCTCTACAAGATGAAAGAAGCTGCAGCTCTCCCTGACATTAGCTTCACTTGGACCTATAGGACTCAAATTATGACAAGGTAAATTATTTCAACACAGCATGACAATGAGTTCAAGTTCTGAATAAGCACAGGGTGGTTAATCTTATGACGTGAAGAAAAGCTCTGCAAGGGTAGGAGAATTCTCTTTTGATGATGCCAGCTTTATTTTAAACAGTGCCTCTTTGTTGCTGTCTTCCCCTTTTCCCTTCTTCCCTCCACATTCCTCTCCAACTGCCCCTGCTGCTTTCTCACCCCTCTAAAGCAAACTTCTGCTGCTGCCTCCTTTCTTCTTATTCCCTATGCTCCTAGTGTTGCTATTTTTCCAACCCCTCCCTTTCCCAAGCCTCTTCTGCTCCTCAGAGCTCTAGTGTGGGTGATAACCCCGTAGCAACATCGAAAGAGGAAGGACTGCCATGAGGAAGAAGCAGCAGTGCCTCAACACCACAGAGATATCTTCAGACAGAGAGGATGCTGCTGTTTCTCAAGGCTACCACATGTCCACACAAGTAAAAAGTTCAGGGGGTGACAGCAACAGGGTCTGAGTGCCATACTAAGGGTTGCCCTAAAAACAAAACCAAGGGACCATTCTGCTTGTTTCTGTGCTCCTTCATTTCACCACAATCAATAGTTTGCCGACTAAACTATTACTACCATTCTCCAGTTTGGCAACCAACGCATTACCATCCTCCACAGTAAATAAAACATAAAAATTGTACTTGGATATATCTATGTACGTGGATATATCTATGTGGGTTTTATTTTTCCTCAAAGCAGTATCACAAAGTAGTTTTATCTGCTGCACAGCAGATAAATTCAGGTATAATTTCACAGAGTATAGGATTGAATTACAATGCAGTGTTCTGAGCACAGGGCAGGATATCATATCATGGTAATTCCAGCCTTGCCTCTGACACTGCCATCAGTACTCTGTGTCTTATTTTCTTTACAAGAGGTGTTGTGTTACAGATATGGTATCAGATGAAATCAGTAAGTATCAGGTTTGAAAGAAGTAAAGGAAATACTTCTTCACATGGCATAACTAAATGGCAGAATTTATTCCTACCAGAATTTATGGCAAATCTTATTTCAAGATCTCTCCAGCTTTTTGTGTGACTGAAACAATTGAGCTAGCTAGGGTCATACAATTTATACAAAAGAAGCAAAAAAATAATTTACCACTGACAGTGTTAAAAGGAACCCAGTGACATTTAACCATCAAAAGCAGAAGGACTCAACACATTTAAATGCATTAGTCTACTGGTGAAGGAAAAAGCCAACAGTCAAAGCCAAAGACAGTCATTATACTTCAGGTTTCCATTCACAATTCCCCCCATTTTAAAAATCTCTCCTTTCTTTTTAGTCTGAGGAAGCAGGAAAGGAGAAATGACCTGCAGCCATGGGGGCAATGGTAGAGATGGTCTCTAAATGTAGGTTTTGCTATATTAAACATATTGGGTGAAACATTTCCCTAGTGCATAATCAAGCATGAAGATTCCCATCTTTCTGAAAGGTTAATAACCTTTGTGTGCTACCACTTGTCAAACTCAAATGACACCAGCCCCTGAAGCACAGGCAGTGGGGAAAAGCTTTCCTGCAAAAATGGCTTTGTGTGTAGACATCACATGGAGATAAAAAGGCTTGTCTTTTGGACCAGGAAGAAACTGCTGATAGTTATTTAGCATTATAGAAGGTTGTCATTAATGTGAATCCAAAATAAAAAATGGGATTAAAATAAAAAGCTTGAGAATTGAGCTTATGGTAGGTATTTTGACATCTTGTTGAATTCACATTCTGCTGAAGTCTTCATCTCATCCCACTTCAGATATCTCTGTGGACCTCACACAGACCGACCTCTTCCTGTTTTCCAGGATCCACAGTCTCTCTCTTGGTGCATACTGATTTCTGAAAAGAGTTGACCCTAAAACTCCAAATAATACTTGGTAACATTCAAAATATTGATCCTAATCCTCCAAGACACTGAAATAAACCGCTTTAATACTGGTCCCAAGAGATCAGAAGTCAGTCAGTCTGTCTCACTTTCTCTCTCTCTCTCAAATATTCTTCCCATTATTACTCAACATTAATTTCTTTACATTTCATTATATTACTCAGGCATGACCAGGGACAGAGAGAACTTTTATCAATAGTATGCCAGAGGGCAGGCAAAGGCATCTAGAATAGTCACAGTCCACCCCACTTCAAGGGCAAATTGCCATACACTTTTTCCTGTATAAATGAGTCACTGACACCTTTCTATTTGACACTAAAAAAACCTTTTCAGGTGTTTCCCTGTATATAGTAAGATACTCTATGGCTCCCTTGCTTTCAGGTTCTGAACTGCAATACCTCCATTACATGTGCCAGCAGTCAACCCTCTTCTTGTTCTCTTGCATGACACACAGGTATCAGCTGAATTACTTGTTCCTATGTCTGACTTGTCTCATTTGAACTAACACACCACACATACCTCATGTTATTAGCTTTTTACTTTAAGACAGCCAAGTCACAATTTAGGCATATGCATTGTGTTTTCAGTCAATCAGTCAATGATAGGCTGCAGGACCTCAAGCAAGTGACAACCTGTTTGCTGGAAAGTTGCTTAAGAAAGAAAATTAAGTGCTGAGTGTTCCCATTTCTCATATGTCTGAAATGAGCACAAGACCAATAAATTTCTGATTTGAGATCAAAAGTATATTAGTAGCTCCTCCCTAGCCTTGGCGAATTCAGTGTTAAACAGGTGTATTAGTACTTAACCAACACTGTGAACTCGAGCTGATTCATGTGAAGGACATTGACACCTTTGGAAGTGAAGTGTTATTTCTAGAGAAGTGTTCAGGTGTGTCAGGCAACACTGCATTTACAGCCTAATGCTACCATTACCTTGATGGCTAAATCACAGTGTTCACTGGCAGTAGTGAGCTGTTCAATATGTCTGTCCACTTCTGCGACTGATAAACTGCAGCTGCTTTTCTTCCTCCCACAGACAACATTTTCCAGACCTGTCAGCACTCTTTGCAGTTCTGAATTCAAGTCACTACAGTTATCTAAAAGAAAGCAAGACAAAACAAAACAAATAACGCAATAATTAGTGACTCAGTGAAAAAACAAACTCTAACCCAAGAAGTGCCTCTTGCAGAACAGCCAGGACTGATATTGTTCAAGGAATGTCCTTGCACTCTGCTGCTTTTTCCTCCCAAACTGATAGTCTCAAATACCATAACCCCATCATCTGAAATAATGAGCTACCGCCCATCTAACAAGTAACAGTCCCCTTGCTTATCAAAAGTATTCATTCTTTCTTCAAAACCCCTTTTTTCTGAAAAACATTTTAAGACATCACAAGCTCATATCCTAAGACATTTCTTTA
>JAWWMO010000096.1:11981264-11998382 GCA_035047845.1 Dendrocincla fuliginosa | reverse complement strand
GCATCACTAGTGCTGCACAGACACTGGGAAAAACTTGTTCAAATAGTGAGCAAAATGAACACTTTCCAGCATCCTTTCACACCAAAGGTGAGTCTTTCCAGAATGCTGGCAAGGTGCATTTTCTCTTCATGGCTACAAATGGTGCATGGCTTCACACTTCAGGTCCCAGCAGTTTTTCAACACTCACTTTACTTAAATAAGTATTTTTACAGCCCTCTAAGACCCTCAGATAGAAAATACTACACGTGTATGTGCACTACACCTCAGAGATTGACTGCACCCTGTCTACAGACACATGAGTTTCCTCTGAACTAGTTCACTTGAGACAACATGCAAATTAATCACCGAGGGCAGGTGGACCTGGGTTTTGTACACTGAAGGCAACATTATGACATCCACACTGCCATATGAATTGAATCCAAAATGTGCTAGCTTCCACTTAGAACATATTTAGAAGGCAGAATTAGACCTCCAGGTCACTATGCAAACATGACTCTAAGTGCCATGCATTATTTCATTTATTCACTCTCCCTCTTCTTCATTAACTGCAACACAACCTACTTTCTGAATATATTTCACATTAAAAGTTGTAAGTCTGTACCAGTGGTTTTCCAGCAATGGGTTACAAACTTCTTGACAATTGTTTCAAATAATCCTCAGCAGGCATCAATGTTGAACAGAGTATATTTCTGTCTAGTATTGTTATAGTCTATTTTTAGAATTGCAGAGATGTACCCAAACAGCCATTGGTTTAGAACTAAAAGCAATTAGATCTCTCTCTTTTTCATTTTCCTAAACCTCCATTTCACATCTAGGAGAAACTGTCAGTCATATGCTGAAGTTAAAGATGATTTTGACAGCCAAAGAGATGATTAAGATAAAAAGAGTTTGAATGAATCTAAGGCAACACTAAAAACTCCCAAACTCCCAAAGTTAGAAACATGCATCTTTAATGTAGACACAATTCCATTTTAGTACACTACTGTATAATTTCTAAACCCAATCTGTGCTTCAGAGTTACTGGACATATCCTTTATGTCCAAGGATTTCCAATATGACTCTATAATTGGGAAGATCCATTTGACTAGCTTTGCTGTCTTCTAAGCTGTACACAATTTGAGAGAAAACGGGAGTGGCATGCACCTTGTCAAAGGACAGAAAATCTTGGCAACACAGAGGCTCATCTTCTTGCACATCGATATCAGCAACTCACTTTATAGCCTTAATATCCAACGAGTTACAGTTGTATTTCACCTTTTCTGCTGCCCAAAGGAGCAGCAGCAGGGGGATGAGACAATTGCAGATGAATGCTGGCTTGCTCCCACAACCATGGTGAACTCATTTTCGTTAGGGGATGATGGAAGAATGTAGTGTCAAGAGCTGCTTCTAATTTCATGGGGCCACACACATGGAACTTGCTGTACCCAAACCTAGTAGAAAAAATCCCGCAAACTTCTAAAATATAACTGTGAGATTACTGCTACTAAGGTCAGCAGATGAGATATACCTGGGAAAAGACACATGCTTCAACATGTGACTTAAGCTCTCTTCCCACTCAGAGAAGCTGTGGATGCTCCGTCCCTGAAGTGTTCAAGGCCAGGGTGGATGGGGCTCTGAGCAACCCAGTCTAGTGAAAGGTGTCCTTGCCCATAGTGGGGGCTGGAACTGGATGATCTTTAGGATCCCTTCCAACCCAAACAATTCTGTGATTCCATGGCTGGTATTACTAAACCACATGAGCAAAAACCATTACACTTCTAAACTGACATAGCAAAGGGAAAAAATCCCCCCCACATCCACTCAAAAGAAACCCACAGAAAAATTCTCTGAATGGAGAATGCTAACTAGCTTACACAGCCAGCCAACACTCCTCCTCAAACTGTTGCAATACCTTATTCAGATTTAAACATGCCGTCTGATTATTTTGACCTACTTTCTGAGGGTACTACTCACATTTAGACAAAGAGTTACAAATTTAAAGATAATGCTTTAAACTTAAAGAGGATAATTGAATACCCTCTATGAAATCCTGCTTTCTTCTAAGTGTTTCTAGAATATTTTTGGCTTTTGGAAGGAACTATGAAGAATGTCATAAAGTAACAGTACATCAAGCTGCATGTTAGTACATTTTTACACCCTAAAATCTGGACATGAATAAAAGTGAACAACTATGTCAGCATTGGGGAAATATTTATCTGTTATGCAATTAATGTAAGCTCAAGAAAATTGTTTCCAGAAAGACAGCCCAAATTTTGTGATAGTGTAAGTAAAGCCTCTGCTCAGTTTTACTTGCAGGTATCAAAGAAAAATTCAAAAGCAAAATCCCTCCTGTGCTCTGGTTTAGAGGAAAGTATAAATGCCAAGGCTCTCTCTGCAGGGCTGTGCTCCCAGAACATTTTCTCTCAGGACTGTTTTGTTCCAGCTCCCGGACTCAACAGTCCCCAGAGCCAAGGGTGGAGCCCTGTGAGTCACACCTGTTCCAGCACGGACAGCAATTACACCATCCCTGCTCTGTGGGATGGAACAGCTTCTCAAGAGTGACACATGTGGATCCCAGGGAGGATTTACAGAAAGTCACAGCAGGAAGTATCAGCTTTTCTTCTCTCAGTTGTCTTTACAGACCCTACAAAATCCCTTCAGTGTCTATTTGGTTGCCATTTTTAGGAGGAGTATTACTTCTCAGTTCCCCAGACACTAAACTGTTGGCCTGCCAAAGAAAACAAGCTATTCCCAACATTAAAGGAAGTAAAAAGATCCACTAACAATAAACATTTTTGTTCCTGCTAATAAAACCAGAACAAATAAAACCAGAACAAATAAAACCAGATGAAGCATTCTAGATGTCTGAGCAAAACATGCTCTTACATGACTGAATTAAACTGGAGAGGCATGTAAGTGGTGTGGCACCTGTTGCAGCAGTATTTTTCTGATGTCTTTAAAGGCTTGAACTCCCCTGCAAAGGGACAGAAAACCTGCACTTTTCATGAGAAGCAACATACACTTCCCATCAGGCTTGGTTCTCATGCCCCACTTTCCTGTGGATGCCACAGCAGACTCATTTATGGACATGGTTAAACATTCAGAGTATCCACCTGATTCCAATATTCTGTAATTGAACACTACTTGGCATTTACTTTGGCATAGGGATCCCAAACAAACCATCTTTATGAATCCCATGTAATATTTTTCTTAAATGTCACAAGAGTTCTTTCATTCAAGAAAAAAAGATTTCAATGAACCCTCGTGCTTCTCAGATTTTGCTTTTCAACTAGTCTTTTCAATTGGTAGAGCTTTACTAGGGAGGAGGACAGGATGGACAATATAATGTTGAAAAGAAAGGCAACTTGAAACAAGACAAATGGAAAGTTTGTCTGCAGAGGTATCAAGCACGAACTAGAGAGTCAGGGTTTTTTTTTCACAGAGAAGTACTACGAGTACAGAAAATACCTGACAAATGTCACCATGACCATCACCAGTTATGATCATCTCATAGGCAACAGTATTTATCTTATTAAATTATGGGAACATAGTGTGATTCTACCTCTGCTTTTGAAATGGTATATATATGTGATGATGCTTCCTCTAATTTCTGGTACACTAAACCGTCTTTTTGCATACAAATATTTTCATGAAAGGTTAAGTGAGTAGTTGTAGCAACATTGTCTTGTGCTAGCAGAAACACTTAAAAGGAAGAACAAATGAAACACTTACAAAAATGTCCATCTAATAGGAAAGGAAAACTGAAAATTTGCTACATCTCTGGAGCATCATATCAGTGTTACACACAAAATCATCAAATCTAGTTTGATATTCTCTAGAAATTCCACAGATTCTAGTAGTTTAATTGCATCCTTACTAGCTAAACTATAAGAAGCTCCTTCCACACTCTAATCCAACTTTTCCACATTGAGAATAACAGGTGAAAACAAGTGAGGAAAAATGTTTCCATGCAGTCTAATATTAAAGTTTATTTTAACACAGTAGCATGTAATGATCCAGTGTAATACCCCAAGCATCGCTGCCTCGAAGACAGGCAACAGTGTGATTTGTACCACCGTGTTTTGCCAAAAATACCAGTATAAATAGATGAGAAATCTACTGAAATCTACTTGAACCACATCGCTCACCAAAAATGATTTCACTTACATCTACAGGAGGCTACAAAATTAAGTTAAAAGCAGAGGTTAGGTTAGGTGCCTTCATCTTCCTTTATACACCACTTACATGACACCCTGGCACATCATGCCAAAGGATTATTTAGATGGGACAGTGCAGTTTTTTGCAGCATTTGTTAGGTTTTGCAAAGTGTTATTTTGCCAGAGAGAATGTAACACTTCTGCGTCTGGGAATGATACTCTGCAGAACACACACCTTAATTATGGGCAGCCATTCAGCACCAGCCACAACAAGCCTAACTACCTTTAAGTCGTCATCAGATTATATTTAGAGTACCATTCACACCATGTTTTGCACTTGTCTTGCACCGGCACAGAATTTCCAGGAAGCTGCTGTACCTTATTGTTGCTCCCTGCAGTCGATCGATTTTCTTGTTCAGTTCAGCAATGATGCTGTGCAGCTCCGTGATCCGCTCCTCGTAGCGCAGCGTTGTTCGCTCCTGCACGTCTTCGTGCTCTCTCATCAGGTGGGACTGTTCACACTGAAGCAGAGAAGCAAAGGGCAGAAAGGGTGTTATGGATAACTGCACAGAGATAAGATACAAGGCAAAAGTGCAGAGCGCTGTGGTTTTCTTACTCATCAAACCAACGGTGCCTTACCAAGCAAAAAGGACAGATACAAAATATTGACAGGTACACAAAGGTATGTAATTACAAGATTTCAGGAACTGAAACTATGCTGTGTAGTTGTATTATTTTTTTTTTCTAAAGGGCAGAAGTGGCCCCTCCTGCTTGAATAAAAAACACCATTTGCAAATCAAAATAGCTACAAATATATCAGCTTTACATCTAAGAGATTCATGATGCACCACGAATCTTCAAGGAGCTTCCCAATGTGCTTTGAATTACAACAATTCCTATGGCAAAACCCACACCATTATAAAGAAAAATAATTACACTTTGAGGTTATGAGTTCCTCTCTAATGTAAGTATTTGGTTTTAATTTAACTTGAAAGATAACATAGCATATTTTTATTATGTTAGTACTCTACAATACAGTGTTTATTATTTGAACAATTAAAAGACTACATGACTGCTTGTTTTTTGTACGTATCACGAAATCCTCCTTCTTCTTTCCCATAGAATTTTAAACCCAGCTTCTCTGGCTTACTCTTCAGGCCAGTAAACACTCAATTTCAATTACAGCAAACAATTACAATCTACTGTAACTACAAACCAGCACTGCATGATGATTGAAGTTATGCTTGGTAGCAGCCGAAAAGAGTAAGACTTCCAACTTTTTGCTCCTGACCTCCTTCAGTCAGGCCTCCTTGCAACCACAGAGTGGTATGTACTATGCTGTCAAAAAAGAAAACTGACAAGCCAATTGATACTATAAAACCCACACTCCTTAACTGGAGACCTTCAATGTAAAATCCTAGTAGCATTTCTAAAAGCTACAATTTATAGTAATATTGGAGGTCCTCTGACATGGCTGCATCAACAATTTTTTTTTCAAATCAAGTTAGTACTCCATACAGAGGTAACTCCCTAAACCTTTGTACCATAAGATACCCAAACTAGCAGACATGCCAGAATTTTCAGTTTGTTCTCATATTTTTTGGCCGCTTACATTCACAGCTTGAGAACATCACCTACATAAAAGGCTCCTTGAAAACTTAAGATTTATACTGATCTTCACTAATATTTTTATTTTAAATTTTAAATACAAGTTGTTCCAAGATTTTTAAGTTTCATGAGCATGCACACCCAAAAGTAGCCCAGACATTAGAGGACCCTTCCACAGACTACAACAAAACTAAACTCTGGCTGTAGTCAAAAGCACTTTCACCTATACCAAGAGAAACAGATCATATTATCACACTGAAAAGCAGAGCAAAGGGACACATTTAGAAGACTGAAAATGTTTACTGGGTTTATAAGACTTCGTGTTGGCAACTGACATGGTTACTGGTGTATATTATGATGACTCCTTTTTGTAGAAACATTCCACAACTTATTTCTCATGTTTCCATATTTCAATATTGTATCTGTCTTAAGGACTACCAAGGCCTTCAGGGTGCAGAAATAACACAAAGAAAATGTTCCACAATAGCTTTAGAGCAGATTTAGGGACAATAAAGAGTTGCTTATTCAGCCTTTCTAAATCTAAATTTGCTCTGACACACACATATGCCCACAGACGCTACCTAAGCATTAACCAGATCAATCAGTTATGTGACTGGTGGGTTTTTTTCCCTTTTAAACCAAAGAGATCATTTCAGATGGAGTGTATAATAATTATTTTCTGACAATAAATAAAAATCCTATCACAACAATTTTTGTCTCTCTAAGCTATGCACTGAAAAGCAGAATTTGTTTATCTTGACTGAAGATATATAGACTCTTGCTAATGGATCTCAACCACATTACCAGACTTGCTTTCTGTTTTCTCCAGCCATATCTCAGTCACTATTTTTCAGGATAACCATTATTTAGTGACAGATGTACTTTGCGAACAACTAACAGCTTGGCAATATGGCAACAGCTTCCCATATTTGATTTTTTAAAAGGGCAAAAGCAATTGAGAAAAGCTGAAATGAAATCTCAGTAAAAGACAGACTATAATGCTAACTAAGGACTGCTCTGCCTTGGAGGTGGGCACAGAATTACATCTCCAAAGTTCTGGTCACCCATGACAAGCCTCAGCTGAAAAAGGCAAAAGCATCAGAACAATGGAAACTTAGTTCAGGATGAATCCCAAAACGCAGCCATGGAAAATTCTTTTGGTTATAAAGGAGTGCTTTTTATTATGGACTATTCATCTCAAAGCTTAAAAGGGAAAAGAAACAAATGCATGTTTTGGTACCCACTGCTGAAGTTTTTCTCTGGGATACTGTAACTACTCATCCTCCTCAGCTTCTTTGTTCTTTTGAGTCTCAGAACAATGATCTGCCACCAGTTCCTATTTCTTTACAAGGTGTACAATATAAATTAAGAATGACTGAAACGCTGTTGTCTGACCTCTTGATGGTGGAAAACAACCACTAGAACAAGAAGAGTATAAGGGATAAGGATGGTAAAAGAAAATATTTTAATTCAATTCTCTCAACATGTGATTCTTTCACCCATTAACATACATGAATTCCTAGCAAAGAAATAGCAACAATGCATTAAATTATGTTCACCTTTATGCTCAATTTGTAGTGTTCAATCAGAGGACAAAAAAAGGAACCACCAGCAGCAGTGCTCATTAAGAGATGCACCAGTGCCTCAGGCCCTGCAGAGACAAACACTGGCTATGGTGTTGTTCACCAGAATACAAGTCATCACCTGACGAAGCCACAGTGACAAACCTGTCTAACAGGATTACAGGAACTAAAAATCTTTGCTCAACTAACACAGTTTAATTTGAGAGGAGTGGCAGATTTAAAAGTGGCAATCCATTAATCTAAATTTAAGTGTAAACACAAGTCTATGGTGCTAAATTCTCGATCACAGAAACACGCACAGTCAGAATTAATTGTTTGTGGTATATTCTGGGTTTAATTGTCATGGAAGGTGAGTACAAGTACGTAGAATTAATCCATGTCAGATAAGGACATCACAGCAGAATGGGTAATTTGAGTGTTCATCTGAACACCACTCATTTCTATTTCAAGTTACTGTGTTGAATGAGAAACTGAAGCCTTCCTGTGAAGTTCACATGTTCTTACATGTCTAGAGAGTGTTGCTTATGTTCTTACATACCTATGGAGTGTTGGTTTAATTCTTATGCTGAAATCCTGCTTCCCTCCCTGTATTCTGAATAAGCAAGAGGATAGTAAAGAATTACAACTGAGGTAATGGAACATGCAGCTGTGTGATACAGGATCCAGAATGGTACAGCACAGTCTTCATTACCCTGCATCCAGAACTTTTATAAAAACACAAAATGACTGAGTGCAAAGAGTGAGAGAGTAGGACTACCTTGTGAAAAAAGCTAAAATTCTAAGAAAGATGTAGTAAGAGAATTGTCTATTCTTGTATTTACTGCAATGTGTAGCATGTTATTAAATCCCATGTTCTATCACAAAACTGCAGATCTCAATGTCACAGGATGTAGGAAATGCCAAGAATGTAGATGGATTAGAAAGAAGATTATATAAATCCATGGAGGACATGACCATAGAGGACTATAAAATGCGATGTAGCCTCCTGCTCACAGATGTTAGCAGAAAGGTGGGGGAGTATGAAGGAGGACAACTCTTTACGTGCATTTCTTATGCTCTCCCTTCAGACATCCACTATTTATCACTACGAAAGCCAGGACATTGTGCCAGACAGAGCTATCAGAAAGCACTGCAATTCCCATAACCACGGAAAGATTTTTGGAAGAAGACATTAGTTATGGTTGACCACTGCTTTATAGCAAATTTCATTCAAGAGATCACCTCGATGCCAAACTGTACACTGACAAAAACAGAGGAGACAAAGACATCTGCTCTGTTACTGAAATAACAGAGGCACGTAGAGAAATGCTACAGCAGGTCTCTACAGACTGCAGATTTGGAAGCAAACATGCTACAGCAACCAGTAATCAACTACATCACTTTACAAAATTTTAAGCTCAGGCCATCCAACTATCTTTCTTCACCATTTGTTATTGATTACTTGAGTTGTAGTTCCCCAAATCATCTCCACTCTGCAAATCGCAAATCCTTTCTTCAAAATGCCTCACATGCCTCATGAAATGATGGGAAAGGTATTACCAAAAAAGCATTTTAAGACCCATTTGTTCCAGAGAGCATTTACCATGCCAGCTGAAATGAAACATGTGCTGCCTTTGTAAGTATAATCCAGATGCAGAATGGAGATTTCATATTGACCCACTAACATCTGAGTATGGTTATGCAGAACCTCAAACACCTTCTCTTTAATTTATGCCTTCTCAACCTCTGATTCACATTTGACAGAGGCTGTAGAGGAGGAAAATTGTATGATACAATATGAATTTGAATCAATCTCTGTGGAGTGGGAGGAAAAATTCAAAAAATTACGTTGTGACATGTCTACTTGGAAGTGATGCAGTTAGAAAAAGAAGATGGAGTGGTTTCACCACTGTTAGTCTCAGTACTTAAAAAAAGACCAACACATTGAATATATGAGTTGTGTTTGTTTAATGGCTAATTCCTTAAGAAAAACTGTATTTTATCTAATATACACTCTAAAAAATTCTATCCACTTGAGGAGCTTTAAAAAAAAAAACTTAAAAAAGAGATAAAACATCAAAACTTTGTAGAAATTTCTCATTAAAAACTTATTTTTGTAAATCTGAAATCTAGCTAGCATGCTAGCTTTCACATATTTCAATTTTCTGAAAGGTGATAGTCATCATTATGCTTATGTTCACAAGCACAAGGCTCAAGCTCATGTAACAACCCTCAGCACTAAAAATTGAGTGCTATATGCATATGCATACCCCACCAAAGAGAACACCAAACAATCTTGTGTTAGCAGAGCACATGCTAACTGAGATTTAGGAGGGATCCTTAATCCCAGTCACCATCAATGTGGATTCAGTATGAATGGAAGCACCCACAAGGCACTTTTCACTACCTGAGAGACAACACATGTATTTTTAAAAAAGATACGGAAATAAAACAAAACCAAAAACTTGTGGTTAGCACATATAAATAATAACAAAATCAGTGTAGTCATGTAGAATGATGTGGATCATTTGCATACAGTGAATCCATCTGACAGTTTAATGATTGTTAAATGCAGCCTCATATCAAATTGTAAGCCAGAAAGAGGATTCCACCTCAAGAATGCCACAGAAATTAAAAAAGGCTCTCAGGATTACAGCTGATAAACCATGTTAACTCCCAGCTTGGCTCTGGCTCACATATTGAGGAGAATAAAAACATGAAAGTGGTTTTTATTTCTGGATATTGCATTGATGGTCTGCAATAACAGTATCACTTATAAGCCATAAACCTTAAAGGTAGCTGAAAAAAACCATCAGGGAACACAGGCAAAGGCCAAAACAAGGGAGGACTCAAGTAAACAGTTAAAAATCAAGACTGATTAAACATTTTTACATTTGGCTTGAGTTTAGGTAACACAGATACAAGGCCTTTCCAAGATGCACTATATACTGAAGACTCTAAATCTGCAGTATCACAGAATGGCTGAGGCTGACAGGGACCACTGGAAGTCATTCAGCCTTACCCAGCCCAAGACCAGGTCCAGGAGGATTTAGTACTTCCAAGGCTGGAGATTCTACTACTTCTCTGGGGAACAAATAGGATGCCATACTTTACAGGACAAAATGCTTTGATTCTCTCCATGCAAGCCTAAATGAATATGTATTTTCATTTAGTTTTGAAATTTAAAGTAGTATAAAAGGTATTTGGCACAAAGACAATATCTGAAAGCAAAGGTTTTGTTTACAGAGGAGAGAAATATTACTAACAATAGTTTAATTTTCCTTCTTTGCATTTGCCTCTCTACAAGAGCTGGGAAAGCTTTAGACAACAGACCTTATTCTTATTTAACCCCTTGGCTTTGCACTGGCTGTCTTTTCCACAACAGATACACACAAATTGGCTTACTAGAAGCTAGACTCAGATCACAAATCATTTCTCACATAACACCAAAGCACTGACAAATGGCAATAACTTTTGATCAGTGTTAATTTGTGCTATGTTTGAACCTGACCCAGGAGTGGAAGGCTCCGCAACCAGTTACCTAATTCACTGTGGGTATGCTGCAATTCATATATTCTAAAATATTTCAAAGCACTTAGTGTTTATATTGGCTTCAAACCAAAACTAATCTAATTATTTTTCAGGGTTCTTTTTATAGAAGAATGCCATCAACACATAAAACTTACAACCTATGGCAACTATGTGTCTTGCAGTCTTAAAATTCTTTTCACTTGTGAAGTGGTTGAGTATTTTAACCTCTCCCCACGCAGCATTTTCCTCTCTGAGGAACAACAGCCACACAAAACCAAGGACCACCTTCAGAATCTTGAATTACTGTTGCTCACCTGTGCTTTGGCCAATTTCTTTTCCAACAGGTCACGCTCCTTTTCTGTTTGCTGCAGACGTTTATTAAGCTCCACTATGTCTCCCTTTAATGAAGCCAGGGCTGCTAAATGAAGCTGGAAGACAAAAAGGAAAGAACAAATGAACCAATTCACAAGCCACGTAGCAGCAGCATTTCAAAGAGACAGTATTATACAGCAGCCACAGCACTGCTGGATTTCTGTAGTAGTTAATGGGAACGGTAGTCAAACAAAGCCTAAAAGGAATCCACATGCAAATAAATTTTTTAACATGGAATTTTTCTCTCCAGACAAAACACACATTCCTTAGCCATATCCTTTATATGGATAAATACAGTGACAAGTAATTCAGCTAGAAATGTGTAAATTAATTCTAAAAGTTTATTAGGAGGTAGCTTGAGTCTTGTGCTATAAAACCCCACAGTAAATGTTGACTAAGATTTGTATTACAGAGCAAAGTGTATCAAGTTTTGATGCCTTCAGAGATATAGAGGTTATCAGTTTGGTGACGGGAATAACTCCATATAGAGGTTTTATTTTGCAACCAAAGCTTACTCCTCCTTGAGCGACTGCTCTGCAGTTCTCTTCAATCCAATGCCAGTGAGTTTCAATGATTCTAATCTATGAACCCACACAGGGAGAACCTGAACTACTTTCCTTTCTGCAGTAGATCCTTTAGATGTACCACATTTAACTGACAGTATGTGGAAATATCTCTCAGGCTAGGATAACTAGCAACATTGAAATTAGGTTAGCTACACAACTCAGAAATCAAGAACAGTTCTTACAAGAATCCTGTACTGTTAACTTGTTGACACTCTCTTCTTTGCCCTTAAATATCCCACTCATCATTACACCAAAGGCACCAGCCAGAATTCAACACTGAGTATTGACAAATGCAACTGAAAAGTCCAGGAGGAAAACGAGTCACTAATACTGAAGTCTTTCTCAGTAGTAGTAAAGAAACAGCTTCAGGTTCTGTTACTAAACTGGCTAAGAAAACAAAAGTGACCTTTCACACCAGACGGACCAACAGAGCAAACACTGCTCTACTGCCGAGACTCAGACTGAAACTCAAACCCTGCTTCAAATTCCTCCAGCCAGTTTCAGTCCCTCACTCTGGTAATTTATTGTGCGGTCACTTAAAAGTTATTTTTCATGTTTCATTTACAATGAATCGGCTAATGAGCCCTATTTTGATATCAATTTTACCTTTACAATACTAGAAGCCAGCAAAAGCATAGCTGGTTTCACATACTGACATGTAAAAGCAGCTGCAGGACAGCAGAAAGACTGGGTATTTGGCAACAGCTTCTTCACATACAGTATTCCCATTGTCACAGAAAAAACCCCTCTGGCTTGAAGACAGAAAACATAACTTTAAAAAGGTATTTGGATGTGACTTCTGCAATTTTAAATGCTGTATAACTAGTTATTCTAGAAGCTCTGGACATCCTCATTTGTGAGTTCAGGCTAAAGCATTTTTATTATGTCAGTTACAAAAAACATCTTACGCACACACAGTTATTTGTTTCAGTACAAATATACACCTGCACAATTATATGTTACAGAACATTTAATATTCTCAAGGCAGCCTCATTTTTCAAGTAAAAAACCAGTAATTCGGGCCTGCTATGGGCATATGCTACATAGGATCCATCAAGTATGCACACTGAAATCTCACCCAGAACTCTGAATACCTTAAGAGTATTTTTGGCCTTCAGCAGAAGGTGCTCCCTCCTACCACAGAAAACTATGCACTGTTTTTACAATGTAGAGGAAAAAACCAACCAGAGGAATTGTACCAATCTGTCCACAACTGACTTCCAATTTTCAGAAAAGGTGGTAAATTGCTAAACCACTGTTGTACATTATTCCCTTAACAGAGAAGTGCTGCAATGAAGCTCACAAGTTTGTCCATCAGAACTTGAACCCTTCATCATGGAATTCAAATAATACCTGAAAAGAATTATTACAATTCAGAATAAAACAATGCTACAAAGTCAAGTATCACTACCATTCATACACTGTAATTAAATGATCACCAGCTGTGGTTTTAATTAAAAAACAGACCAATAATGCCCATGGCCCTGTAATACAAAAGGACACCATTAATTTAAAAATCTCAATGAAAAACAACTTGTTCTCTGAACAGTGGAACTAACAAGGCAGACTTCCTATGGATTTTTCTTTGTCCACACTGCACTGCAGTCAGCTCAGCTGTTCTTCAGGTCCCCCAGCCCACTGCAAGCTGAGTAAGGAACAGCATGAATTGTGTCTGCTTTTATAGCAACCTGCTGTCTGGCCTGGCAGCTCCTGCAGAACAAGGGTATCCAGTATGTGAGTTACATCAACTTTCCTGTTCAATATACAGTGTCTCTTCCCCAGGTAACCAAATGGCTTTACTAATTATAAGGACAGTTCGTTGGATCTTTTACTAGCCAACATTATCCTTTCGTTAATCAGACCATTTGAGTTTTCAAGTGCTAATAAAGCAATAAATAATAATAATGAAAAAAACAAAGTTACTGAAAGGGCAGACTAGGCAACAGAAAGTTACACAGAGATGAGGGCTGCCTGGGATACTCTGGTTTCACGTGTGTAAGCAGCAGTAACTCATATGCAAGTGATGCCTCCAGCTATTGCACTGCAACACATCAGGTTAACACAGCCAGTGTAGCCGTGTATTCTTGGCAGAGTCAAGCTCTCCACCCCAATTCCTTAAAAAAGATGTTAACAAATTATTGCTGCACCTTCTCTTAAGGTGTGAGTGTTCCCACAGACCATGCTTCCCAGTGTGTTTGTTTATCACATGGCAGGTGGGAACTGGAACACTGTTCTTTGGATGCTGCTGTAACACGAACAGGGAAATATCTGAGCAAAGAGCTACAGTCAATGCAAAAGTCATTCTGGGAGAGAAAAAAAAGTTCACATCCAGAAGCCAAATTTAATAATCCAAACTATTAAATTTGGAAAGACTCCAACTAAAAATCTCAACCAGCAGACTAATCAGAATTGTAACTCTGCAGTATTGACTCACTATGGGACATGACAACTGAGGAAGAGAGAGGAGAATAGAATAGAAAACATTATACTGGCTTTTTTCTCCCCTCAGCAAACAGTGATACACGAGGCAGAATTGTTATGACTAACATTCATATCATACATTCATAGTTCAAGGTGGGCTGCCTCTTAATGACACAAGATTATGAAACAGATCAAAAACTCAGTAGCGTCAAAATTAACACAGCTTAATCACAAACATTTCTGCCTGTACGACAAATTGGTCTGAATCTTTGAACAACAGATTGCACAGAGAACTACTTCATACAAGAAAACAGTTAATTGGCAAAGTTGGCAGTGTTTAGAAACTTTATACCGATCCAATTAATTACCTATCCTAACTTAGAAGTTACAATTCCCATTAATTACTTTGCAGTAAAAACATCAGGTTGTTTACTGAAACACATACACACCTGGTTTTGCATCCAATACTATCCTGTCATGTTTTTATATATTAAACATATAATAGAAATTATTATACAGAATCGTTAATATAACAAACTGTCCATAGCATGCTGTTGTTAAAATGCAAACCAATGTATAACTAAGTTTTGAAAGAATCTGTAATTATAAAAAAATAATTACCAGCTTAGGAAAAGCACCTTCCTGACCTCTCTTTCAGCCTCTTTTATGACTGCAATCTCTTCCTCATTAAACCTTCTACAAACATTTTACAGAACAGTGCAGATGTGATTTCTAATGTGCATTTTGCAGTGCTTTGAACACTGCGTTTGGTACTGAGCTTTGAGAAATACTTTGTGAGGGCACAATTAAAAGCAACACTTGTGGGGGGCCAGGTTTCTTAAGAATTTTGTGAGAAAAGACTACAAAAGTGGACGGGATAGTAAAATGAACTGAATGCCAAGGAAGTAGGTGACTGCTGGAAGTATTCTGAGGCCAAGAACAAAACAAGAGAAAGATTCAAAGGGCAATTAAGGAGGGTGCTGCAAAAATCATAAGGTTAAAGCACTGCAAAGCACAGTACAATTACTCTTATATTCAGCATTTTGCACTGCCATTGTGAACTCTGATCCTCACTACTAAATCTGACCCACATTTTTCATTCCCTAAGCCTGGAACCAGACTAATTAAGACCCATTGCTAAAACCAGTTGTACTCATTGCTATTTCCAACACAGAAATCATGAAAAGGATCTAGGCACATCCTTGTCTGTGAAATTAAAGGGATAATTTTCTTTTTCCTCTTTTTCCCTGTCTGCCTTGGCCACAGTACTGCTGCACGTTTTGGGAATAGATGTGCAGAAATGTAACCTCTGACACAACCAGTGAGCCATAAAATCTTCAAGATCAGGGTAAGGCGATACCAAACCGTATACCAACACAAAGCATCCAAACACCAAAACCCAATAATTTGTACTATGTGTGTCCTCTGTGACTGATCAGGAAAGCCCTACCATGGAAGAAGGCTCAGAGGAGATGGGCCAGGATGCTGGACCCATGGGAACAATGCAGGCTGGAACTGATCAGAGATGTTGTCAAGATGGCTTGATCCCAACACCAAGAGGAGCTGAGGGTGGGTTTTACTTTACATAAACAGCTCTCAACACCTGAGAGAATCAACTGGTGGCATGTTTCTCCCCAAGTTCATTAAGAGTGTGAATGTCTCCCTGAGTCAGCCAGGCCAGTGGGGGTTATTTGCATACATGGCTCAGCCCAAAGTAAAGAGTATAAAAACATAATCACCTAACAAAAGACTTTCAAAGAAAGCAATGGGCTTGAGCCAGCTCAAACTCACACATATCTTCCTGGCAAGGCCAGGGATGTCCATTGTCATGATGGTGATCCTACTAGAGAGACACCGGGAACCACACTGGTATTGTGACTGAACTGTGCACTGCAACTGCTGTCTTCTGCTACGTGTAAAATGTACTTGTATTGTGCTTTCAGTGTGCTTTGTAGCATGCTGTTAAATCAGAAATCCCATGTAACAGCAATTATCTTCAAATAAATACATACATAAGTCTGCTGTTAAACATTGTACTTTCCGTATCTGGACCACCTAAAAGAACCTGGTCAGAGAGAACTGGACTCTGACAACAGGTCAGTTGCATGAGGAGCCAGAATAAATATAAGCAAACTGCAGAAAATGTATGAAGTGTATCTGATAGTGAAAAATATTCCCAACTTAATTTAGGACACATGCAAAGAAAATGTATTGGGACAACAAACAGAAGATTTCTCATTAAAAAAATACCCAAACAACAAACAAACAAAAAGAACCCACAAAACAAAAAAACAAATACTTTAAAAAATCCAGGCTCATATAGTCTAAGCAAAAGGTTGAGGAGACACAGCTGTAACTAAACCCAAACGAAGGTTGATGTCCTTTGTCTGAAGCATGCACGTAGGCCAGTTCCACATTATTAGCCAGCAGTCATGTTTAGCTAGGATGCAGCTGCTATAGGAAGCTAGAGAGATGACAGCATCCCCAGCTTTTCCCAAAAGAAATTGTATTTTGGGATTTTTAACCACACAAGCTGTGTCCTCTAGTCTCTCACATTTGTTACAGTGTGACAGGAAGCATTCTGTAGGTGCTAACCTCTCTAATCCAAGGTGGACTGATCATGGTGCTATTAAGGACTGGATTCAATGACATGGATAAATCCCTTCCTACATTCCATGTTCCTATCCATGGAATAGCATGTTTGCGGTTTTTTTTTTTAAATTTTAACAGGATGGAGAGAGGAGGAAAAGAAAGTAGAATTTTTGTATCATAAGGCTCCTCCAGCATTCAGATCTCCAGCTAAGGGGAATGATTTTTAAAGCATCCTAAAAACATCCATTTCCACAGTGTATTACATCTGGAAGACAAGAGACTAAGATTATTTCTCTCCTGTTTTTTCACAGTTATACCTATATCCCTGTC
>JAWWMO010000096.1:11965072-11978954 GCA_035047845.1 Dendrocincla fuliginosa | reverse complement strand
AAGTTTAGAATACAATTAAAAAAAAAAAAAGGCAATTATAGAAGATTTTCCTTTGAAAAATTAAGATGGCAATTTATACTTGACATATGGAGCATGGTGCTAGTCCTGCTCCTGAGGGTGCCTGAGGTCTAGATTAATGGCCCTACTTCTATTACAATAGATGTTTACAGTATCATGGAAAACAAAATTTTAAGAGACGTGAGAAGAAGAGCCTAATACTGACACCTGAAAATAATCAAAAGACATATCTGAATCTCGAGATTGCACAAAGCAACTGCACGTTGCAAAGTTCACTCTTTTGGGATTCTTAAGAACCTTGCCTGTGGCACTGCAGGGCACCCCCCATGTCCACACCAGCACTCACACTGTGCATGAAATGGTCAGCCTTGCTTTCACCTTCCAGAGGAGGAACCTGTTGCTACTTCCACTCCCAGTAAGGGAGCAAAGCAACAGCAATGGGGTGTAGGAAAATGGAGTTGTGGGGACACCAAGCTTAGGACAAAATACTGACTTCAGTTCAATTCTCTCTCAATACGTTGTCTAAAATCACAGCCCTTCTTTAAATAAAAATTAAAAAATCAAATTAATAAACAATTATGAGCTCGGAAGAGTTTGCTATGTCCATACTTAGAAGAATTTTATCCCACTTCAGTGAACTCAGCATTCCTATTCTCCTTACAATTTCTCTCAACATAATTTAAGTAAGGAAATTTACCTCTTTATCATAAAGAGGAAACAGACCTACTCTTCTCTATGTCCCCTTCTGCCCAACACAACTGGAGAAAATTAACTTCATGGAAAAACAGTGACATTCAGTGCAGGTCCTTTTCCTTTGAAAATCTCTGGATGCCAAAACCTTTTCCTCTGTTCCTTTCCAGTTTGCTGAGGTGATAGGCACAGCACTTCCCCCAGGAAAGAAAGGAGTGGAAAACTAATCACCATAATGAACCTCACTCAATCCTCTGCATTTAGCATTAAGGTGACCCTTAGTCTAGTGCTGGTTATAACATCCCAGACAGGGGGTAAGCTCATCCACATTGACTTGTTTTCCAAGAGCTTCACAATTTTCTGTATCACCTTAATTTGTTCCTTCAACTTTGATTTCTTCTGACAACAGTCCAGACTTTCACAACAGACACTCCCATTCAAGAACTGCTCAAAATTAGATACTACTTACTATGCTAATTTAATCATAATTTACTAAAGCATCCCGTGGTTCTTGTGCTCTTTCCAGTACTTCTCAAACAGAAAATAATTTCTGATTTCCAAAGATAAGACTATGGAATAGCAATAAAGCTGGACTTACACTGACACTAGGATATCTGTCTCCAGCATGACCCACATGAACTGCTGACATCATAAATTTAGGGAAACAAAATCTGTATTGCCAGATCAAATCAGTAATCCACACATCCAGCACCCTGTTCATACCATAAACTAATCAGATGCCTCAGCAAGAGGGCAAAAAAATGAAAAAAAGGAGAAAAAAAGGCAAAAATCCCATCAGAACCTCTGGAATGTGTTTGTCCAATTGTTTGAAGTTCAAAGAAAGAGAACATCTCCCCAGCTTTCCTTAGTCAGCCCATGCCCTAAAGAGCTTTATATTAAAATGCCCACTAAGTAGCTTCCAAAAGGACAGCTCTAAGATGATTTTTAAAATCAACTAATCAACTTTAGAGCTCCCAGATGTGGCAGCAGAATTCCATGGATGAGGGTGCTCTTGCTTAACAAAATTCAATCAGTTCAATTCCTAATTATTTCACCTTTCCAAGGTTAGCTGCATCTCTGAGACTTCCGTATCCCTCTCCCTGCTTCTTTAACCTCAGACCATCTGCCATCCCCTCCTCAAAGGTCTAATTGCCACTCCTCCCAGGACCCCCTGTATCCCTAACTGCACCCATCAGGTAAAGTTTGTCCAGGGCGAAAACATGGAAAAAAAGTGGAGGTCTCCAGTGACCTCCCAGCTTACAATAAAGTAGTGGGGATTAGAATGGTTTTAAAAAGATACTATAAACAACACTCAAGTTTTACATGGTTTTACAGGTATCGCTAACCTCTACACTCCCTGCTGTAAATCTCAGACCTTCTATTCTACATTCCCAGGTCACTGTCTCACTATTGAAGGTCTAGTGACTGTCTCCTAGGTCAGACTTGCAGAAATCAGTTCTTTTGCCTACTAATCTTTACCAACCAACTGGTTCAAAACTGGATGCACAACTTCTCCAAGGACAGTTAATCTCTTCAGACTTAATACAAAACCCTAGGCAGGAAAGTTACCTGTGCTGCAGGAAGCTTCTACAGCCTCCCTCAAGCTCCATGCCACAAACCACTCTGTAAGTTGTCTTTGAGTACTTCTCTCATAAGAAACACCCCATACACTCTGACATTTCCAATCACAAGTCCTGCATCTTTCATTGCCTCCTCTTGTTACCTGCTCAATACACCAGGGAAAAAGCTGCCTAATTTTACTGAAAGCTTTGCAAATGGATGGCAAACTGCAGAAGGCTTTGCATTACTTCCTATTGAGGTTTTCCACTGCACTGGACATTATTACTGAAATTATAATTACAACAAATTGGACAACTTTGGAAAATTGGAACACAATCACTGTTGCAAAATATAGCCCTGATTAGGCTCTAGGATGAATCAGCTTTAATAGTATGTTATCAAGGAGCGAGTATGTTACAGTTTCTTTCTTGGTGAAAGCATGTTGAATAAAGAAAAACCTCAAGCAAAATTTTTACATTCTATCCTAACAAATTCCCTCCCTTCTAAAAACAGTCCACAGGCCTATCCAAGTAAGTTCTTGCTCTCTGTGGCATAACTGTTTTGAAATAAACCTCAAAATATTGAACAATTCCACTTCAAACCTCTTCATCTGCCTGGAAACACATTAAAAATAGATTTGCATCAGTGAAAACCACTGTTAGTTTTGTTTGTTTTGTTTTTCCTGTGGGACAAAGCAATGAGTTGGAGAACTGAGAAACTGAAAGTTCTCACCTTTTGTCCTCCAGCTGATACCAGTTATTTGAATTTTCATATCTGCTTTTAGTTATCAGAAAACCTTATGCAAGATTTCTTTATGATGCCTCAAATTCCTTTCTGATGGCAACTACCTTTAGAAGGAAGCAAACATAGACCATTCATGAACCAGAATTTTTGAAAGAAACCCAATTGTATGAAAGCATTTTTCTTTTTCAAGTCATTAAGCAATGGAACCTCCAGTGCACAAATTGAAAAGGTGAAAATAAACACTGAAAAAGTTTACTATCAACTGCCCTAGCACAGACAAGCCTGCACAGCTGGCACATCTCAATCTGTTTAATGAATAGAAACTTATGCGGATGAGTATTTTAGTATTTCAGTAACACCTGGATATATCATTCTGTTCATGAGAAATATTTTCTTTTGTTGTGCACTGGACTAATAACCCAACACAGTATCTCCATCTGTAGCATCAGGTATTTTGTTCAACTGACTTTGTACTTTTCCAGCAATTTATTTAGCAGCCTCTCCAAATATAAAAAGCTGTAAAATTTGCAGAGACTCAAGGGTCTGTAGCGTGACAAACTCAGTCCAGAATATTTGAGTCACTTGGTGACAGCAATTTGTAAAGACAGCATCAAAATTAATTCAAAGGCACAAACAGACAGTAATTAGAACTTGAAGCTACTCAACATGTTCATGAATGCAATGTTTAGGATTTTTGCCCAGTTCACAACTTGGACTGCAGAGATCATGGAAGAAAAAGGTGTCTGAAAAACCCTCGTACAAGATTAAATGTGTTTCTCGAAACATCTCCACCCACAATGACCTAATTTTTTTCTTTTTATTTATCTTAAGTTCAGATGCACGCGTTTCACAGATAAACTTAGTTCTTGTTCAAGTGAGGATGTCTCTGCTTTCTTTTGCAACTACTGTAAAAAATATTCCCTTGTTCATAGGGGAAGAGTGTGTAACAATTTTTTTAAATGTCAAAAACTTATGCAAATGAAAAAGTCATTTTCTAATTAGACCACTATGTATTTTAGTTAAGACTACTCATTTTACATGACCTTTTCCCTGCAATTTTTCTGAGAGAGAATATAAGTGAAGATTCAGATGTGCCTACTGGACAATAACTCTTCACTTGTCTATAGTCATGCTCAGAAGCTTAAAATTATCAAAGTTGAAAGCCTGAGTCAAATAAAAAAATAGCAAGTGCTCTAACATTTTGAAATTAATTTACATAGTATTTGCACCAGTATGTGCCTGTCCCTACCAGCCCAGGGCAGGTTCACTCCTTATCTTGGCTTCTGAATGCCAAACAAGACTCCGTATTTCACCCACGCAATCCTATTAAATAAACAGGAGTTACATAGATATTTATGAGTCCAGAGTACGGTTCCATGGAAAGTGCACATCCCCTGAGATTGCTGTTCTCTCCTTGAGTGTAATTTTCTTTGCTTTAAATCATCAAATAATAACAGAAAAAACATTACTGATTCTCTAAGGAAGTCAGGACAGCACAGAAAGTTGCTTCTACAGCAACTTCTGCATTTTTTATGTTTATATCACACAAATGCATGCCCACGTATGCACATATATAAAAGAAGATCAGGGGTCATGACAAAAGAAAATTTATAATTTAGAGGCATTGTACGTGTCACACATTCCACTTAACAATGTCTGCATCCTTCTTATGACCACTTTCACTAACGTACTCACACACAAAAGGACTCACTGTGAACATGGTTTATAAAGAGCTTTCAAGCAGTAACTGGTACAGCTGTAAATCTACATAAGGTTCAACAAATAAATCTTGTGCTCTCTGCTGCTGATATAGAAACATTAATCTTAAGAGGAACACAATACAGTACCTCCTTATCTGTTTAAAGTAGGGCAAATATTTTACTCATGTTAATTGTCCTGACAGAAAAGGATCAACACTGCATTAATCCATTTAACACATGGCTTACTTTTCACCCCTGCACATTATGTAGGCCAAAACATTTGCTGAATCCAAAGTTAAAGTTATTCTGTGTTAATTCTTCATAAAACTTGTACCTCAGTCATACAGCATTCTTGTTTGAATCTCTACATAGCATGTGGCATATTACTCACAAAATCTGGTAGAATGAAAGTGGAATTTACTTTTTTCATTTTCCATGGCTTCACCATCTGTGTTAACATGATATTTCACAGTTCAGGTGAAAGTTACATTGCTGCATTTTTACTTTTTTTCCCCATTTAATTTAATTCTCAAAAATTGTTTCTCTGGACTCTAAAATCTTGAAATACCAAGAAATATTGTTATTAATGTAATTTTAATAATGAAACAGTAACTACTTCAATATAACTGAAGAAACATCAGTGGAAATAAAAAAATTAAAAAAAAAATCACATTTTTACCACCTTAGCCCAAGTTTCCTGGCTCAAACAGCATACAAAAGAAGTGCTGTACCAGACCAGACCACAGGCTGACAGTCCAGCATCCTGCCTCTGAGAGTGGCAAATCAGAGAAGTTAAAGAAAAAGCATAACAACTGGGTACACATTCACAAAGCTTCTCTGGTATTGCTTTGCATGTTCTGCACCTCAGGGATAACTTTTGTTCCTCTTGATCTTCTTCCTATCACTCGTGAATTTATAATGCTCTCTCAAAACATACACCCCTTTTCCTCCCTTATCATCTGAGGATGACATGCCCTAATCTATTTAACAGGAGAAGCCCTTTCACTTCTGATCCTCCCTCTTGCCTTTCTTTGGAGCACTCTGGTTTTACAGTTCTGGTGCTTGACACATTACAGCCCTGTGGGACAGCTCTTGGCTGCACAGCTGGCCAAGCTGATTTTCTGCTGTCAGCAACCTAAATCTATGCATACATTACATCACTGACCTCCACTATGTCAACATTTGGGACAATCTAGCCTGCATATAAGCAATCCTTATGTTCTCAAGTATATCTCCCAAGTATACTCCACAGCTCTCAGTGCTAGGAAGTTCAAAGTTGGCTGCCCTCCCTGTCACCCCCAACTCAGATAACTGTATCAAGTGAAGGAAAAAATGCATGTCTTTAGGAGAAAGTAGTGGGAAAGGTATTAGCAGTTTCCTCTCTATGAAGTAGGTAGACTTTGTCTTTAGCTAAAGGCACTTTTGGAGATTTAAGAGTTTTCTCAACCACAGGAGCAAGTTTTAGTTGAAAACGCAGACACATCTGCTGAAAGGCTTTGTGTATGAATGCTGGTATGTAAGCAGGAATGGAAGGCACGTCTGTGCATACAACAGGTATAGCAAGTGAAAGGAGGCAACTTTCAAGTGATGACACCCTGGCAAGTACCAGAGATGACAACTACCCAAGTTATTCATATTCTACACAGCTGTGGATAACTTGATTCTTGAGTTGCTCACATCAGTGAGCCAAGCTCCTGTTTTCATTCATATTTTGACAAGCACCATCAGACGCACACAGTTCTGATTAATCACTGCCACATACGTGTCCAGCACCTATCCTGAGCAACATTCCCCCACTCTCTAACAGAATCCATTAACTCAGTTAAGGATGCATTTACACAGCTGTGCCGTTTTAATACCCAGTTACACCCACACTATACCGTGTTGACTTAATTGTAAGCCCTTGAAGTTCACAGGGAGAGGTCAAGGGCATGCAGGTGGCTGCACCCACTCCTCTGGTCTGCAATTCCAGCCTGAACTCTCCCTTCCTTCCCTCCTGCCTGTTATAATTTCTCCTCTTTCAAGGATCCAGACCTACGACACTTTTATTTGTCCTTTCTTTTCTGTCTTTTCTTTTCTGTTCCCTCACTTCACTGAAGCTGCTGAACACAGCAACTCCCTGTGCAGCCTAGAGCCTGCAGTGCAGCAGCTGTTTCCATTCAGCCCTGTGGTCCCTCTGAGGATGGAATTAGCCCCTCATTAACCCTCTCCCTCCTGCTGTTATGCATCGATGCAGCTATTTAACTAAGTGCATGGAGCAATTAATACTGTCTCTGTTTGCAGTCACCATTTTTGCCTCTTTCAGCTGCAGTGCTGAGTATGCAGCAGCACACTCAGCTGCCACGGATATCTAAGCCTCAGAGAACAAAAAAGCTCAAAGACTCTTTCCAGAAACTGAAGTCGATAAACAGACATTTAAAAAAAAGACTTTGTGGCAAGGATCAGATTTACAACAGCAAGGGTCAAGTTTAAAATGTGTTATTGGTGAGAAAAACAAAAAAATGGCAGCAATTTACAAAGCAACCTGGGTTTTGTTTGTTGGTTTTATATAGTGCAAGGCTTTATGTTTTTACTTGGCTGAAATGCACCTAACTGCTAAATGTGCCAGAATACTTGGGAATATATATTGAAAAAATAAACTTTAAAAAACCTTTAGAGATATATCAGCTTTTTAAAAGAATAGGCAGACAAAACTAACACTAACTAAGCTGTTTCCACAAGGTTATTTTTACTCTGCAATAGCAAGGCGCTCGTTCCTTCTCCCAACTGCACTCCTCAGCTGTCTCAGACCATTTTTGAGTAAGAACCTACATAAGAAGGTACTGATGGCTACCTTTCACACACAGCTATGCCTCAGGCATCTCATCCAAGTCTTGGAAGCTGATTTTGTCATTAGATGGACCCAGACTGCATTTTACACAACACTATTACTATTACAAGCAGCCAAGTTTGGAACAAGTTGCACAGTACTCAGAGAGAAGTACAGGCAGCAAAGCTGTAAGTGGCTACCTGGGCAGAAGCAGCAAGCCCTCAGACTGAACCCTGATCAGCCAAATGCACACATCCCTCTTCCTGCTCTCCCCAGACTCTTGGGAACAGAATAGTGTTCTGTGCTTGGTACAAAACTTGCTGTCCTAGCGACAGACTTTCCCCATCACTATTTTGTTTACCCTTCCTTCAATCTCAGCAGAGGCCCTACTATTCCATGTTGGAGGAAATCTCACTGCAGAACTTGGGATTCACGGAGCAAACCCTCGGCAGCACATGACTGAATCTCTAACATTCTTAAGTGTTTATTCAAATTTCCTAAGTGAACCTAAGACTGTATTTGGGAGTCTTCTAGCCATGCAGATGTTGACATTTCTGAGGGGTTAAGGCTGGGGAACAAATGAAAAGCAAGCTAACACTTTTCTCCTGATGGAAGAATCCCTACCTTGTGAACTCAAGTTATTCAGGCACAGTTCACTTTCAATCACTGTACTCGGCAAAGCATTCTTGTAGTCTCAACTGGGAGGGTGAAAGAGTTACAGATGCCCCTGTGAATGTGCTCTTTCTTGAGTCACACAATGGGTTATCTTCCTGCCAATTTGGCTGTGCTAACATCACTGTAAAGCAATCTAATCAGCAGGAATCCAAATGTCCACTATAACAAAGAGGAAAAAACAAAATTGGATTTGACCCAGAAAATGAGGGAAAGTAATTTATTTTCTTGTCTAGTTCTTGTTCCAAGATTCCAGAATTAGACAATGTATTTGAAAGTCAGTGCCAATCTAAAAAACCCCATCTAGAGCTAAAAGGTGTCACTCAGGACACATTTTGAAAGAGCTATTACTAAGGCCTGGACTGAGACAGAAAATTTATAAAAAACATATTCCATGAAACTTCCACAGTGGAGATAAAACTTCAGTCCTACTGTTACCCCCCTGCTTCACTGAAACTCTAATCACAAACATGTAATTGCATGAACAGTGTGGCTTAGCTGCCTAGTATATGTAAATTTTAGTGTAATTTTTCATGTTCCTAACATAGCATATATCTACATCCAGTCAAATTTAAGTATAGGTATTTCTTGAAGGAAGGGAGGTGAGAGGCAGGAAGGGAAGAAATACCTCTTGAGTTTTTGTGCACCAACTATATGAGATTCTCACATTTATCTTCTCAAATAATTCCAGTAGAGTATTTCTGTAAATGTAATTTGTAGTGCTCTTTAATCCTGTTACTAAGATTTCCCAATTGCCCAGGCTCAACAGCAGAGAACCAGAGAAATTTATAATCTGCTTCTCTGAGCTCTGATCATGCACAGTTCGTGCACACTCAAAAACCTCCATTAAAGTTCCATTTATATGCATATAACAAGACTGAAACAGCCTGCCTGCACTAGCAGAACATCACACAATCTCCTCAGGGTGCTGCGGGTCAAAATTGGATTTATATTAACCTGGTTAAGACTTTTTGCTGAGGTCAGTTCCACTGTCCAGCAAAAGCATGAGATTCAAGAGCAAGTCTACAAGAGTGTGATTTGTGGGATACCACAGGAGCCCTTATCTCCCTAATCCTTCCCCCTTTTCCACACTCGGATGAGAATAAATGCCAGTTTGTGCTGCTGTTAGAAAACAGAGCAGGAAAGCTTATGTGTTATAACTAGACAAGTTTTTTAATGAGTCAGTGGTCCAAAGTCTCTGGCAGTGAGGGAAGGTTCTTATCACTTATTTTACAGCCCTCTTCCACGCAGTTCCAGCTGAAGCTTGGAGCTACCTGTATAACCCAGTGCTACCCACCGGCCATACTCTGAAATCATCAATTCTGCATTCCCTTCCTTTTCATAAAAGGATGCAGGAAGAGCAGCCAATAGCTTCCTTATCAGGCTGTGTAGCCAGGGATATGTGCAGTTGTAGGGGTTACATACACTTCCCCTGCAGTCACTCCCAACTTTTCACAAATGTTGAGATGGCAAACTGAGTGTACTTGGTCTGTAAAAGGTGCTGTGAATTAGACAACCCTTAATTAATATGCTTGAGTTTCTTGAGATTTGAGTTAGCTGCTTTTCTTAAGCAAGGACATTTAGGATTTTTCTTTTCTAATTAATAGCAAATGTTCCATTACATTACAAACTCAGAAAACAAGACAGAGATCTGGAAAAGAATTCAAGGACAGTATAAACCAGATGGCTCTAGGCAAGAGCATTACATTTAAACATAAACATCTTTCTGCACAACTCAAGCACATTTTTGCAGTGTTACCAACTTTACAGTCTCAGTTTTTTTCCACATCCCAGAACTACACATACTGCGTGAGATACAAATGCAGCACAATCAGCCAAGGGAGAATTAGGTTTTGTTTTGTATCCTCAGCTATGTGGCTACCAATGGGCAGATTTGAACTGCCAACAAAAATTATGGAAACTGGGAGAACCAACCACTCCGTCTGCTCAGCCCACAGGCAGAATGGGAATGTCCCAGCCCTCTGCAATCCCAGCAGGTCTTATACGTTGCATCTTAATTTCTATCCAAGATGATTTTGTGTTTCTAATCCTTACACATGGGACAGAGCAGTTTATCCCACGATTCCAGACCATCCACTTTAAAACTACTACATCTTTCACCTCCACACTCTCCACAGATAATGGGAAGACTCTGCTATGCCCAGCGTGACAGGATTACACTATGACCTTTCAAGGAATTAAAAAAATTATTACAGGCAGAGATTTAAGAACAACTCCTTGATCACCTTTTACTCAAGTCTCTCAGGTAGCTTAAACCAGAAGAGCAACGTGGCATTTAACAAAAACAGTTTATATGTTACACTAAAAAACCCACAAACCAACAAACCAAAAAACCCCCCATCTCTCCAAAACAACAAAAACCCCAGATAATTTCACATTCTTGGAGTTCAAATAACACAAACAACAGCAGTACCTCCAGAAACTCTTGTATCATATTGAAGGACAGAGTTAGGAGGCTCATTATGATCAACTCTTCTGAATTAAAGCCTGGAAACACCACATGCTACTCGCTAAGGATCCATGGGATTTTCTAGGCACAGTCAGAAAGTAAAATTAATAATACTTAAAAAATCTTGGAGTGAGAAGTAAGTACCATATAAACACTTCACAGAAGTGGGTAATGATATATCTTTCCATAGACAGGAATAAATGAGATTGCTTTCTTTTTGCAGACATCAGACAGGGAATGGCAGACCTGGTGCTGGAAGCCAGGTGTTTCATTTCCCAGACCAGTGGTCCAATCATCCAACCATCCTGACCCCAATGAATTTTATGAATATATTTTGATGGGCACACCATAATGTTAACTCTACTTACTATCTTATTCTCCTGTGCATGAATTCTGCACTAGTGATATAAAAATGGTAGTTCTTGGAAACTAATGTAACTCAAAAGTCAGCTGCCTTTTTTTTTTTTATTAATCAAAAAAGTGGTGACATTGCCAGGTTTGCAGTGACAAATAATTAATTTTTTGGATTAGGACAATGGGAATTAGCGACCTTGTTTTGAAATAGTAATTGAGAAGAGACATTTCATTCACATAAAACCACAAATGCACCAGTGATTTTATCTCTCTGAAGCAAAACCACAGAGGGAATGAAAGAAAAGCTTTTATTGTTGTACTGCAATGAATATGGAAAACGATGTTTTTCCACACTGTAGACATTAACATTTAGTAACACTGTTTTGGAAATCACGTAGTAAGCAATAAAGTCAGGATATTTTAATCTGTCTTCACTGAACAGAGAAACAAAGAAAGCTTTTGCAGCCACCCCTGTACAAGAAACCAATAAAAAGGACTTTACAGATCATCATCCCATACCTTAACATATTTTAAGGCAGCAGCTATAACACACAGGAGAAAGTAAACTAAAAAGGAACAAAGATATATACAAGCTACACCGAGCACTAGTGTCCAGAAGTATATGTAAAAGGGGGCTGTACATTATTTATAGTTGAGAAAGCAGAACCTCAGATGGGAATTGAAATATTAGATATAGCTTATTTTAGTTTCAACTTGTTCACATTTCATGGAAGCCATGCCCTGCAGTCATTTCAGAACACCCTGTTTTCTTTTATAAATTAATCATAGTAATGTGCTCTGCCATCAGACACCATGGAAATACCAGACCAGCTGACAAATAGAATTCTCACTCTCATTTTCAAGGATGACCAAATTAGTTCTTTACCAAAGACCTATCAATTGATGAAGATATATCTGTAAAAGTACATAAGAGGTATGTCTGGAACTGCAACCTGGATTTTAAAAGACCTAAGAAATTAAGAGCTAATCCAATGTACCTACTGTTATATAAACAGGGAAGCAAAGCCTGAGACATGAAGGATCAGGAGTGGTACATCTGAAGATTCAGCAGTGGTATGAGGCTTATGAATGGTCCAGAACTGTGAAATGATTTATGCTGTTTGCTTGGTCTGTAGCCCAATCTCATGGATGGAGGCTGCACAGCAGCTCTAAATAACAAGTTCTTCTCTTGACTGTCCTCACAGGGAATTTTTCCCCCCCCATATATTTAGTTAACTCTCATTTCAATTGATGCATATTCTTTATGCACTCTCCCACTGTTGATACCAGCAAGAGCTTGAGTCCCCTCACTGTGACAACCCACCCCACAGGCACGGAGGGCTTCTATTACATCTACCTGAGATCCCACAGCAAGTGTTCCAGCCTCTGATGGACCTGGCAGCCCTCCACTGGACTCCCTCACCCTTATGGCATTGGCAGGCCCCAAACAGTCATAAATGAGTGCAGAAAATAAGGGATCTAGAGTATAATGCACAATGGATTTAAAAACACAATGGTTTTTATTTGTCAGCTAAACAGCTTCACCTGTAATGCCCAGCTGCTAAGAGGGCAGCTTAAAAAATCCCTCAGAATTAATAAAGAAGGTCTTCCCAAGGATCATTACATAAATGCAATAAGGCTACAGCAAGAAGTGCTTTCACTTCAATTCTGCCAAAAAAATCCCCCCAAAAATCAAAATCATCCAGTCAAATACACATGCATAAAAGCTCTAGATGTGGTAACTACAGAATACACTCCATTTAAGTAGAAGCTTCAAGTGTGTCAGGAAGACTTAATTTCAAATTTAATTAACTTAGACATGCACAGTGTCACAATAGAGTAAACAAAAATGGTACTAAGCTGTGCAGAAGCATTAACTGGGGAGGCCCATCTTTTGTAACTTCTTCAATACCTATAAAAGGGAACTAAATTTAACTAATGACATCTGCAAATAAGAGTAAAAAGGGCGGTGTTGAAAACACCAGTGAAGATCAAGGAACAGTACAAAAGACTTACAAAGATGTTTGGAAATTACAGTGAATTTGGCATAAGGCCAGATAATATGAGTTTATGTGCAGCAGGGTCCTGAGGGAGGCACAGAGGGAAAGCGAAGCAGCAGAAGGAATGGTGTCTTTATGAAAGGGTCTTGTTAGGCAGTCAAGATGACTTGTGTGCAGCTCAGGTAAGAAGCCATGTGGAATAATCCATTCAATCCTGAGAAATGGAATACCAAGGAGAACGAGATACTGAGGAAAGTTCAGGAAAGTACAATGGGAAGCACAAAGCCACAGACCAGATGGCTTTGTTTGTTCATCGACCTACTCTCAAAAGCTATTTTCATCACAAAAGATTTGTACATCTTTGGGGTAGGTGAAGTTGAGATGAATAATCTGGGTAAGTGACAAGGAGCATGACCAGTGAATTCCAGAGTATTGACCCAATGTGGAAATGTATTTTGGGTCACAAGAATTTAGATACCAGAGAATAAGAAGAAAAGGTATATTAAGGGTTTTTTTTCTGACTACATGGTGTTATTCAGTTTAACAATCTCCCAAGAGACATTTTTGAGTTTCCATTATTTCAGGCATGTTGAAGAGCTGGAAAAGGTTCTGAAGTCTTACACAGTAGTAGCAAACAAAGTTATATATAAGGTACACTGAGCACTTCTGTTAGGACCAGAATAGAGAGAAATCCTGCACTAACTGCAACAGCTGAGCAAATAATCTCTGCACCACTAGTGTTCTGTGAAACCTTTAAACCTGCCCTCTTTTCAGTCCTCTTAACCTCCTGTCTTTGTGACTTAGAAGTATACTTTAATACATACACACAGAAAGAAAGAGAGAGAGAAAGAGAGAGAAAGAGAGA
>JAWWMO010000096.1:11924069-11952987 GCA_035047845.1 Dendrocincla fuliginosa | reverse complement strand
TTTCAAGTTTTCATATTCTTCTTAAAATCTGTTTTTGTACATACTTGAACTCTTGTATGATTATTTCAGCCAATTTGTTTGACAGCCTGAGCCTACATAGAGAAAAATACATTTATAATTGTTTTAAACTCTTGCTTTCTTTAGAACACAGAATTTTCCAATTAATTAACTGATATTTTACAAATCTATGAGATTTTAAATAAATTTAATAGATTTCTAATACTCATCCACAAGCACTCAAATACTCAAAAACTCCAGAAAAAACATTTGCTTCTAACTGCAGTCTACACATGTTCTCTGCTCAGGATTCACTACTTCAGTATTTATCACGACTCAAAGCAAAAGAAGTTAACCCAAGTGGTCTACCTCAGAAACCTATCTTCAAGTTAACTATCCCTCCTGCCCTTTCAGGTGCAGTAGTAATCAGCAGATCAAGCATTAGACAGAAAGCTTCTGCATACTGTACCTATCTTCCCTGTCATTGCACACAATGAAAACTATTTGGAAGAGTTGCAGTGCTACAAATTGCTTGGAATGTGGAGGCAGAGCAGCTGAAGCACATTCAGAGTTAGAAAACCCACAGTGTTGGAACGGCACCTTTCAACACTATGCACCTTCTCCTTCTGCCTCCTCAGGTAACAACAGCCTAACTGGTTTTCTCTTGTATTTTTTTTCCCTGTTGCTATATGAACAGAAGTTATTTACTATATTAAATTCTGCCTCATTTATCACTAACAAAACCACAGGTCAAGTTCTAAAAGCAGAATTATTTCTGCAAGATGCGGAACAAAACCACCACCTGCCTTTTACAATCCAGATTTTATTTTTGAGTTACACCTACGGGCTAGATGTTTAATACTGATACAAAACTGCGAAGATAAGATCCTTAACAAATTACGAAGGCTTTTCTTATGTTACTGATGTATAGGTATGTTTTTTGGCAACTTCCAACCTGACACCTATCCTACGGAGCATCACAGGATTTTATGTTTCTGTATTCTGGACACACTGCCTAATCCCTTTTCAACGTCAAACACAGTCCACCACAACATTTTGAAGAACATTGTCAGCATTTATCAGAGACATCATCAACTCATAAGTGTGTAATATTTACAACAGTATAAACTAGAGACAACTGTTGTACTTGTTCTTTTCCAAGCACATTAATCCTTTGGAGGAAACACTGGTAGCATATATTTTTTTATGTAGGAATACTATTTCACACTTTTAACTTCTATATAAAAATACAGAGAGAGAATGTACAAAGGCATGTAATTCCTAACCAAACAGAGACATGGTTTTATGGGCCAACAGACAATATGGCTTGAGGGAGAGGTTTCCATCAGAATGTTCTGATCATAGCTCACTGAGGTATTTGTAAAAAGTTATCCAAGTATTCTTCCAGCTACTCATTTTTTTAATACTATTAAATTGTACTGACTTCATACATCCATGACATCACAGAATTTTCAACATTTCAGACAGAGAAATAGTTTTAAAATAGGTGCATTGTTGAAAAAGCAACACTGTGTGGATGTCAGTATCAACAGCTTAACCACAAATTAGAAGTATTTTGGTATTCAGAAAACTTGACATATAACAACTCTTGCATTGAAGTTTTTATTTATCACTGCATATATCAGGTAATGTGGATTACAGCAGATGATTGCAGGGGTTTAGGTCAGATGTTGTGAAAACAGCCTTGTCTCCTCTCCATTAGGAATCTAAAATGAAATACAAAACCATTTCTTGTAAAAAAACCTACAGCTGTATCCTTTCTGAACTGTGAAAGCAGGGCAGGGGGCATGGCCAAAGGCACGGACTCACATTCCCAGGAAGAGTGAGGCGGCGCAGCTGAAGCAGTTCTTCCCCCCAGCCGATTTCTCCTATTACCTCCAGAGGACAAACCTTTTCCTGAGCCACTGCAGCTCGCAGCCATCACCACCAGTGTGAATCACTCCTGGCTTCTGGCTGCATCGCTGTGTAACAGTGCAAAAGATGTGGCTGGGAAGTTCAACTGATGTCCAGCTGAGCCAGACCTCTCACAGAGGTCAGCAACCTCAGAAAGGCAGCAACAGCAGCTCGACAGTCTCCACTATGAAAACTCACTCTTCCTGAGAGCATGACTGAGAGCTTGAAATAACATCTTTTAAAAATGCCTTTGACTTTTCTCCAAGAGGTTCACACACTCTATGTGCATATATATATATCCACTATATGCATACATATATGAGCAAATCACATTGTCTGCTCAGGTGTGAGTAATAAAACAGTAATTAAGTAGATTTTGTACTTGATTTTTTCAGTATCAAATGTGATTCTTACACTCCTTATTCCCTTATGATCCTGAGCGCTCCTGTACCTTTTTGAGATTAGTTATACTCCTGTTGTACAAGCATCACAGAGGAAATGGATTCCAGTCTAAATTTAAGCTTAAATCAAAGTCATTAATTTGTCATCCAAAATTATTACTTCAAAAAAGATATCCCGTTACAAATAGCCCCACTTCAGAGTCAATTTCTCACCAATGTCACAAAGCTATTCCCTTTCACACTGTCGCATGACTACAATTACTGTTACTGAGAAATTTTCCTCCTAATTTTCCTCTTACGTTGTGTCAAAACTTTACCCAGAATTATTTCACTACTTCCATCCTTGCAAAATAGATTTGTCTGCACATTCACTAGACACTTAGGCATACCATGGCTCCTGAACACGATAAGCATTTATTTCAATAAGCAGTCATATTAACTTTACTTCAGAATATTTTAATGAATGAATGTTTACAGAATCATGGTGCCCTCCTATCACTATGCCCCCCTGAAAAAACCTGTATCTTAAGTTTTGAAAGTAAATGATTTTTCTAAAGCTCTTTAACAAAATTAACCCCTAGTATTCCTTTCATTGCCATGCAGTTCTTATTTACAACATTCCCAGTAGTGTCTCATAAAATTGTTACTGATGGTAAAAGCAGCTTCTCAGACTAATATGCATTCAGTATGTACCACCTTTTTTAATCTCTTACAGCAGCTGGGCATTGGTCTCCCCATGGGAGGTGGTAAGCAAATGCCTTTACATCACTGGTTTATTTTTGTTTTCTTTCTCTTTTCCTCTTCTTTACTCATTAAGCAATCTTTATCTGTACCTACAATACTAGGTGCTGTAACTCCTCCCCCACCCTAATTGAGTCACTGGGGGTGGGCACAGTGAGGAACAGAAAAACCCTCGACCCTGTTCAAGCATTATTCATCAAGAGCGAGTGTGTTACCTGCAATGTTTTGATTAAAAGTCTAAAAGACAGCACAATACGAGGTGCTAAACCTCCATCCCAGCCAGCCCCAGTTCAAAAACGAGGAATTAATGTGGACAAATCACATGCTAAGACAAGAAAAACTACCTTTAACTGTAAAATAAAACAAGGAGGAAATGTTATGAAAATATGTATTTAAAATGCTTCTGGGAAAAGGATTGAACAAGCAGAAAAATCAATGTGCTATTCCGAGGGTGAGGCTATTAAATGATAGTTAAATCAGGTATGCAAAGACCTTAGTGAGCAAAAAATAAAACAAAGATGAATGGCAAGGACAATCCAAGGCTACATCAAGGGAAGTAATTAGACTAATACCAAGCTGACTGTTAGGGAAATCCTGACTGCTAAGGAAAAGAAAATCAAGGAATGACTCTTTTTTGTCTCATAATAAAAAAATAAAGTTGTGACACTGAAAACAATTAGATGCCAGGATCAATACAAAGAAAAAAGTACCTTCACACAATGTGCCACCAGCCTTTGAACTGCTGCCTTGCCACACAGTTCTTATTTTCAGTTTACATGGATTCAAAGAATTAACATTTAAGTTAATGCAAGAAAAATCCTTCAAAAACCAGAATGGCCTACTCCCAAATGTACTCTAGCTCAGAAAGTCCCCTGCTGAACAGAGTTGGTGGGGCACAGCAACTTCTGAACAAGCTCTGTCTTACTTTTGAACAAGCATCTATTCTCAGCCACTATCTGAAACACAGACCATGGAGTATTTTGACCTCTCATCTGTCATATAGGTTCAGCTCTTACTTACAGCTTAAGACATTATCTTCTCACTTATCAATCCAAATTTTACAACTCCTAAAAGCTCGTTTCCTTTATCAAAGTTATCCCATTTCAACATGGAGCATTTAGGTCCCACTCCCTGTAAGTTTGTTTCCAGATCCTCACAATGTGTGCAGCCAATTGATTCAGCACAAATAGGACACAGTGACTTGAAGGAAGAAGAGTATAAACTTCCAGGGGCAGAGCAGCCATCAGTGAAACAGCAACTCTCCTCTCAGGACAGGAAAGTGCCAGCCCTACCCCTGCTTTCTGCCCAGAGTATTCCACCTCCTCACTGTTTGGCTTGTATGCCAGCTTGGTGGTTGCTGCCTGAGCAGGCAAGAACAATTTCTTTTACCTCACTTCCCCCCAGATTCAGTGGTATTTTCACAATGTCAACAAACTTCAGGACAATACTGGTTAAAAAGAGAAGGAATCTGGAAGAGCACAGAGTAAGAGGAAAAGGGGAGGAAAACAGATGGAGAGAAGTTTTTTATCAAAACGAAGGTGGGGATGAAGTGCAAGACCAACACAGTATAGCAGAAAAAGCAGGTGATGACATTGGTGATCAATCAGCAAGGAGAGCATTTTAGGCATGTACACTGAGGTTTTACTAACGTACCTTTGGGGTTTAGGTAACTAAACATCACATAAGTTTGGTGGTAGACACTAAGCAAATGAGAAAAAAAAAAGTAATTTTAAAAGGAGGATTTTCCCTTGGAGGAAAGCATTACAGAGTAATTACCAGAAACTGCAAAGCACAGAGGACAAGATTAGGATATCTAAGGAGTTTTAAGATCCTTGAACCCCATATCACACTGTCATACAGGTTTCATACATCAAATCACCCAAGAATGCAACATGTGAAGGAAGAATGGACAGCTTGGTTTTAAACAACCTGCATCTGAGAGAGTGCAGAAAATATTGCGGGAGCAAAGAGAGGGGGAAGATGAGCAGCAGCAGTATTTCTTTCCAGCTGAAGTCTCGGTTACCTCTTCAGTGATGGTATCAGATTAAACCATCCAGTGAACATTACAGGAGAGGGAGGTCTGTGCCTACAGAAGAAAAGATGTTCACTATTATGCCAAGAATGGTACTGTCTCTTTCCATCACCAAAGCAACCCAGGCTGCAAGGGAGAATCTAATCTAAACAGGTAAAGAAAAAATTCTGCACAGGGGTTTCTCCAGAGTAGCTCAGCAGCACAAACACCAGTATGAAAACTATTGACAGAGTGGAATGGCTTTTGCTCACAGTCAGTGAACCAGGGCCCCAGGACTACTGCTCCTTCCATCCGGAACATTTTGGTTGTTGTCCATTTATATCATGCCCTGATGAGATCAGAACCACATTTGAAAGGAAGAAAGGCTTGCAGCTAAACTGTGAGACCTGAGTAGCATGGACAGGTAAGCCATTTAACAGCACTGTGAATCAGTGCTGTTTACACCCCAGTCGGGATTCAGCTCAAAGTAGGTTAACTGAAAGGTAAATCTCTAGTAAACATACAAGACCTAGACAAATTATGACTACAAAAACATGAAAAATTAATTTTCTTCATATATGTAGCAGCACATCAACAGAACATGAACATTGTAAGAGAATTTCTATCCTGTGACAGTAGCAATGATCCACTCATACTAAATAACTTAAGTGAGAACAGAAGCAGAAGGATTGTTTAATCAATGGCCAGCAGCATGAGACACTGCAAGTGTGAATATCTTTCCATTTATCTAATTATCCACTTCTCTTTGCATATGTCTTCCCAAAATAAAGCAATGGACAATGTCTCAAAATGACCCAAAGAAGACAATATGCTACCAACTTTCATGCAGATGAGTTCAAAATCTACTAAAATTTTCCCTTAAAATGGCATGCCATATCTGGTTACAATTTGTTAACTATTGGCAAGTGAGAAATGAGAGGACTGAGAGGATATGACCTTTTACTTGTTACATTCCTTCTGTGCAGTGAAGTCTGTTATGAAACATCATTTAAACACTTTAGCTACTTCCTTGTTAGTCTGGTTTCCAGAAGGAAATCCTGCTCAAATTCATGGAAATTTTCTTGACAGCTGTGAAACTTTAAACAGTGTAGTACAGTCTATCTTTGCCAACTTGTTGGTAACTCCGAAAGTATCAGCCTGAGAGGCTATGATTCAGAAGTTGAGTTTATTCAGGTAATTAAAAAAGTTTAAGTACATGCTCCAATCTAAATTTGCTTTAAGATTATTTAACCTGCTCAGCATGTCTTAAAATGCCCAAACTATCTCTGACTACACGTCAAATCTATTTGCACTACTGTCTGGTCTCTTCTGTGATGAACAACTCTCTAAGTGGCACTCTGTTTTGCAAAACCTGTTCAAATTCAAAATTTTCAAAGGCAAACTCCTCATTCATTGTAAGTGGCTTAATAAGCTATGTTGTCTTGACATTTTATTTCATTGGTAGCACCAGAAACTACATGTAATTTTCAGCATCTTTCATTCTTCTGAAAAAAAACCAAACCACTTTCCTTTCCTCTGCCACACAAAAAAAGCTCATTATGCACTGTAAAATTAAGCATATTTACAAAGGCATTCAGGCTTGAAGAGCCATAGTCTTCAGCATTCTGCCATATTCTCCTTCACACCAACAAACACTGTACCTAATTATTCAATTAATCTGGCAAAGTCGAGGTGGTTACAGCAGTTTCAAAATTAGTCCTTAATCTCATATGAAGTTAACATGGCTGAACTGTAATAGCAATAAAGCATCCAACCACAGAGTTTCAAATGGCACTCAGGTAGACTTTCTTTTAAGTGACATCTGACTCCAGGGATTATAATTAGATTACGTATCCAACCTCTGTCATCCATCAATTTTTTAAATGTAGTTGTGCACTATGTGTTTACGACAAAAAAGTCTCAGAAAAGCTGGCATTATTTACTTATTTTGACAAAATCTTTACCACATTAAATTCAAAATGGTACTTAAATATAGTTGACCAAACCTAGTGTATTCTGCAAAAGGTATTTCATGTTCTGGTTTTTTTTGAAAATAATGTCTGGACACTGCATCTTCTAATCAAATATGAAAATAGAATGTGGAAAATAAATACCCTATAAGGAGAAATCCAGCATGCTCATCAAAGACCAAGAAAGTTATGAGAGCAAACTTCTCATTCTTTTGAGCAGTTTTCTGTTTTCTGTTACTTTGGAAATTCCTGAAACCAGACAATTCCCTTCCCATATGAATATCACGTTCCTTATTGTTAGTTAACAAAAGTCAACTGCACAACAGTTACAGCTTATACAGTGCCTAACACTGGGACATTAACTACTCATTCCTACAGTCATATTTCTGTAAGTGGGAAAACTAAAATAAGGAATTTCAAAGCTAATTAACCAAGGCGGCATGACATAATAACCAAATAATGCTACACTGAGATGCCAAATTGGGGACCTAGAATGAAATAAAAAGTTTTACTGAAACTTAATTGTTAGAGAACATGCATGGTTTCAGACAATGGAGAAAAAAGCAGCTTCCCAGGCAGAGGCCTCAATGATAACGATGGAATCTGACTAACAGTAAAGTGAGAGAAGAAGCCTGCTAATTTCTGCAAGAAGATAACATGTGAAGAACTCTATTAATAAAGTTAAAAATAAGATTGAAAAGAACTGTGTGGCTCCACCAATTTTATAAAATATATCTTGGTTAATATTTAGCTATAACAGTATGTTGTGAGATAGTTTTGATAAAGTGAATTAGTTTTAAAAATATACATAATGGTGTGTTAAAATAGTTCCTTCTTGTACTTTATAAGATCCCTATGCAGAGGAGAATAAAGATGCCTTAATGTAAACATCAGATGCTTTTTCTCCACCATTCCTGAATCACACTGTAACTTACTGACCACGAGGACTTAGAATAAACTTCCATTTTTGTGTGATGCAGTCAAGTTGCTTGTTTAACAACTAGGGGCTACTAGCCTCATGAAAAGCCACTCAAAACTGTGTCTTTGTGGACTTAGACATCACAACACTTAATCAATAAAGAAAAAGGCTCATTACAGGAAGTCACAAAGAAAATCCTACAGTACATCTCTGGACCCTACACCAATCTAACACACACATCAACTCAGTACCCGTGGAAGAGAATTCACGTCCAGTGATTTCACAGCAAGTAATCACAAAAAGAATCAAATGTGACATATGGAAATTATGGAAGGATATAGGCCGTATGAGAGGAGGAAAAGAGTTCTATGCAAAAAAATCTTCATAATGAAAGATTTTAAAAAACTCTACCAAAGGAAATAACAGCAACAACAAAAGCCTCATAACCACTTTTCCCCCGCTCAAACATGTATCAGTAACTTGGATATAACTCAGGCCCTCAGGACAACTACGAACTTTGATCTTCCTGACACTTCTTATTCTCAGATTTACTTTAAACTATACTTGAGCCATATTTTCAACACTTCACCCATAACAAGGTCTTAATTTACCTCCAAGTACACCTTTTTTTCTTAGAAACCTTTATAAACACTCTGCTCACATGCATAAAAGAGAACATCTTCTTAAATGTTAGGTGTCTTTGATGTTTTCAGTCTTAGATTTCCTTTGGCCCTAGAGGTTCCTTTAGGAGAACTACTCCCAGAAATATGTCCCATTATCTATAAAAGTCTATCAGATCACTTATTCTAGACAAGTGTCCTGAAAATACACATTGCAGTAATTTGCAACTAAGGTATATATTTCTGCCAGCACAGTTTATTATTTAGTACCAACATGTGACATTTCTCTAGGGGCTTCAAAGATTTTTTGCATTCTTTTTACATTTCTCAATTTCTCATTGCATTTTGTGACTTCATATTTCAGACAGGGAAAGCAGACATTAAAAAAACCTCTGATGACACGTACACACGAAAGTACATATCACATTTGGAGTTAAAAAACAGCTTTATCTTTCAGCCCATTCCAGTAAGATTGATGTAGGAATCTGCACTCAAATTCTCCTACATAGCAGGTTACTTTACATCTAAGAATTGATGGTTGAAAATAAGATCAGTAGTTGACAGAAGCCAAAAGCAGTGTATGTTCAATGCTAACAAAGAAGCTGTAATAACAATGGATAAGTATCTACGTACCTCAGCATAACCACATGTTTATTCTTAGTAGAGAAAAAAGAGGTATATTCAATTTGCTCCAATTTACCCTCTACAGCTGCTTGGTGAACTGTAGCACTGTGCCTGAAAATGGCAGTATTTTAATGAAGAAGGTATCATACAATTATGGTATCTTTTGTTCCTTGTTTGATGAACCATTCTTTATTGTTAGCAATTACCTTGATCAGCCTTCATTTCAAGGGCAGGATTGACAGTGAGAGGGACATAAACTGGCTGGGGAAGTGAGCCAGTCAATATGGACAAATGCAATGTCTGGCAGGTCAGACAAACTAAACTCTGACATGGGCCATGCTGGGGACTGACTGACTTGGCAGCTGCTTTGCTATGAAGTGGCTGGAGGACCTGCTGGAGGGACAGCAAAAGAGGAGCCCACAGTTTACAATGGCAGGAGTGAAGACTAACAGTACCCTGGATTGAACCAGGGTGAATGCAGACAGGAGATTAAGCTAGCTGAATATTCACATCTACTTTGTGCTCTCTAGACCACACCTTGGAAGAGCGTGTTCAGTTTTGGGCCCCACAGTATCCGAACAACATTAGAATCATAGAGTCATAGAATGGTTAGGTTAGGAAGAGTCCTTAAAGATCATCTAGCTCCAAACCCCCTGCCATGGGCAGGGGCACCTTCCACTTGACCAGGTTACTCTGAAACCCATCCAGCTTGTCTTGAACCCCTCCATGGATGGGAAATGCACAGCTTCTCTGAGCAACCTGTTCCAGGGCCCCATCACCTTCACAGTAAGGAATTTCTTCCTAATATCTAATCTAAACCTACCCTCCTTCATTTTAAGGTCACTCCCCTTTGTCCTATAATTAATAAACATGAACATGCCTAGCCAAGGGCCAACAGGATGGTCCAGGGAGGGAGCACTTTAGGAAAGGCTGTGAGAGCTCAGCTTGTTCAGGCTCAACACAGTGCAGGTTTGGAGAACCTCAAGCAGCCTGACACTACCCGTGAAAAGGTTAGCAGGAAGACACAGCCATGCCTTCTGCTAAGGTGCACAGAGCAAGGACAAGAGAGAATGAAAATAAGTCAAAAGAGAGGAGGTTCCAGCCAGATGTATGGAACAACCTTTTCCCTGTGAGGAGATCCAAGCAACAGAAGGGGTTGCCAAGACATGCTCTAAGAGGAAATCTCTGTAGAGGTTTCTGGACCTGACTGGTCTGAATTCAGTGTTGACACTGGTATGAACCATAAATTGGTTTAGAGATATTCTGAGGTCCCTCCTACTTTGAGTAATAATTCTTGACACACAACTTCTTCCCCATGAAACAGAATCTGGCAGAATTTAGTCAAGCCACCAGCCATCACAGTCTCTGTATGAAAACACCATTAAAATCATCTATATAACCATCTATAGCCATGGCTGAGAACACAGCAACCAACCCCAAATCTGAACGTGGCCTGAATACTAGGCCAGGAATCTAATATTCCCAATTATTTGTTGTCCAGCTTCCATACAGAAGCACTGTTGAATCCTTGGTCCAGTTATTTGCTACAAAGCTTTAAAGATTGCAACAGGTCACAGGGAAACAAGTAAATCAAGTGCCCAGAAGCTCCCTTGATAGTGTGTCTTTTCTTCATCCTACAGACCTGTCCCACTACCCATGGTGGCCAATGCTTCACCTTCACCTCATTCTCGAAAAGTATTTGTCACTGCTCAATAGAAATATTCTCTTCTACAAAGCATGATGTATTTTATCATCATGAACAGTGGAACTAAACATGAGAAACTTTTTGATAGTCGTATTTGCATAAGTAGATTTTATTAAAAAAACTCCAACATTTATTTACTGATCTCACAGTGTGCTATTTGTAAAATGATTTTAATTATTTTTGGTAAGGATTTTTCTCACAGTAAGAGCTAGCTTCTACTCAAGAAAGCCAGAACAAAAGGACAGGAAAGAACAGACTACTTGCCAGAGCAAAATGGCTTTAGGTCTCTGGATTACTGGAAAGAAATATAAACTGATTTTAAGGTCTATAAATACAACAGCATTAGGGTTATTTTACTAAAGACTATGATCTCAAAATGGGAGATAAGAGCCTGAATAAAACAATCTAGATTCAGACCTATCATTGAGACAAAGCAATAACTATAATATACATACAAACAAAGCCACATATGAGCAGCATGTAATTTGAGAAAACCATTTCTCTCACTGACCTCTTCCCTTTCTCATGAAATATACTGATTTAGGAAAGCTGAAGAAAAGATGTAAAGGCAAGCAGGGAAAAAAAAGTGGCATGTGCTACATTTGTCCCAAAGAGAAATAAAGGAAAACCTGAAAAATTCTTAGACTGTTAATTGAATGGAAATCTTATTGCACTTGCCCTGCATCTTGTATGTGAATTACACCCTTGAGCAACAACAACAAACCACAAGACCTATGAAAATAAAAGTTGCTTTCAGTATTTCCTGTTCTTCCTGCTATCATCAGCGCTAATGGCTAGATTAATATCAGAAGAAATAAAAAAATATCAAATGAATTATCAAGAAATAAAAATTCTGCTGAAATCATTGCACAGGATTACCATGAGTTTAGGCATCTTATGTGTGTGTGTGTGCCCTGAACAGTGAGATGCAAAAAATCCCAACCAAACAAAAAACCCCAACAGCAACAACAAAATCATTATATCAGTAACATCTTACTCTATTGTCAATGCAGGAGTTTGCACTTGAACGACGATGCAAAAATAAGCAAAAATAAATGAATTTGTATTACCTCAAACACAGGCAGTTTCCCATGGGCAGCAGTAGTTGTTTATATTATCTTAGTCCAGAAAGCTTTCCTCAGAATGACAATTTCTTAAGTTTCAGTGTTAGGATTTTTTTTTTCTTTAAGCAGTAGTAAGCAGATTAGAACTATGCTCTTGCTTTTGCACACATGTTGGTGATTTTCAGTAATAATCATGAAAGGTCTGATATCTTGTAATAGATCAGAGCTTGGACCACAGAGCAAAAATAAACATGCTTACTTTTGAAACACGGGATTAGCATCTACGAAAATAAACAAGCATGGGTTTATAAAAGGCAGGTCCTACTTGACTATCCTGATTTCTCTCTATGGCAAGGTGACCCACTTAGTGGATAAGGGGAAAGGCTGTGGATATTATCTACCTGGACTTTATTAAAACCTTTTACTTCATTTCCTACAGCATTCTCCTGGAGAAACTGGCTCTGCTCACGGGTTAGATGGGTGCACTTTCCTGGGCAAAAAACTGGCTGGAGGGTGGTGGTGAATGGAATTACATCCAGCGGGGGCTGGTCACTAATGGTGTTACCCAGGGCTCAGTGTTGGCCAGTCCTGTTTTATATATACCTTTATTGATGATCTGGATGAGGGGATCAAGGGCATCCTCAGCCAGTTTCTAGGCATGAAGCTGTGTGGGAGTTTTGATCTCCCGGAGGGTAGGAAGGCTCTGCAGAGTGGTCTGGACAGGCTGAATCGATGGGCTGAAGCCACTGGCATCAGGTTTAATGAGGCCAAGTGCTGAGTCCTACACTTCAGCCACAAGAAGCCCCTGCAGTGCTAGAGGGTGGGGGAAGAGCAGCTGGAACACTGCCCGGTGGGAGGACCTGGAGGTGCTGGTCAACAGCAGCTGAACACAAGCCAGAGTGTGCCCAGGTGGCCAAAAAGGCTAAGGGCATCCTGGCTTGGATCAGAAATAGTGTGGGAGCAGGACCAGGGCAGTGACTGTCCCCCTGTGCTGGGCACTGGTGAGGCCACACCTGGCATCCTGTGTCCAGGTTTGGGCCCCTTGTGACCAGAAAGACATCGAGGTGCTGGAGTGTGTCCAGAGAAGGGCAACAGAGCTGGGGAAGGGTCTGGAGCACAAGTCTTATTAGGAGCAGCTGAGGGAGCTGGGTGGGGCTCAGCCTGGAGAAAAAAGGAGACTTGGGGGACCTTCGTGCTCTCTCCAATGCCCTGAGATGAGGTTGTAGCCAGGTGGGAGTCAGGCTCTGCTTCCAGGGAACAAGCAACAGGATAAGAGGAAATGGCCTCAAGGTGCCCAAGGGGAGGTTTAAAATTAGATATTAGGAAAAATTTCTTCACCAAAAGGTTGCCAAGCATTGGAACAGGTTACCAGAGGAAGTGGTGGGGTCACCATCCCTGAAGATATTTAAAGGATGTGTAGATGTGGCATTTAGGGACATGGTTCAGTGGTGAGCTTGGCAGTGCTGGGTTAATGGTTGGACTCTTAAAGTCTTAAAGGTCTTTTCCAGCCTAAATGTCTCCATGATTATGTGAAAACAATGACATGCAAACCTGCCCATTACATTGTGGCTAAATCTAATTTTAGATGTGTTAAACACTCAAAATTGAACATTCATCCTCTCTTCAAAGTAGTTGAATGCTAAAATGAGAAAACTAATTACAATCATATTGGTCAACTAAAGATGTCCTAAGACAATTTTCTACTTAAAACAATGTTAAACATGACAACAATTGTTTTCAGCCTCTAGTCTCAGCAAAATAAGGAAGGACACATAGTTTGATTTACAAAAGTAAGGCCTCAGTCATCATTCATTGTTCTACCCTTTAAACAAACAACCCTTCAAACTAGCACTAACCAGTAAGGAGTTTCAAAAATTAAAATTCAAAAATTGCACTTTCAGCTAGTTGAAAGATTACAGAAATGCTGATTTCTGTTAAAAAAACCCCACAACCTACCACGAGGCATGTACTTCCTAAGTCATGGAGTCTTTGGCATTTCCCTTGGGAGGTCATTATATAACTCTTCTGGATCTTGTTGAAAATTCAGCTGCAATGTAGTTCCCGCTGGACAAACATTCATTTCTAGTCTTTAAACTGGTTTTGCTAATCTCTTTCATTTCTTCTTTTCACCAGTAATATGCTGAAGTGGCATGGTTATTTAGACAGGTTCCTGTACCTAGAAACATCTCATAATTAGTAAGAGTGGTAAATCAAGCACTATTCAGTGGAGTAACCTTTGTCTCTCATCATTATTTTCTTGCATTTCAGTGAGATTTCCCACTCTTCATAAATGCTCATGGTCCTGCTTTTCATCTGCCTATTGGTTCATCTTTATCACATCATTAATTAATGATACAATTAATGGTACAAGCCCCTCACTCATAGGAAAATGAGCAAAGTGGCCTCTTCTCACAGTGAAGCCAGAAATCTGAAGTTTTTTCTTCCAACTCTTACAAAGATTTTTCTTTCAAATGCTCTTTTTTTTCTATATTTGTGTGTGGCTGTGTACATCTTTACATCTGTATACTGTTGGAGAGGTCCTTAATAGTCATGCAATAAGAAGATAAGAGAAGGCATTAAACCAGAAATCTTCCTGAAGAACCACCATCACCTTTTTCTACATATTCTGTAGATTAGAGTTGGGTGGGGTTTTTTGCTTGGTTGGTTGGGATTTTTTTTTGGTTTGTTTTGTTATTTTTTTCCCCTAAGAACTTCTAGTGCCTGTTTATCCCTGATGTTTCATTACTGTTGTACATATGAACTCTTTTGCAAAAGAAACCCTCTAGTACAAGCAAAAATCTACAATGTACATTAAATGATACAGGAAGAAGAGAGCAGATGCAAGGGAACAGTAACACAATATTAGCAGTATTAACAGGCAGAACAAACAGTGACACAAGCTGATTACTAACCCCTTCAAGGATTTTTTAGGCTGGACAGGTATACAGGATGAGAGAACTGTTTAAAATGCCATAGTTACTGAGTATAACTCTGCTCTATATTTGGCCTTAGTTTGTATTTAGCCAGAAACTTGAGGTTGTATTTCCTTTTTTAGGTCAGTTCAAACTGCTTCCAAAGCAGTACACCTCGACCTGGAAAAGGGCAGGTTTCTACTCAGAGGAGAGTCTCACTCAGGGAATTCTACCAGCATAATTACAGCTGTTTAAATACAGCAGTGCACTGGCTGACAACACAACTGCATAACAGCCCTGTGTAGACAAGCCCTTACTGTTTTCTCACATATAATATGGGAATAACTCCACTTTCTTTCATCACAAGGGTGTTAAGTAATTATAGTGCTCTAGGTAATAGAACGGCAATTTTTTTGATGTGAACATTAAATCTCACCAGCTTTTATTTTTTTCAGATGGCACTGCTTTCTTGAGCTTTTTTCCCAAAAATTACTGTCTCTAGCAGCCCCAGAGTATGATAGCTCTCCCTTTAGCTAATACTGATGTGTCTTGTGTGGGACTATTGTTGAAGCTGTTGTTCACCTAAGTCATCTGGAAACAGGATTAAAAAAAAGTGACTTGGCACTAACCAGAACTGAAATTGCTGCTGCAACTGGAACATTCCCAGCTTCAGACACCCTAGGTACACTGAAGCTGCCCACAATGGATAACCGATAATGGATAACCAGCTAATGCACCACACACAGAGGAGATGATGCAAAAACAACACTGCTGTGTTTATTCTTTAAATGAGCAGACCACGGTCAACAAAGCTCTGAGGTCAAAACTCTCGACATGGACTTAAAAAGATACAGTTGAAGTATTAAATACAGCAAAGATATATTACTTTACCTCTCTGCATACTATTGAGGGAATCTACAGAAATTTTTTAAAATGACAGAGAAATTCAAACAGCTATATTTATGACTACCCCTTGTGGAAGGAGCTAAAACTTGGACCAGCCTAAGGATGGCCTACCTCAGATGTGAAATGGTATCATTTTGAACCATCTAATGGCTCAAAAGTTAAAATACTCTTCATGTGGATAACAAAAATCCCCCATATTTGGGAGGTCTGAGGAAAACCTGAAAGGACTCTCTCCCCTGGCAAGTGTTGGGATACACTGTTTTCTGAAGAAAAACATTAAGAAAAAGAGAGAACCTGACTTAATTTACTCTTTTTCATTACTTTTTTAGACATATAATTAAAAGTGTACATAGCCTTCTAACTTTAGGTATTCCAAGCCACCAAATTAGCACCCTGACTATTTATAAATTGGTAGCTATTAATTGCTACATGTAGAAAAGTAGAACACATACTGACCAATAGTTTTCCTGTTTGTTTATATGTGGTTAACACTGGACTGTACTCTGTTCCTCTCTTAAATGTCACAGGGAAACTTATTTTCTGAACTGAGAAGATATGGGTGAAGAAAGCTCACTTCAGACACGATTACAGTCTTGCACAGACTTAGAGAGACAAATCTTGGATTCTGCCCCCAGCAATACAGATTAAAGTTTTCAAGGAGTCTAACCATTATCTTTTCAAAAACTCAGCTTTAAAGGAATACCACACTTATTTCAAATTACAGTAGGCAGTATTACAGCATGTAGAGATTCCTGTCTGGAAGGGCCTTGCTAGTGCTTGTTGGCATTTGAAGCACACTTGACAGCTGAGGTACAGATAATCTAAAGGGATGTGCAATTTAATTCATAGCCTAAATATCCAAAAGTCACAGCAGCAAAGCAGCTTGCTCATGTGTGGTTTGGGAGTTCTTCAGTGGGGATGGGGAGATAAGCCATAATGGTGGGGGGTTGTGGGCGTGTAATTTTGCAATTGAAATTCTCAAGAGTAGGAGAACTACACATAGTAGTGTGTGATGTATAGAATAGTCAATGCAACTGTATAATCTGCAGATAAGTCACTACATCTCTGTTAGCACAGGTCCTTTTGTAAGCAGACTTCTAATGGGAATACCTTTTCCCCATTTTTGCTACACTTCTGTTTTGCAAACATGAAGTATATTCTCGTTCCCAACTATGTTGGACTCCTACTTAGTCTATGAACTAAACGGATTCAACAGTAAGAGGACAAATAAAATATGTCTCTCCTACTCTTTTGGTGCTCCATAAGTGGCAGGCTCAGGCACATTATTAACAATTAAGTCAATTTAGACCATGACAATGTATCCATCACACTTTTTTTTCTCCTCCCTCCAATTACAAATTATTTTCCCTTAGAAGTGCTATAGCTCTTACTGCTGCTTTTGGTGCATATCAAATCACAGTCACAGGTAACACAGAAGTAACCTTGTTACCTGCAAGCACAGGTCACATTGGTCTGGTTTGCAAGGCCTTGCCTGAAGGTAAAACATATTTGACTGCATGAATGGAAGCTTGAACAGGAAGACAAAGTACTTGAAAGTTCAGCTCTACAAACTGCACACAACCTTAAAGAGATTAAATTTGCCTTCACCTGTCCTGCTCTTCTTTTATTCCTTTTTTTTTTTATTAAACCATATCTGATGCCTTTCTCAAAAACCCAAACAAAACCAAATATGAGTGACAGAAATCCATAAGCTTTCTTGTAAGCTTCATGTGATCACAGACAGGAGCTCACAGTGTTTTTGCCTGTATCCATATTCAGTGCATTCAGTGCATATTCAGTGGCATTTTACTAAGAGAAAAAAGACAAAGAACAACAAATAACAGAAAAAAAAACCCGCCAAACAAACAAACAAAAAAGAAAGAACACCCTGCACATATTGGAAGGAGTAGTTTGAGTAGTTTTAATTTTCATTCTACGCTACTGCTTTTAACCTGTGCTCATTCCTTGCTTTTTAAAATTAAGGTTTTGTTTTTTGTTTTCTTTTTTTCAAAATCACATCTGGGTGCTTCAACTAAACATAAACATAAATATCTCCAGAAAATACCAGTGGTAAAAAAAAAAATCTGTGTCCATGAAAAAAGGGGGAATTCAGACCTTAGGACTTTTTTTATTGAAGAGAATACTCAGGGTGTAGAAGAAGCATAGTATTTAACTCCTGTGAAGGTAGTTCCAAGGTGACTGGGAAGCTTTTCTTGGATTTTCCAATCTTCTCAATGAACTTGTGTCAAAACACGTAAGGGAAAAAACCGTCCCTGTAATATAATTTTTTTCCACATATGGTTTTTTTTGTTGTTTGTGGGTTTTTCCTTTTTATTTTTTTTCAAAAGAGCAAGTTACAGAATAATCTTAATAGGTTAATAGCAGGTTGGCTGTTACTTAGAAGACATTCTCAAAGTCATGTATGAATGCAATGAGATACCAACCCCCCTGCTGCCTTCAGAAAGTGAAAATATTAACACTACTCTGAAAAGAATTAAGTTATTCATGCCACTAACTTCTAAACCTCAGGAAGCTGCAGGAGACAGGGATTAGCTCAGTGCAATAAGCACCCCGCTTCTGAGTGGCGGATGTTATAACCACATCAGAACAGTCTGAAATAAATCTACTGGAGTCTAGAAGAACCTATTTTCAGAAATGCTGCATACTTGCAAAGGGAATGTCTGGACTGTAAAAAGTAAGTAAATAAAAATTACAGACTCAATTTTATCTGTTATGTAAATAATTGAAGCCATTGCTATGTTAAAAAAAAAAAAAAAAACAACAAAAAAAAACCCAAAAAAAAAACAACAAAAAAACCAAACAACAAAAGGAACCAAAAAATAACACTATTTATTAAATATTGGTATAATAAAGTTGCGTTTATTTTAAGCAGGTAGTTTCATATGTTTTAGAATTTATTTCTCTACAGTAATATTGCAAGCTCTATTACCTGTATTTTATTTAATAATGTTACTTTTTGTTTATTTAAGTAGATCTGAGACATTTCTGGTGGCAAGAGTGGATTGACAAAAGAAAATATCTGTAAGTTAAAGAACATGCAAAATATCCACCTGGTTGAGACACCCAACAGATGAGTTTGAGGACTTCCATCTGGAACTTGTTTGCATTAAAGTACTAAGTAAATTTGAAATAATGGCACTTTGTGTTAATATTTAATTCTGTAGAGAAAGATCCAAAGAGGGTTATACTTTCCAGAGTAAGGCCACAAACCCCCTGACCTGTACTGTGTAGCCTGATGTGCAGTCTCATTCACACACTCCCTGCCTGGTATTGCACAGGAGTTCTTACGATGCAAGAACAGAGTGGCATGAAGTGTACCACGAAGAAAAGCACTGGGAATACTCTACCAGCAGAGGTTGGTTGGGAAAAAAAACAACCCCAAAACAATTCAAGTGAATGACAAGTTTCTATTCCGGTCTGTGGAAACTGTGATAAAAAAACCACAATTGCCATGTGACATGAGATGGATTCTAGAGCAAGTGACAAGAAGTTGTGTTTAAGAAGTAGCCAATTTGGGAATGCTGGTACCTACTGGGATCATTTCATAGTAAGCACACCCAGTCTGTGTTTTAAGGCATTTTGCACGACACTCCCATAAGTACCTATTTCATTCTTTATTTAAGTTTCCTGTTCTCATGTTAAGGTGCTGGGCAAGCCAGTGTGTACAAAAAGAGGGGTACTTAGTTTTTTGCTACTTTGGCAGTCTGCTTGTAATCAGTTCCCTCAAATATGTTATTAAGCTTCCATCACACACTTCATCAGGTGAGAGGAATTGTAAACTTGAAATGTCAGAGAGCAAAAGACAGATTAGGCTTTCATGGAATGTACAATCTCTGTGAAAATATTTCCAGAAAATCTAGCACATTTTACAGGGAAGGGAAAAGGGCAGGGGAAACAGGGAGAAGGTGATTTTGTTGCAGAAATGCATTTATGCTGCCTTGAAGGGGTTCTTCCTGTGGTATCAGTGTGTTTTTCTGCACTGTCATGTAAAGCATAATTGGAGCATAACTTTGCACACAAATTATGACCAACAAAGAAAAATGGATTCCTCCAAATTCAAAGAAAGTTTAGTCACCATATCTCTTATCAGACTAAATCACTGTTATACCACTGACTATAGGAAAATGATTGTTAAAACAGCTGTTCAAATAGTTGCTTAGAAGAGAAAGAAATGCCCACTTCTCAAGCCCCAAGTTCATAGTAAGCAATACCAATATAACACACTGTTACTAGATATATTGCAGTACAATTATCAGTACAGGAATTAAACAATGCAAGACAGTGCTGCTTAATGTCTTACATTAAATACATGAAAGTATTTACAAATGTATGTACAGACACAGAAACCCATATTGAAAATATATTTCTAGAAAAAATTCAAGGATTGTTTCTGAGGTTTTTTAAAATTATACATTTAGAGTGTTTTCAGGTACTCAGTAACATACAAGCTGTATTTCTAAAGATTACTTCTGTTCAATGAATCTCTCGTGACATCAATATCAATGACCTGCAGAATAGAGCTAGGACTCAAAAGACATCAATGTCTTTTGGTGAGTCTATACAATGATGCATCCATGGCCTATAGAGCTAGCAGGCAGGAAAAGAGGAAAAGAGTGAGCTAAACACAGGTACCTCAGGATGCCTACTGCTCTGGAAACAAGGAAGGAAGGAAAGAAAGCAAAGAGGAGCAGAAGCATGCATTGTAAACTCTGCCAGGCTGTAAGAAGGGAGAGCACATGACGATCATTCCAGAGAGAACACAAGTCTAAGACTCAGTTGGGAGTTTATGATAGAACAGCCAGGCTGCAGTTAAGCAAAACCAGAAATCATTGTATTTTCCATGGAGCATCATAAGAAGTAACATCTCAGACACTGCTGGCAGAACAAGAGAGAGCTTCTGGATGACCTACCTGGGTTGTCCACGGGTCACTGCAGGGGAGGACAGCAGTTCTTAGGAAGAGGGCTTTAGAATAAAAGGAGCTGGGCTTTAGGCAGAGTGAAAGAGGCACCAGCTGGAACCGCAGCTGCCAGCAGAGGTGGCACAGACAGCTGGTGAACAGCAACCTCTCAGTCAGCTACAGCAAGAAAGGCTTGAGCTTTCCTGTCAAGATCTGTCATGCAGTACATTTGAAAATGAAGTTTCAGCTAACTAGTGAATATAATATAACAAAAGAATTGGTAATCTGAATGCTGAGAAGGTTCAGAAATTCCTTAAATTAAAGAAAAAAAAATACTGAGGTCACAACACCAGATCTATCAAGATTAATTATAATTTGGGGAAAATACTTAACTATGTGTTTTACATTTTGCATATTCTCTAAAGCTTATGATACACTAATCAATTTTTTTACTGACTGCTGGAAAGAAAAAAGCCCTGAAGAAAGCAAAAAGCAGAGTAGCCATGAAATCACAATGCTGGCAAGGGAATTAACATAGTCTCTCTCTTTTAACTGAAAAAAAGAAATAAAATAAAAGAAAAATAATAGAAAAGGAGTATTTTTCAAGTTGACAGAGTCCTGTTAAATTAAGCATTTATTACTGCACTTAGTCAAAATCCTCAAGACAAAGCTCCAGCAATTTAAAAAAAATTGTTTACTTTGTATATGTATCATAAACCCAAACTCCCTTGATGATTAATTGCATTGCATAATTGAAGCTCTTAAGAGATACAGTCAATAAGAACAAAAAGACTTGGTTTGTGCAAATTATGATTCCTCACGACTTGCATAGACCCCTGACCCCCGAAAGCCATGCTGATTATACCACGGTAGTTTTTATAAAATGAGCATGACATGCTTATTCTATTTTATCCACAGTTTTCATCTCCATCAAGACCAATCACTGTCTGTTAAAGAATCATTAATTCTTGTGTCAAGCCCTTTTGTTATTCTTTGTAGATGAGTCATCAAGTGAGAGTAGCTCTCTTAAATCTTTGCTTTATCAAGATAGTGAACTTGCTGTAGTCAAGAAAGCATGATGTAACTATGAGGCACAGACAAAATCTGGACAAAATTCAAAGCAAAATAAATTCTTAATTGATTTGAGATTAAACAGACATTAATGTAACAAACTTTTCGAGAGACTCAAGTGCCAAGGAGAGATGTTAGATCATGCGCCCTGGAGTTAAAGACTGTCATCCTAAGAACCTCAGCTAAAGCTACAAAAATACACTACTATCAAAAAAGTTATTTTAAATCAGAATGATACATGGAAACACTGGGTTTATGAGAGAGCTAATTCTTCAAGAGGAAAATACAAAATCTGCTAAAATCTATGGTAAGAGCCAAAACTTTCCTGTACTGCCACCTGCTTTAAAGACATGCCATATAAATGGATGCATTAATATGTGCACATTAATTTCCCATATCCTTTATAGTTAGGTGCATGTCATAGCAAAGATAAGGACTTGGTCTAATTACTGCCATGTCTTTTGCTTTGTGGATAGGTATGCCCTGTTCAGAAGATGCCAGGCAGAACATTACTTTGGAATGATGGGCAGTCTGGATTTTCAGTAAACCTGTTCCATGATTCATAGAAGAATAGGTTTTCAAAGTATTTGACAGCTGTCCAAGAAATTGCTTTTAGATTATTGTTATTACTGTTACTATCACAATAAAACAGCATATTAGTTTAATAGGTCAAGTGATGAGTCTTCAGTTAGAACCAAAAGCTGATTAGATTGATAACTGGTAGAAAGCAGAGAGGGGTCTTTTAAAAAAAATGAATCCTGTCTACTTTCATGGTGGCTGGAAGACTTTCAGACATGTTCTCTAGTGCACTTAATCTAACAAAGATCAGTATTTTTATATAAAGAAACAGACCTTGAGATTGTCAGGTTTTATATTATATATATAATTCAAGTAATCCTTTGGGGAAACAACAGCCTTTCCTCTGGAACACAGCCAGAGAAAGCAGGGCTCACAGGAATAGGGAAACGTAAAGAAAAGCACGGGAAAAATATTTAATATCACACTGTTAACAAAAAAAAAAAAAAAGGTATCAGTACAACAGTAACAGAAAAACTGCATTGCACTGCTCAAAAAAAAAAAAATCTGTTTCTCATATATTCAAAACTGGAGCCAGGAGGAAAGGGAGGAGGGAGGAACATTTTAAGGAGTCTGATAAAGCTCTAAAATAAAATGTTCCAAGAGCCAAAAAAGATAGTATGACAGTTCATTTAGACTACAACAGGGTGAGGACAGAGCTAGAGTATTACTAACCAGCAGTTTATAAGAAACAAACAGCCAGATTCTGGAAATTCCAATCAATTGTGCAAAGAAAGAAAAAATGAAATCCAGATAACTTGCAGAGCAGAACGTGACAGCCTCATTCCCCAAAACATGATTCTGCAAATAATTTAGCTTAAGGAAAAAAAAAATCCAAACAATGTCTGGTTCCTTCCATCAGCAAATACTTTTCCTACAGATTATCTCCTTCTAACGTAAATGAAAAACAGCTGTCTTTTTTTTCCACTACCACTGATATCTTAAAGGGGTGAGTAATGTATAGTAGGTACACGGTATTTTATGTTTTCAGAACACTGTGCAATCACTGACTAATGCTCTGAACAACCCTGTAAAGGCAAATAAATAGACACAAATAAGAGTAATATCTTTACCCTCATTAAATTAAGCATGGGAAGGGAGGGATCACCAAGTTTCCTCTTGCCCTGGGACAAATACACCACATGCACTTACCGCTCTTCCTTTTAAAACAATTAGCCATTTGGAATCTCTGCTGTCTCTAATGGCTTTCTGCCTCACCTCAACTGGAATTTGTGCCAAGAATCTTACACGTTTAAAAACGTCCATATAATCCGTCTGTAATTCTCAAAAGCTGCATGCCACAAACAACAAGAGAGTAGATTGCAGCTTTAGAAGGCTCAAGGATATTAAATTCCCATGTGTTTCTGCTCATGTTCTGCAGCTACCCCAGCATAAAGCTCTGTAATAGATCGTACATATTGCCATTTGTGACCCACTTTATCTTTTACTTGTGTTTGGCTTCCATATACTGATTTTGCTTTTCTTAAAGGAATTTAATTTTTTTTTTCTCTGTGTATGGAATTCACACACCACCAACAAGTTCACAAGCTTTAATGAAGTGGAAAATTGGACCACTTTTAATTTTTTCCCCCACTTTATAAACATGTATTTTCTGGAATAGTTAAAAATACCCTTACAATGTGTCCCAACACTCATAAAAACTTTTCAACAGAACCACACAGAACTAGTTCAGTTCTCATTCAGCCAAAGAACACTTGGAAAATGCTGAACTATAATTTGCACTGAGCTTTTTAATACAAGTAGAAATTAATTTCATACTGGTAGTTTCAGCTTTCATATAGAAAGTCACTAAAAAACATGTGTAGGCCTATCAGTAAACACTGATCATCAGTTATATCCTCAAATGTTAGTTTGTCCAATACGTAAAAAAAGAAATTAACCTACAGCATCTAGCTCTATCCTCCAATCTTCTGTGAAAAAATAGCAATTTTTTTTTTTTTAGATTATTTGTAGTAAGAACTTCGCCTCTGATTTTCATCTCCTTCCGTACTTCACCCTTAAAGCAACACAAACCTGGACACAGAGCACTGAGCTCAAGCATCTCTATGCCCCTCCCTACTACCTCTGTATTTTGTAGATGTACTGAAAGCTACTGCTTAGTCTGTGGCACTACAATCACTAAAACCATACCTCAACATCACCAGACCCCTAGGAAAACAAATTCCATCTGGACTAGACAAGCCACATGTCTGTATTCCCAACAAATAATCCAGAAGGAATGATAACTTCATTTATACCAGATTCTACCTTCATATTGACCATTGGAGCATGGACAACAGGTGATCTGGCATAAAGGCAAGGCAGTTCAGGCATCACCTGGTCTGGTATGGAACTTGCTGGTAAAAAATGAACATGTCGGGACATTTTGAGCAACTCCAAAGGATGAGTACAAATTTTTCCTTCCGTTTCCTTCCTCTCCTTCTTTCTCCCCCCCCCTTCCTTTTTCTTTCCTCTCCACTCTACAAGGCTCCTGAAGTCAAATGTACTGTGTTGCTGAACAGCAGCCAAGGACCCAACTGCAAGTTCACTTCAATAATGACCATCAGCCATTGCCTATTAGAGTTCCTTACTTCAATGACAGCACAGTAAATTCAGGGTATTTATCATGAAATCACAAGGCACTGTGGACCTAATTGTTCTAGGGGATCTGATAACTTACTTCATAGGTTATATTAGTATGAAAGAGAACTTGAAAAAAAATGCTAGTATTGGCATTGCCTTGTTTGGTTGAAAAAATACCAGGTTTAAGAGTAAGGTTCTGATACACAAGAAATAATTTAATTTCATATTTAGCAATATGAATCCAGGAAAAGCCTAAGGATTCAAATGAAAATAAGAAATAAAGGAAGAAAGATAAAATTATTTGAGGAAAAATGATTGCAAACTCTCATCTAGTAAACTAACATAAAATTCTGTGATCTTCATTAGTCTACTATTAAGACAATCAATACTTTTGGCAGCAACTATAGATCAAGCAAAAACATCAGTTATTTTTTTCATGTTACTCAGTCTTAGAAATATTCTGTCTACTAAAATCAATCAGAACTCTCTCAGCAGCCCTGTAGAAACTGCAGTTTACAGGTGTTTTAGGACTGCACTTTTTTTTTCCAAATCACTTTGACAAAAAACCTGAGTCACTAAAACAGTAAACAAAAAAAAAATGGTATTATTTTTATGTTCACTGAGTTTCAAAATGATAGGTTTCAATTAAATTTTGAACATACTGTCAGGCTTGCAAAAAATACTTCTTGGCACATGACTTACAAAAGAACTGTACTCTCTATCCTTTGCAGTATCTTCTTACTTCATTTTATTTCAGCCCAATGAGAGGAAATGTTTTTGTGAGGCTTAAAAAAAATTCAATAAATGAAGATTTTGATTTATATTGAAAAATTACATTATTATATTGCAATAACTTCATAGTCATAATCAATGTACTTGGCACATCAACATAAATTGATTACCACTTATCAGATTTGTTAATTAGGGTGTTGCAAGGTCTTTATGTTTCTGCATATAGAATTTTATGCATGAATGCTGCAGCACTGACAGCAAAACAGTAGGGGTTAGTACCTCTAATGAATGCAGCAATGCTAAAATGTCCATGCCTTCAGTCTGGTCACAAAGGTCTCAGTTTATCTACATCAATTGTTTCCCATCATTTCTGTTAAAATGCCAAAGAGACCACTAGTAGACCACTAGACTGAACAGAACTAAGTTAAACTTCAAAGCCATTTATTCTCTTTTACGGAAAGAAGAGGATCCAAGCATTCAGTTATGTTTTCTTCTCTGCTCAAATAGTTTGTTTTCCTGTTTAGGCTGCCATATGACTCTAGCTGTAGACAAGAAGAAGAAACAGTAGTGGCACTGGGGCAAGGGAACTCCTGGGCATATGACATCTGCAAATTACTATTACTGTATCTTAGAACAACCAGGACTAACTACATTCAGACAGCTTTCAAATGCCATAGCAGGAAGACGTTACTGAAGAGGAGGATATTTCAGAGGATTGCATGAGGGCTCACAGGGGAAATGTAAAGGTACCCTCACACAATCTATTGTTGTTTACGGCCAGTAATAATCCAACCTAAAATCTAAAGAAACAGCTACTTGCACAATAGTGATATGACACACTGGATTTTCAGCAAAACTCAACTTGGCCGTCAGCACTTCTGAGTTCTCCAGGAAAACCCCTCCTTCACACTGTCAAATTCTGTCAAGGAAGCTTGACTTTACAGCAAAATAGAGCAACTCCTAGCAAAAAAACTTAACCATAAGCTCTCCATATATCTTACTTTTATTGTTAGGGTTTTAAGTACTGTGGAATCCTTGGGAACTCTAAATCTACGGGTACACACCAGGAGTGGTATTGTGTCAGAGCACAGCAGTGCACTAGAACTGGACCAACACTGCCTGGGATCACGCCCTCCTTGTCTGTGCCAGGCTTAGTTATTACACTGGTTTAATTGCCACTGTACATTTGCTACAACATCACGCTAATTAATCACGGGGCAGAATTAATTCTGTGCCAACAAAATCAACCCCTTCCTCCAAGCACTTGCAGCCTCAGACAGTCAGCCCTGCAAGAGGTGGAATTCCTTCCTCCTTTACTGAAGGCAGCCAGTGAGAACTCCACAGGACTGTGCACAGTCTTGTACTGCAACATAAAACGACAGAGAAGAGCTAGATTGGCACATGTAAAAAGCAAATGGATGAAGGCCAGCAACAATAAATTAGCAACTGCAAGAGGGCAGAAAGAAAGGGCTAATGAAAGCTGAGATCTGCTGATTGAGCCTCGAGGCTCTAAATACAACTATTATGAGCAGGAGAAAAAGCACTGTCAGCAGTTTTGCTAACAATTTTTCTTTAAATATACAAATAGGAGACCCCATGGTCTAAAAATCCTCTGTGTTAAGGTCATCCTTTTTTATAAATCTGTTTTCTCAAAGTTACTAGATCACATAGTCTCTTCAAGCAATGCCATCAAATATGCATTAAAGGTACAATACTATCATTAAAATCATCTAAAAATCTTTTTCTTCTACAAAAAGTTTTTAAAGTATAATTACATAACCATGCCCCAACAAGACACATTCTTCTCTGCAAGATCAAGCCAGGCAACTGCAATTGAGTTATCAGTTTGACTAACAAGATTTCTGATAAAGCGTGGTAATATAATGTAATTAATAAATTGAAATGTAAGTTCTTATACACTACAATGACAGAATTGTATCAATAATGGTGAACAGCTTATTTTAGCTCCTTAAATGAAATGCACTATAAAGTACAAAGCATCACTGTCATGGCAATGGTACTGTATATTACTGGCATTTCAAATTCAACACAAAGCTTACTGTTAGTTGTTCTATTTATATTTTCTGTACAAAAGACAGGGTATTACACTTGGTCTCAATAAATAATACTCACTAAATCTTGTCAGTGTGGTCCTTTAACCATTCTAGGACAAGTCAGATAGATAAGTTAAGGCTACCAACTGTTCACAATTCCCTTTCAGACAAATAAACAGTGCAGCTTTAGACACAGCCCAGTTCAATAGGAAAAAAAAATCTAGAAAATACTGAAAAACTGAACTATAACTGGACTATGAATTACTTCATTGACTCCAAAAGACCACAGAAATTCACCATTTTAATTTCTCAGTAAAATCTCTCTTCTCTAGAATGGATAGATGACCTGGAACCCCTTTGAAGTCACAAATCATCAATAATGGCAAATGTTCACAAAGGGGAAACTCATGGAACTTCTTATCATAAGTCTGAGGTTCCTTTCCTCTAGACATCTTCCCACTTCTCCCTCCCCCTTTCCCAATGGTTGGTAATTCCTGTTCTCAGCTTTTCCCACACTTGGAGCACTTCCACCCTGATGGTGCCAAGTACCCAACAGAGTGTTCACACAACAGTGATAGAACAGTGGTCTTAAGAGGCAATCCCTTTCATAGCAAAGGAGGAGGGTATTACTAATTTTTAACTTTGTTTTAATCCATTGGGAACTGTGCTTATAAACTGTGAATGAAACAGAGCGTGTATGGATCTTAAGCACTGTAGTATTTATTTCCTGCTTCTCAGAAACAGTGTCCCATTAGTTGCTGACAGTAACACACAGATATGCCAGATAGATCTGTCATCTTCAGGGGACTTGATATAATGCAGTACTAAACAACCAAGACACCTATACCCACATCAGGAGTTATTCACATCCTTCTTAGACTGAATTTACTATAAACATGTCTCTGAAATCCAAGTTTAATTTCAAAATTGATTTAAGTGAGCAAACTGAGCTCGATTCTGGATAAACAGCGGATTCATTATCACAAGAAACTCCCACGTTACCATATTTGAAAAAAACAAAATCTAAATTTAAACTTTCCTACTGTGATTTATTTCTGTAGTACTGCTTTTCAGAACCTTATGAAGGTGGCATTATACGAGACAGAACATACATAACGTCAACATCTGGTAAGAACTAAAACTGCAAAATTCTTCCTTTGTTTTTCCCTACTTTCTAGCAACAGCTTGTAAGCTTTGCC
>JAWWMO010000096.1:11906632-11919708 GCA_035047845.1 Dendrocincla fuliginosa | reverse complement strand
TGAATAAAAATGTCAAGTCTCTAAAAGCAACTAGACAATCCAATACATTGTTAATGGTACTTTGACAGCACATATTTGTCCTAACTGATTTTCACCCCATTTTTCAAACATGATTTTTTAGGAGCAAGGAATATTAAACTATCAGGCAGATAAGTTACATAATCTTTGTCCTTTTTTTTCATTAGGAGGCTGCAGAAGAGCATTATCAGTGCTGACAGTGTCTGGGCATTTTGACTAATCTTTTTATAGTGCTTCAATTTAATAATATTCAAGCCTGGAACACACTGTGTGCCTGATAAGCAGCTCACACAAATCCAGAAAAAAAAAAAAAAAAAACATTTTATTCAAAGTCACTATGTTTTTTACACTGGAAATACCATGCACACTGTAAATTACATACATTGAACATGCCAGAACACCCTCAGTTCAACCAAGGATTTGCGTCTACGTTCTATCCCATATTCCTAAAATTAGCAGTATAGCTCCACTGATAACATACCAGCAAATCTGCATATTAAAAAAACCACAGATGTCCAACAGAATCCAAAAGGGCTGACTTTCCTCTCTCCAATATATATATAACTTTCACATATATAACTTAATATATTATTTCAAAATAAGCCATAAAAATACATGGTATTTTTCAAAAAGATAAATAGTCTGTAGCAGATCTAGGAAAGAAGCGTATCCAACCTAAAAGTTGCATTCAGACTCGATGGTCACTATCCAGGAGCACGTCCACTAAAATAAAGTGTTTCATTGGGAAATTTACGTATAGATACATCAGTGTGAGAGACACAGTAACTCTTTAAATTCTGTAATTTTATTTCCCATCTAACGCCTCAACACCCCTCATGACAGCAGCACGGAAAATGTCAGGTTTGCAAGGTTGACTAGTACTTCACAAAGCCCATTTGAACCGGGAAAGAGGAGAGAGTTCACACAAAGGAGATCTGCAAACTTTGCCTCAGCACCTCTGAAGCAAGAAAGCTGAGAACTCTTGTCAGTCTACAGGTGTTATTGCTACCTCCACATGGAAGTTTCATCCAGCTCTCCACTGCACTCCTGTTAAGAAAGTTTCTCCTTAAGACAGTTTGATTTAAGCATACTGGGTTGCTGTGCTCATTTTTCTAAGTCTTCAACAAACACTGTTCACCTTTTTGGTTTGTCTGTTGTTACCAAAGAAATCAGTTATGCAACCTTTCCAAGGTTAAAATAATTTTAAAATATGCCATGTTTGGTGTTTGACAACCACATTCCACTCTCCTCTATTGCAAGGCTGCAGTAGTTTGAAGTACTAACCATAAGGATTTATCACACTTCACGAAATATTTTCTGACTGGGGAAAACATACCTTCTCTGTTGGCAAGACACAGTACACCCTTTTATGTTACAACTTGCATAGACCTTTGACACTCACAGCCAAGGCTGTGTCCAGTATCAGAAATGGAATTGCAGTAGAATATTGTATTTACCTGCTCACAAGAGCTGCTAGAAATCTACTGGCACTTTTGTTGCTTGGCCAGAGACCATCTAGGAAGCAGATGCCATATCAGGGTGACATTTACTCACTGGTTTTCTTAGTGGGAAGACTACCAAGCCCAGGAAGATAAAACAAATGCTTTGAGATTTAACCCTAGCCTTGAACACAATAGAAAACCTCTTCCCCATTCCATCAGTGCTCTTTCCTCAAATGTATGTCCAGTGACAGCACAAGCTGGTGCTTGTTCTAAAATAACGAAGACACACATGGGAAAGTACCTGAGGGTGAGGATGGCCACTCCTGAACTCCTCCTCTGCCAGCGAGGCTTTGCCTGATATCCTGCTCTTCTGCTGGTTACCCACCTTCCCCCACGGCTCCCCTTGGACTTACTCACTGGACTCGCCTATACAACACCATGCCACACAACGCCTTTTATTTCTGTAATTCTTCTACATCATCTTTCATCAGAATATAGTTTCTAAGTAGAGCAGCAGCAGAACACAAATCTTAAAAGAAAGTGCAATATTGTTCTACCATAAAATTATTAAAAAGTCAGAATTTAAGCCTTTAAAACTTGGTTATCTCTCCTTCACATTTGGTATTACCTGATACATAGAATAATTATTATTGAAGATTTTGGTGAAATCCTGCTTGTGAACTCACTATTCAGCTTCCCACACAAATACACTTTAAAGCCTATCCTTCCTTCCCCTTCCAAAATTTTAAAGACCCTGTTATTAAAATAAACAAAAAAATCAGTTACTTATCCATAACAAACAACCTATCTGCTTATTCCAGTGAACATACAGGGTTAAAGAATATACAACCATGGCTAATCTTGTGAGCCATGATATTACTATCCTAAACTCTTGACCTCCAAAGAAATAGAAGCAGAAGGTATAAAGTGTGCACCTAAAGCAGCAAGCTACCTTCTAATTTTGCTTTTCAGAACCATTTGAGAAGTCATACACCATCAATTCATGCAGCAAGTTCTAAAATAACACAACAGAAAATAAGATTATACAAATCATCTGCCTCTAAAATGCTGAATGTATTGCAATACTGTAATACCAGCCCGTATTCCATTACAAAATCTCTTAGTCACAGTCTTACCCCCAGCAAATTCACATGGTTCACTTTAATGAAAATTATATATATCCAAGGACATAACATGGCTTTTAATCCAAGGATACAATTTAGCCCTTAGGTATACAATTGAGAAAAACATCATTAGGCTCAGCATTTACTTCACATTCCTGCACTAATAATTTTAACTGTCCCAGCATTAGGGCTGGGCATGACTGCTGGCCACATTTAGCCCAAGAGGTGTACTAGGTCAGACCACCGATGTCCCTACTTCAGCACACCATCTTCACAATGAGTGGCAAGGGAAGCATATAAGAACAAAGCCAGTACGTAGGGGATAGCTTCTCAGAACAATGGGGTTTAAAGACAGGTAGTGTCTTTGAATTTGGGAGAAAATACAGATTTGGGACAATACAGCTCCTTCTAGATGAACACCTCTTTCTTCAAAATAAGGAAATTAATATGTACAAAGCACATAAATTCTGATACAGAGTTTCATTTTTAAAGAATGTACAAAATTTTTGCCATTCTGGGCACCAAACCTGTACATGTTTTCAGTAACATTCATGATGTTGGCTTTACAAATATGATTGGGATTACAGTAAAGCTTTTCAGAATTGTATGTGTAAAAAACTGAAGGGATCCAAAGAGCACTTTCCTAATTTGGGCATCACGTTATGGCATACAAATCACATCCCTGATCAAGCCTTAAACACAAGCTCTCCAAATTGTGGTAAGCCAAAATATTGGCAGGGGAAGGCCCATAACTGGGCTTTTTTGGCCACTGTTACTTATTTACAAAGGTACCAAAGGCTGTTGTACTTTGTCAAGGACTACAGCAACAGTCATCTGCGAATTCCAGATTTTACAGATTTGCCTCTCTTAATGTATCCTTTATATAAAAAAATCCCAAAGAAACGACCAAACCTAACACCACCTTGCCTTGTAAGAACACTGTTTCTTCTCCATGCATTTACAACACACTGCAAACAGTACACTGGCTAATTTTTCTTTCCTTGGACAGAAGAAAGAGAAACTTGAAGGGAAAAGAATAGCAGAAGAAATGGGGTAACATATACTGCACATGTATCAATAAACAACAGCTGGAACTCTGGAGTTAGGGAACAAGAGAGCATGAGTTTTGTGAAGGTCTGACTGAAACAACAGAAAACAGATTTTTTTTTCTGCTTTCTTCATGACCTTTGGACAGGGCCAGGGGAGTAAATAAACACTACCAAGATCTCTGTTTACCTGGACAAGAGTTTAGGAGTAGCAAACATCAGCCACACACAAATTCCTACAATCACACAGTGTCTTTAAAAAAAAAAAAAGATATGCCTTAATTCTTGCCCATTTTCCAAAGAGAGATGTAAATCTCAAGTAGAAAGTTTCCATACAAATGGAATGGGTTCAAATAATTTCATTTCCTATTTTGTCTAATGCATCCACTCAAGAATGAATTTACAATATCTTCAGGGCTTTGTACCTTTCCTGTCTATTTTAATAACAGCAGTTTCATGCCTAGAGCTCCATGAATTGAGATAAAGAGATCAAGGCACCTACACCAAAACCCACAGTACAACATGTGAATTACAGTCTTTCTTGGTGTGTTAATATATTTGCCATTCAGATATGTACAGTGGTAGCAGCCCACTGTAAGGTGAAAATCTGAGCTGACTGTAGAGATAGAGTGAAAACACATTAAGACTGCAGTCATTTAACCAAATTCTTATTGTAGCCAATTCCACATTTCCCCATCGTTTAAATGAACACAATGCCACTGTCTTCCAGTTTTGTCTTCCAAAAATAAACATGGCATACAGAAGATATACCCAGAAAGGACGGAAAAGGAGAAGAGCACGACAAAGACATGAGAAATACAGATCTACCAACCACAGGTACAGCCCTTACCCAGGAATTTCTACGTTCACAAGCACAACAGTCACCGATAGGAAAGGGAACATAAAAAACAAGCATAAAAATTACAGGAAGTTGGTTGAGAAAATAAGTAAGGGTGAGCAGTCAACTGCATCTCAGTGTACTTATGCATCTTCTTCCCTGTGACAGGTGGAGATGAGTAAGGCCTCCATGTTTCACTGAAAACAGAGCTTATCCAGGATCAGTGCTGAAGTTGACCCAGTCCTTTTGGGGTGACTCAGGCTGAGGCTCGCTAACACAAGCAGCTCAAACTGCAAAAAGATGAAGATGAGCAGCAAAGGAATGATGATAAGCACCTGGGGAAAGTTAGGAGTGTAAGATCTTCCCTGGTATGTCTACAATCAGAAAGGAGCCTATTTCTAACTCACCTGTAGCACCATAGTACAAATGTAAACTAAGTATTAAAGTAAGCTGATTGGGGAAAAAACCAAACAACACAACAAAAGCGTTCCATGGTGCACAGTCACAGACTCCTTTCAATATTTCCTGTGTCAAAACATGGGAACAAAAAGCTGTTTCTTAAAATGAGAGTCCCACTTGGTGCATGTGTGAAGTAAACACACGAACAGGTAATTTCAAGGTAGCAATGCTACCAGTAAATACTGCCTGATCTGAATATTGACCCGACTGTCAGTTATTTGAGACACTCCATGATCTGTGTGATCTTGCAAAGTCTTGAAAATTAAATACTGAGGGGATAGAAAGGAGTGATCACCAGGCCATCAATACAGCCACAGCCAGAAACTCCAGCCAAAAGTAACCCAGGCTTTTACGCTGAGTTTATGAACCCCATTTATGCTGTATCACCAATACAGAATTTCTAAGCAGCAATTTGAAAAAAGTAACACAGAAATAATGAAGGAGAACTATTTTTAATTAAACGAGAAATAAATATGGAATTTCTTTCTCCAGAACTTCCCAGTCACGAGCCTATGTCCTTTTGTACGGCAGGGTACTGCACTTGCTTAGCCCTCACATATTTTCTGTGCTCCCCCCTACACTGTTGTCTCCCTCGCTAGTCTACTGATTTATTTTCCATTCTATACCTCAGTGTCTTCTTTCTCTACACAATTAACTCCAGAAATCGTTAACTCTCACATCCTGTCAATCATATCCTATCTATTATTCCTAAAACCCCAAGCATATAAAGGATATGTCACAGTAAAAGGTGTATCAAAGAAATGGGCAAAAGGGAAAGAGAAGCATTTCACTTAAACTGGGACAAGACAGACTGGAAATTCAATTTCCTACAAAATGACCTTAATCAAAAGCTTGGGATTTCATAGCATAACTAAATTAGCAGTTCTCAGTAAAGCCCATAAGGATTACATATCTAAGACATTTCAGTAACTGACAGAATAAACCACTTCTAAAATATTTATTAAGCATTTGCATAACATCTGATATGGCTTTAATTTCAAATTTATTAAAAACACACACACAATCATGTCACACAAAAAAAAACATACCCACAACTATGAGAAATAACAGCTAACTATGGTTTCCAGGGGAAAAGCAGAAAGTTTCCCATGACTTGTTTTCTTTTAGGCAAGGAAGGAAAGTAACCTAATTCACCTAACCTAAAGAAACAATATCACCTTGGCTAAATACAAGCAAACACAACTTCTGCCAGTGTTGTTATCTTACCAATAAATATTTGCCATTTTCCACTCACCCCACTTTCCTCCTAAATTAGTCACTATCAGTTTAATCTCATCTGAGATCTCCATTATTTCACCTACTGCAAAGATGAATGTTGGGTATAAACACAGCTCTCAGAGGCAAAGCAATCACTGCTGCAGGGTAACAGGAAAAAAGTCTCTACACGGTTGCAATCATTTGCCTTTCACCACTTATTCAGAGCAAAGCAGCTAAAAAGTTCAGGTCATTTCCTGACTGGCACAGCAAGTTATAGCAAGATACACATTCTATTAATTTTTAATTGCATTGCTCGTGGACTGAAAGCCTGAAAGGGGAGCGTTTCTTTTTAAAGCGTAAAGAAGGGCACTGAAACTGCTTACCTCACTTAGCTCTGCAGGGGAGTCATTTCCATATTTCATAGCAACTCCAGAATTCATGATTAGACTTCTCAGGGCTTGACGATTTCTGCAGATTTTAATGCTTCAAAGCTCTGTTCAACTGGTTCAATACTTTCTCCTCCAAAATTTTTCCGTCTTACACATTTTGCTCTAGACAGCCATTTTTACTCCACACTGAGAGTTTAAGTTAATGATGCAAGATCTTCTAAAAGAGCCAAACTGGTTTCGACTTCACAGGCAATCCATTGCTGTGAGAGACTTGTTAATACTGTGAAGTGCTCAGAGAATGCAGGGAAGGAACTGCTTACCAGGACCCCAGGGCTGTCTTAGTCCATCTGCAAGGCATGCTTCATCTCTGCTGCCTGTTTTATGCTGCTCTTTTCCACAACTCTGTTGAAGGGCATCTCCCAATGCTGCTGAATGTACTCAGAAAAAATGTGATGAGCTTCACACAAGTCCACAGAGAAATTTAAAAAAAAAAAAAAAATAGGGAAAAAAAAATAAGTACTGCTACAGTCTTCAGTGTTTGCAGAGGGAGAAAGGAAGAAGAAAGCTCCCCTCCCCGAGAGAAACCAATGCTTCACTTCACGGTAAAGTTTCCCCTGCCAGTGAGCCTGGAGTTTAAGTGGTTTATGATCAAACACAGCTGTCTTGCTGCTGGCTAAAGGGTGCATGGAAGGGGCGGTACCAAAAGGAGAGTGCAAGTGGGAGGGAGAGAGCTACAGAGAGTTCATTTTGGAACTACAGGCATCTCTCCAGCTTTCTGCATACTAATTACTACACAGAAAACTATAAAGCTAAGTAACAGGAAATGCCACCTGGGTAACAATAAACTGGATTCCTATTTCCCTATTCCTGTGTGCAACTAAGTAAGGAAAACTGGGGGGCTTCAGGGGGTGGGGGCTGTAATGATTTCAAAAGGTCACAGTAAGCCTGAAAGCACCATTAGAACGTTGCAGATTTTACATAACAGACTGACATTTTACAAAGAGTTCAGGAGATGCTACTAGAAGAAGGGGAGAAAAAAAGCATTTGCTTTCAACATTCAGTTATAAATCTAGAAAAATTCTTAACAAGCTGGATTTGTGGACATTCTGCACCCATTGCAAGAACGGATGATCTCCTTACCCCTTTTCTCCACTCCCCAAAATAAAGGGACAGCCCCATACACTTTGTGATGCTGAATTATGATGTACTTTTGGAGTTAGAAGTAGGAAATACCATCCATGGCAGCTGAAATTTATCTTATTGTCTTAATACAATATATTATTAAAGTGTCAAATGAGTTCAGAAAAGAAAAACCCAACACCAAAAAAAACAAATATAAGAAACAGGAATAAATTCTACACAAGCTTTGGCACAATTCTTGCACCCTGGCAAAAACATTTGCATGGGAAACAATGCACTCCAAGTGCAGCATTTTGAAAATCATCCTGTGATTTTTTTCTTTCTCCTCTTTTAATCACAGATTAGTATCAGCTTGCAGACACAGGGATGACAGTACAGAAAGTGCATTAAGAATGAAGACAAACACATGGATAATGCTCTATGATACTACAAAGCAGCAGCAGCTTCTGGGTCCCTACCCTTCCCCTATGCCCAGCATCAGGAACTGCAAAAATCCTCTGGCTGAGAGGTTAACAGGAATGCCACAATCTCTTTACAAGATGTTTTACTTTCATCCCCCAGGTCTCCAGTTTGCTTTAGCTAGTCCGCATCTTGGGGTTTCCCTTCCTCTTTTCACGCCCACTTTGCATCGCCACGATTCTTCATCATTTTCCCTGTTGAGTCCCTGTCCCACCTCTGCATTTAGTTCTGTCTCTACGTTCACTGCTTCCGTGTATAGTCCTCCTTACTCTTCTGCTTTGTTTCAGACATCTGTTTCCAGTTATGGCCCCTCAAATCCCGGCGACAGGCTGCACTGCTCTCTGCTGGCAGATGGGTGGTGACGCTGGGACAAAATGCACTGCCCCCCTTCAGTGGGCAGGAAGACACAGACCCCTCCAGACTCCAGACTGCAGAAGGGAACAGCACATCCGCGGCATTGAAATGTGATTAACAGGTTTTTATACCCAGAAACAAAGGTATTGTGTAGTGACTTAGCTCACTTCTCATACATGAGAAAAGAAAACCCACAACTTCCATTCAAAAATCCCTGCAGCTAACACAGTACATTTAAAAATGTTTTATCCTTTCAAAATTATGTCTTCACAAACAGGCCGGTGACGGATTTTTGTCATCACTACCCCTACCAACTTTATTTTCCCCTTGATAATGTGCTCCGAGCTGATCTTTGCCCATTTCTGTCATATATATCACAGGTTCACCAACAGACGGATGAGCCTCGGGATTACTAAGAATAAAGTTGTAAGGTTTTCTTTTCCTAAAGGAAAGGCCATATTAATTATGGCTTGAATACACAGCATTTCCCATACTATATCCTTATCCTGCCAAATACTTCCCAGCTGACTGTGAACAGGCATTCAGAAATTACAAGTTATGATTTGTTTTCTTCACTCACTGTCCTCTGTCCATTTCTGGCAGGTTAGGACATTTCAGCCACCCAACAGGCCAGACAAAGCACATGGTACTACAGATGCATCCCAAGCATACTGGTGCAGAGCACCTCAGGATCTGAACTAGATCCACTGTAAACTCTACATGTATTCTGCACAGGAGTTTTTTCAGCCTTTTTCCTACTCTATGAACTAACACGGTGGAAAGAGACAGAGAGACTGAAAAAGAACAGCAGAATCCACAGCTTCAGATATGCGTAAGAATATGGGCCATACATGGCAGGTACATTCAGAACAAAGTTCATTTACAATTTGAAAACTAATAGTAACTCGTGCAAATGAATGAAATGGTTAAACTGAACTCTGATGATAAATGATTTTACTTTAACCCCAGCTGACTCCCACTGCAATCTCTGCATGCTTGCACCGAGTGGTACCGGATTACACATTTCTCAGTTGGAAAGCATCAACTGTTAACTAACCCATAAAAACTGTCAATGCTTGTTTCAGCATCCTTGTAAACTTTGCAGGCATTTCTTTATTGTGGAGGGCTAGCTAAGGCTAAATGTAATAATTCTTCTAAAATAGTTACTATAATATCACATCTTTAAAATAGTAGCATCAAGGACATATTCTGAGCACCTGAAAATGTAGAACTTGTTCCTTTGTGAAATGTCATTATCATCTAGCATTTCTCTGAGTCCATTTACTAACCCAATGAAAAAGTTATATTACAACATTGAATTCCCAGATACACCTGACTGAGCAATCTGAAGGCTGTTTCACCACAAATACACATAAGTGAACTAATACAATAGCAGGGTACTACAAATTTTGTTGAAGCCAAAGTATATTTTCCCATTGATTTGTGCCAAAGGCGGACTTCAAAGAAAACACAGGAAAACCTCAAGTATGCCAATTTTTGCATTGCCAGGAAATGAACAGAGCACCCTCTGACCCAGTGAGAAAGGTGCCTTTTGGATTCAGTCCCTCTCTGTTTGGTTTGGCAGCTGACAGTTCATTCTCTCTCTCCCTGACTCAGTTCCTTGCCTAGGATAGCAGTGCTTCCTTGCTCTCAGCCTCATCCCCTGCCTTCTCTTTTAGCCTTTACAGGCAGGGAGGGTGTTGGCCTGGGAATGGGAAGAAGAATGTCTTAACCTACAGACATACATTTCTTAGCCCAAGATAACATGGTCTCAGTGGATGCCTCACTGTGTGGTACGGCACATGCAACAAGGGGGTAACAAGAACCTGGACAAACCCATTGGTCAAAGAGGCTTTCAGAAACTACATTCACCAAACACCTTCTGTCAGGATGTGATACTGGCCTGGGCTTCCACTCCACCCCAGTGCATTCTGATCTGTTACTGCCTAATGTACCTCCAAAGCACTCGTGATGCACATACTGCTAGTAGGTAAGTGCATTGCACTGACAGATTCTTCCCAAAATAATTTCAGAATTATGCAGCAACAACCATTAGTGTGGCCAGTTTGCTGGTTGTTGATCTAATAATCCTATGGCCACTCTATTCCATTTGCTTACTCTTATTAAACTGTAGTAAAAGAATCAGTAGCATGTGTCTGAGATTCACCAGGGGGTTCTACTTTTTTTGATTATATCTGAATGATCATTTAGTAAGATTTGCTCTATCACCTGGTGCAAAAGGATTCTTTCAGGAAAAGACACAACTGTCCCCCTTTCTGTACTTTTGAAACTGCCACAGAATATGGAAAGTATTAGCAGTGTGGTTATTTTACAAGACTTCTCCCTCATAATATGTCTCAATAATTACAATAGTCTATTTACTTACAGTTACCAGAGCAGGTGTGACACTTGGCACACATGAATATTCCTTCCTTGCTTCAACAGCTGCAGAGTGAAAATTACAGCATAAAAGCAATTATCTATTAAATATGTACATGTCACATATTCTTCATCATAATGTGTGCCACTTTCTGAGAAGCAGTTTCACTCTGCATGCAACATGCACGATTAGCTGATCAAAATTCCAGGATGTACGAAATAAGCCCTCCTTCATTGGTTCTAGTTAATTAGCTCTGTAATTGAAATGCAACTAATTGAAGTCCACTGAGTATTTAGTTCCTGCTTGTTTGTTTCAATATCATCTCTATAGTTAGAGCAGCATCCTGCACAATCCCACACACAAATAAAATCATCATGGCTAGGCTTCGTGAACGAAGATTTGGGAAACAAATAAATTACACCTCCAAGTATTGCAAATCTACTACAAACAATGATCCAGTATTTTGAGTATTTTTTTTTCTCTTCTCTTTCATGCATAAAATACACTGGCATAGGTCCAAAGTCTAAATTTCCATGAGACAAAATAGTGGCTCTCAGAAGGTTAGTATGAAGGCTAAACGTGGAGTCAGAAATTCAATACAGTAGTTGGATAATGTTTCCAGAAAATTCTTTATTCAGTAGCACTAATGCACTATGATTTAAAAGGGAGAGGCTGAAAGGGATGGCAGGCTCATGATACAAACTGTTCTCATTAATGCTAGTGAAGGTTATGCACACAGGTCAAGAAAAAAGAAAATCCAACCCATCTGAAACAATTGTAAGTAACCTTACACTGAAAAATGAAGTACTCTCTTTGAAGAAAATACAAGCAAGATTTTCTTCTTTCCTTCAATCAAACCACATCGATTAGTCTGAAACAGGTGTCTAGAATAACATAATTTCCAAACAGCACTTTAATCAGCTACTCTCACCTGTTTACCCTTGCTCAACCACTTAATCCACTTAAAAAGTCATATCCTTGACCTGAGCAGTCATCTCGGGAGTTCACACTTGATCCCTTTTTCCATCCACCAGTATTTCAAGCCATGAAGCCACTCACCAACCTGTCAAACAGACACTCTCATTTCCTTTCACATCCAAACCTATCACATGCATTTGATTGCCTCTGACCCCACAGAGGCTCAGCATCGAGTCAGGACAGGAAAAGTACTAGGGAGTCAATGTGTGCCTGTTATTCATGTTGGAGACTTGTCCATGAGGCCAAGGAGAGAGAACTGTCATTTCTATGCACTTTTCATGTCACAGCCCTCTAATTATCATCACTATTTATTTGCTCCTTGCTTAAAACCACCAAGGCCATTGTGTAAAGTACAATTCATGCCATCACACTTCTGCTTAGCTTCCCTTCATAGTCCAGCATTCCCTCACTTCAGTCATGCTTTCCTCCATTTTTTAACCACAAGATAAATTAATTCATTTCACTTTCAGTCCCACTTATATTCTCTTTTATTTATCAGTTGTGAACTGAATCTCTTTCAAAAACTGTCATTTAACAAAAAAGATTTGCCAGGACTCCCCTGCAAAGTCTCTTCTATTTTCCCCATCTCTAACAGAGATGTATTTATGTATGTATGTATATATATATACACTCATGCATGTGTGTACACACACTTATCAAAGGATATATAAATACATACCTATGTATATGTAAGTATATGTAAGTATTTGAAAGTTGTGAGCAACTTGAAACATTTTCAGTCAGATGAATTCTGGCAAATGCAAGGCAAGCATCTAACAAATCCCTACTTGAAGCTCTACAAGATTTTGGCTGGCATCAGCATTTAAACAACAAGAACATCAACTTCACTGAACACTTATGGGGTTTGGGCAGCTTTCATTTTGGCAGATATTATGACTAAAATTACTTCAACAATTACACGAGCTGAAATAATACATTGAAAAATTTCGGTGAATCAGACCCTTTAGTTTTCAGTTAGATCTATTTTACTATCAACAAATTACAACTGCTGTAACTGAATTCCTACAGCCCTCATCAACAGTTCATTAATTTGATATATTTCCTGGCTGCATAGATTAGTGGCTGCTTATGAAGATCAGCAAGTCAGTCTGCAGATCACTTCTCAACTCTCTGTTTACTATCCAGTAAATACTAGTATTTATTTATTTTTCTAAAGAACTGATATTTGTGAGTTTTTCCCCTCCCTGGACAGTTAAACTTATAATACAAA
>JAWWMO010000096.1:11792431-11804764 GCA_035047845.1 Dendrocincla fuliginosa | reverse complement strand
TAAAACATGAACTGCTGTGTGTTGAGGTAGTTATCTGTTTTCTGGTGTTGATTACTTGATAGCCAGCTCTATCCACTTGTGAAACTGTCCACCCTGGTTGTCTTGGCAGTCCCTGAGACAGTGTTCCCCGACAGTCCAGGTAGAATTTCCTGGTAATCCACATTAGTTATTAAGTCCCATAGTATCCTCAGCTCTGGAGTACTCAATACAAATGCATTCCACCCAAAGAAGTTACACCACAGAGGTAATCATAAACTTCAGTACCATCAGGCTTTAATGATAATATCTGAAATTCTGCTGTATGCTATATCTGTAGCTAAAGGGTGTCCTGGGAAGTGTTATAATCTCTTTTTCTCTTGTGACATTCGTATGAAAATGCTATTGCCCTTTTTAGAGTTTATGTGAGCAGATTTAGGGTGGCTGTATCTATTTTTTGCTGCATTCTAAGTGTTAAAAAGTGAAAAGATATTGGCCATAAAGCTTGCCTGATAGAAAGAGTTTTCTTGTGCTGTAATGCCTGGTGTGACATTTCTGTGTAGCAAGAGCAGTATGATGAAATTCTGTTGCATTCCCTGCCATAGCTTCAGAGTATCTCATCACCAATTCAGGAAATCACTGGCCTCAATATCACCTAGAATGGCTGTCATCTTTCCTCCTTGGAAGTGCATTGACAGGAATAATGATGCACAGTAAGTGGGGAATTCTTTTATGAAATATTTTTTGGTTGAGGGTTATAGCTAGAAAAGTCTGCTTCAATGAAGTAATCGTATCTGTCCTTGGATGTCCTCAACATACAGTACATAGTTTCAGTAGAGAGAGCAGAAGAATTGCATTTAGAAAATTCCCCTCTTTATCTTCTCCCTGGCAGGCAATGAACTGAAATGTAATTAACTCTTTCATTGCTTTAACTTTGCAACACATCATGTTCATATGAAGGTCATTCCTGTGAACCTAGTAGTATTTGACAAAATTCAGAGAGGGAGCAAAAGCTGTTGCACATACTCTCAAAGTTATTTTTATAGCTATATTCCTACATTCCTTGTAATTCTGAAGCTGAAAAAAACCTGCTAAAAATCTAACATTTATGCTCCATTTTCAATATAATAGTTTCATAATTCATCTTTACTGTAGTTATCTGCAAAAAGTAATTCTTATATATACTTGTAATGGAAGGAACTTTTTTCTCTGTGGAGTGTGAATTTGGTTTAACTCTGTCAGAACAGCCTTGTCATTGTGTACCATTCTTGTCCCATGTTTTACTTCCTCTAATAAGCTTTCTTTTGATTTGGAGCTCTGCTATATCCGTCACCATGCACTTTATTTATTGATCTATTGAAGACTTCAATGCTGTTGTGTTTTTGGTCTGTAGACCAGACTTAGTAATGTCAGGGTATTTGAATAAAGTTCTATGAATTCAGCAATCAATATTTCTAAGTATTTCTGCATCTATTAATGCATTCCATGTAAGAAAACTTTCCTGTTATTTGCTGCTCTTAATCTTTAGAAATCATATTTCTATTTCTAATCTAATTTTTATATGACTGCAATACAAAATCTGTATCTTTTCTAAATGATTTTTTGTAAAAAATTTTTCCTTCAAGCCTAGAGTCAATTTGAATTTTATTATCAAGGGCAAAAAATATTTAGCTTTGTGCCCTGAAAAATATGAGCTTTCCATCACAACTACTATTCAGTAAGAGTTATTCAGTGACTGGTTTCATAAGCGACATGCAAGATCTTAAAAATTACTGGACATTATCAGTGGTAATTTGAAAAACCCATGTGTTCCTACTAGTGTTCCAAGTGCTAATTGCAATGAAGTAAAAAAGTGAAGGCAATTTTCTGGGTCTTTTCAGTAATATGCATGAATGCTTCTTTGTAAATTAGAAGAGTAGAAACTCTCTAATAGACTAGAGTAGTAGAGCACCACCTCTTATAGTATCCTTTCAAATGTGCTTGGGGAAAATTCAGCTTCTTTCTGTGTATAATAACTACACCACAGCTTATTTTAAAGTCAGGTATTCCAGGCAGCAGGTTTATTCTTTTCAATATTGGGTTCAGAAATAGCAATTATTTTTTTCTATTAAAGGTTTTTAGGCTGTGAAGTATAATGAAGTGTCTATACATGTTATACAAGTTACAATTTTCATAAACAGTCACTCTGCTCAAGGTGACAAAGTGTCTGGAACATAAGCAGCATAAAAATACAGACCATGTCTTTAAATGGGGGTTGTAGAGACATTTGGAGGTTTTTTTTCAAAAGCTACTAGTTTTATGAATGCCATCACAGAATTTCAAGTTTTTTGGTTGACCTGGATGCGTTGGGACTCCATACCTTTCAATACATGGCAGAAGGAATTATGAATATTTATTTTTGTGTGCTTCATTACTGCAGCATTACTTGAAACTCTTTTAATTTTGGTTTGTTGTACATGCTTTCTGTTAATAGTACAGAATAATAGGGTTAAACAACATGAGAGAAAAGATCCTTCCCTTCTGCTTGGAACTGGTGATACCACCTGGACTGCTGGGTCCAGTTGTGGGATCCCCATCACCCATGAACACTCTGGAGGGAGTTCAACAGTGGGCCACAAGGATCATTAGGGTTCTGGAGCACCCTGCATATGAGGAGAGGCTGAGAGCTGGAAATGGTCAGCCTGGAAGAAAGAAACTCAAGGGGATCTTATTGTTGTACGTAAGTATATGAAGGGACATGTAAAGAAGAGGAAGCCAGGCTCTTTTCAGTGCAGCAGGCACTGTCCTAATTTCAGCTGGAATGGGGTTAATTCCAGGGGGATATTCCATACCACAGAATGTCATGCCCAGTACATAAATCGGGGGGAGTTGGCTGGCAGGGGCCCATCACTCCTCAGGGACTGGCTGGGCATCAGTCAAGGGATGGTGAGCAATTGTATTGTGCATCACTTTTCTTGGGGTTCATACCTCTTTATTTTCTCTTTTGCATCATTAGTACTATTATTTTATTGTTACCATTGCAATAATTATAATTTAGTTTAGTTCAGTTATTCAGTGGTTCTCATCTCCTCACATGAGTTTTGTTTTTTGCTTTCTGATTCTCCTCCCCACACCACCGGGTGCAGGGGTAGAGAAGTGAGGGAGCATCTGCCTGGTACTCAGCTGTTAAACCATAGCAGGCATAAACTGGAACACAGCAGCTTTCATATGAACATCAGGAAGCACTGTGAGGTAAAATAAAACATCCCATAGGTCCCTTTTCACCCCACCAGTTCTGTGATTCTGTGAGAAGATCATGGGATAATGTCTCAGTTTTTCAGAATTTATGCAAATCCTAGTTCAATTTTTACATTGTACGTCTTTGTGACTCTGGACCAAAGGAAACAGGGAATTCGGTCTTTTAATTTTCTAACTAATTGATGTGACCAATTTTTCTGTTACTCTTTGACAATTTTCTTTTGGCTTAGATTCTTGATAGTAACTCATTTATTTCTGTATGATCACTTTAGGGTATGGATTTTGTTCTGTTACCTTTTCTCCCCAGTTTCTAGGACAAGGGATCTTTACTGCCTGCTGCCTACAAACGTGCACAGAATCAGATGAACAAGAATAATGGAAATATCAAATGTAAAAATTTAATAAATTACATTTAGAAGAGATAATCCCTTTTTGAAGCTAAAATAAAAATAAATATAAAGAAATTGAAATTTCCTTTCTCCGTCGGGTATTAAGAATTTAATTACCTTTTGATTTGAAAACTATTTTAACTTTGCAGTATAAATTGATGTGTGTGTATGTAATTTTAGGACAGAAATGTCCTAAAATTACATACACACATACATAGAGTTCTGTTTGCTCTTATTGCACAAGACGTGAGTCATAACCTGAGCTTTACCATCATATCTATCAAACTTGGGAGTAGCCAAAAGTGTTTATGTGGTTTAATTTTAATTTATCTTCACTCACAGTTGAAAACAGAAAATTGAAACATAATAATTGTATCTGAACTGTACGAAAGTTTTGGTGTTTACATGTACAAAAAGGATTGTTTTGGGAAGGAAAATGATCTAATCTAAAGCCTAATTACTATACCTTCATTAATGTAGTACTTGAATCAAACAGGTAAGTGAACTATTTTGATCATTAATATGTTTCCTGTGTTCAAAAGCCAGAACATGTTGCTTGAAGGTAAATTAAAGCAACTGTGGAAACAGAAAAATATGGTCAGAAAGGTACCTTAACCTTCTATGACTGCAGCTGTTCAAGGTCTATGTCTTTCATGTAATGTTTTGCACTATTTCTTATGCATAACATTTCTGTTTCAGTTTAATGGAGGGCATTTTCAATTAAACACTTGTATTTGTGTTTGTTTTCCTGCCCAAATACATGCAGTGACAAGCTGTTTTAACTAATATCATTCAGCTGGAGAGCAGCAGATGACATTTTACTGAAGGCCACAGGAATGGCTTGGCCAGGAGTGTGAATCTGTTAATTTTGGAGAGAAAACTGTATTGTCTGAGCACAGTTGGGTTGTATGAAGGGAGAAAGGAAGGAGAATTCTAGTGTTTTTGAGTGGCAAGGTTTGCTACAGGGCTGTCTTTTGTAAGAAGACCAGAAGCTTCCACAAAGTCTGACAGAGTTAATGCCAGATGGCTCTAAGATGGCCCATCACTGTCTCAGGCAGAGCCCATCAACAACGGTGACAGCACAACACCACTAGGTCTAAGAAGGAGAAAATACTTCTGTGCAACACCAAACATGACAGAGGAGTGAGAATATGAGAGAGAAACAGCTTTGCAGACACCAGGGTCAGGGAGGAAGGAGGGGAAGGAGGTGCTTCAGGTGCTTTGATCTTAATGGTTGCTTGGTAGGCTTTTAGAGTTCTTATTTCAATTTCACAATAAATTTGTGTAAGTAGTAGTCAGTTGTTTTCATTACAGCTGTCCTGTCCTGTGTCCTAATGAAGCTGCTGTGTGTCAAGCATTTTCTCATTCTCCATTTTGACCACTCTATTTCATTTTCAGTTCAGATCCATTGTGTCACAGCAATTAAGAAACTGATTTTCATTTCTTTCAGGTGAGTTATTTCAGTTCCTGCCCTCTGCATATACATATGACACTTCCCTAGTTTACTAAAATATCACATCTTGATGTTCCGTTGCCGCTTAGCATTTTGTTTATTAATTATTTTAATTTGTTAGAAATTATGTTACAATTATTTAATATTTTTAGTGAAAGATACCAATAATTACTGTTACCATACATACTTATTTGTGGTGCTGTGTGGATATTGGCTTTTGTGAGAAAATAAGTGATGCTTCACTAACAGCATCTTCATAGAAGTGATAGCCTCAATTACAATGATTTGTGTATGTAGCACACTTACAGTAGCATGCTGCAGATTTTCTTCTCTCTAAAACCTAAACAAATTCCAGTAGAAAGAGTCCAGCTTCACACTTAATGTCTTCATCAGTCGTGTCTCATTCTGTTTTCCTTTGCCACAGTCATGCTGAAAGGTACATTGAGAGTCAATTCTCCCTGTGCAGTTTGTGTTTGAATTATCATACAGATGGATATTTTATAAGCCTTGATGACAAAGGCTTGAATGCCTTTTTAGCACAACTGAGTTATTTTGGTTAGGCAATAAATACCCTAGTATTTATGTGAATTATTTCCCTTATTCTCAGGGAATTTATTTTACAGGCATAATAGACTGCTTCTTGCTAAAAAGCATCCTGTGTAAAGAAATAAGCTTTTCTTTACATCCTAGCCTATGTCTACATTGCATAACTTAGTGCCACATTGAATCACAGAATAGTTTGGGAAAGTGACCTTCAAAGTCTATATAGTCCTGCACTGAGCAGGGATGTCCTCAACTATCAGGTTGTTTAGAGCCCTGTCCTGACCGTGATTTTTTTTTTCCAGAGATGGGATCTGTCCTCTCATGCCCAGTCTAAAATGTTTGTCCCCATTTTATAAGCCTCCTCTAAGTACTGAAAAGCCACAGTAAGGCCTCTTCAAAGCCTTCTCTTCTCTGGGCTGAACAATCCCAACTCTCTCAGTTTGTCTTAGGAGAGTTCCAGCCCTGTGATCATCTTCATGGCCCTCCTCTAGGCTAGCTCCAAAAAGCCCACATCCTTCTTGTGCCGAGGACTCCATAGCTGGACACAATACTGCAGGTGGAATCTAAATGAGTGTGGAACAGCGGGATAGAATCACCTACCTCAACCCCACTTCTTGAGCTGGGCCAGTTCCTCCTGGATGACATCCCACCCTAAAGGACATCAGCCACACCACTCACCTTGGTGTCAACACAAATTTGCTGAGGGTGCACTCGATCCCATCATCTATGTCATTGATAAAAATATTAAACAGTACGGCATGATATTTATCTTTGCATGGTGCTTAAAACCTGAATACTTGAACTGACAAGAAGTTGCAATATAATTATGTTGACCATCATGGGCAACATAGCTGAATGTAAGGGGTGTCTGAGAAAGCCGAGTGTAAAAGCACTTGACTTTCTTGCTGTGAAAAAGGCTTCAAAAATCTGCATTCACACGGAAAAGAAAAAAAAAAAAAACAAACAAACACAACACACAACCCAAAACCAGAAAAACAAGAGGTCTCCAGCTCTGTTATGGTTTCTGATGAGTGTTCTGAGGAGACTGCAGCTGTTGTTTTTGTTAACTACTGATAAAGCTCAGCCAGTGGTCCTCTGCAAATCCATATGTGAGGTTAGAGGCTATAAGCACAAAGTAGTTCAGAATAATAATATGGGCCAGAGGAAGACATAAGACCACATGAACTTTAGAACCCTGTGATAGAGAAGGTCAGAGTTCATTTGTTTTCCCTCACCTTGAAACTAATGAATCCAGGAAACGGAATTTTGTGGGGTTTATCTGTGGTGTGTGGTTTGGGTTTTGAAATATAACACCTGACCTTTGCTTATTCATGTCCCTGTTTTTTTTAAACATTAACTTAACACTGCTAAAATGATGCAGTCAAAAGCATAAGTTTAATTCTAGCTACAAAAGTTCAGTCACTGAACACAGTTGTGACTTGTCTTACACTTCACGGTTAATACAGCTACTTTTATATGCCTGCACAAATTATTCAGTAGAAAGGCGAAAAATTTAGTTTTAAATCTTCAGCAAAATTGGATACAAAGGACAAGATAAGGCAGATATAAGGAGCAACAAATTCATAGTTTCAGGAACATAATATACAGACCATATTTCTACCCTGTTTAAATGTCACTTAGATTAAGAACTGAATTGATTCCACTATTTCTATTTTAAGTAAATTATGGGAGATAAGAAGAGGGGAAAGAGCTAGGGAATAAAATACCTAGTGCATGAATACAATGTATTAAGCATCAAAAATAGTCTGTGTATTAGCAACTTTTCACTTTTCACTTAAAAGATACTTTTATCTCTCATGTGGATGAGGACTTAGAAAAGAAAATAAAGTTGTGACAAAATTATTTCCAAGGCATTTTTGTAAGGACAGTTCTGACATTAAAATGTTCCAATTCTTCAAAAAATGCTGAGCCCCAGAACACTGAACAAACTTCCTTGTAAAAGATATGACCTCATATTTTTAATTATTGCAGGAACACATGTATTCACAAGAGGAATTCTGTGGAAAATTGTGGTGTCTGGCCAATGTATACAGCTAGTTGATAATTCTCCTTCTTTCTTTGTCGTTCTTTCTCTTCCATTTTACCAGACGCTAAAAGAAATTTGTTTTACACTTTTTTATTGGCATGTAGTTTTATGTGTCTTTCATGCAGACTGAAATCAAATTTGAAGGGGTTTGCAGAAACAGATTTATTTATTTTGAACAAGAAGTTTTACTATATAGCAGACTTTGTCTCCATGACTCCTGAAGATTCCATTAACTCCATTGTGAGTCTTGCTTTGGGCTGTGAAGGGGAATGGGGAGGAGTTAGATTTGCAGAGGAGTATGTAATGTCAGGATATGTATGCAATATATTTGCGTGGCCTTTTTGTTTATTTATTTTTTACAAAGCCTTGCACAGAGAGATCACATTTCTGTGCATCTACTAGTAGAATCAACCTTCTGAGAGATACAGAAAACTTTTGTAATGTTACTAAAGGGCAGTATATTGACATTTTGATTCAATTTTCTCTTAACAAGAATGGGAATTTCACGTATTGGATTGTGTAGGGAAAATAAATAATGGAGCATGGTGCATCTGCAAAATAATCATTGCTGTAGTCTTGAGTGACAAATAGCAGCATATTAAATTAACCAGGTATTATTTTATGCCGAAAAAATGGGTCTTGTATTGTTTTTTCGCTACTCATAGAAATTTCTGTAAGGAATTTTATTGTGGACAAGATGAAATTTCTAATTACTTTACATGAGTTTCAATTTATCTATATTATATTCTGGTTGATGACATGAAATTAATCAAAAGAATCTCTAAAGGAAATAGGCAGGGAAAGGTAAGCAAACCAGAAGTCAGCATTCAGTTATTTTCAGTATTGTGAAGCGCTGAGTGAACAAACTGTGACATGAGGAAATGTCTGTTTGCACTTTTCCTTCTAGGTTTAATAGGATTATATTTTGGTTTTGACACTAACAGCAAAGTACAGTAATGCATGAAAACTCTAATTCTAAAAGAGATGGGAAGTGAAGTGTCTACGTCAGTGATAAACACAGCAGGAATAAATTGCAGACAAAGCCACATCTTTGTTTCCCCTGCAGAGAAGCCAGGAAGCCTGAAGTTACCTGAGACAGAAAATATTTCAAGTTTTTTGCAACAGAAGTTGTCAAACCTGGAACTCAGGTGGGCTTAGTGCTACAAGCACTAAACAAAGCAGAGGGCCTTTGGATGAATGTCCAAAGTATTTACTTTGTGGGTCTTCACTCTGTTAACAGTGCAGAAAAGTCAGAAGAAGAAAAAGGCACAGATTACAGATTGCTCAGCCTTTGACACATGGGGTCCCCTTTGTCAGCCCACAGCACTTTCTAGCATTTCTATACTAGAACCTGAAAATCTCTGTGGAATGGTTAGCCCTTACCCCAGTCCACTCTTATCCCAGTTTTTTTTCCCATTGTGAAATCTGTTTGCAAGTGAAATGATAAAAGAAGCAAGTTAGCCCTTAACCTTCAACTGCAGTGTGACATCTTCCCTAATGGCTGAAAGGATTGTGATTGCACTAATACACAGAGAACTTTTCCTTTTACACATAGTCTTGTGCATAAATGCAAATTTTCATAAATCCACATCTACCATGTAAGATTTTAATGAGATGCAAATATAACATAGCTATAGTTATATAGGGCTTTTGTATGTTGTCCTCTTACATTTCATACTGAAAGAGATAAGATGTCTATAGGGAAGTAGTTGAGAGGGGAAGATAAGGGATTGGAAGGGGACGTGCTGCAGGTTATGCTTTCATGTTCCTATCTCCTGTATTATATAGTAGTTGATTTCCATGTATTTTTTTGACATTTAGAATCATAATTTTACCTTTTAATATCAGCTGAATGCCAGCTGCCCTACTGAGGTATTAAAAAATATTAGTTATAAACAATGGTAATAGAATGCTGTAAAATGTATTTTCAGGCTGCTCAGGCCACTCAGGCCATTAGTAGTTTTACTGGAATGAAAAAGTAAAAACACAAAGTAAGAACTAAAATCTCTTTCATTCTTAAAATCCAAGTAAAGGAATGCTATGGATCCTTTTCCTTAGTATAGAAAACTACAGAACGGTGCATTCACAGTCCTAGACTCCTCCCCTAATAGCAATGTAACACATTTATTAGCATTCTTGTCTGTGAGTCTACTACCTTGTAATTGATGAATTCTTGCTCTTCTCTCTAAGACTTTTCTGTCAGTACTTTGGAAGGCTGTTCTATGGCATGCAGAATGGGAGCATGGGAGCACAATCTGTCCTCTATTTGTGTTCTGGTCCACTCATTCTGCCATTGTGGCATCCAAGTGATTCCCTAGCAATGTGAAAAAGAATTAGAATCTGCCTTAGAAAAAATTTCTATTTCAAAAAAAAAGGACCTAAAAAAAGCACTCTGCTCTTATATCTGAAACACTGAGCCAGAAGATAAACATAGCAGCAATGAAAAATGAATTTAAGATGGAAGGAGCAATAACAGTGATTGCTTGGGAAAAGGAGAATCATCTAATGCAATAAATATCAGTATAACAGGGCAAGATGAAGCTGCACAATATTCTCATTCCACCAAAGAGTCTGAGAAAGGAAGTTGTTTATCATGGCTGGATGCCACCCCTGCTGGTCTGGGGAATTGTTCTAAACATTTTCTGGTTAAAATGCAGTTCTATCTGGCAGTTTATATAGTTTGAACTTGTAGATCAAATGTTATTACAAAGCACCATGACCTGCAGACCTTACTCAGACAAAATCCCCAAGTCCACCAAGGTATCTACCTATCAAAACATCTGAAATTTAACCATAAAACAAAATGACAAAGGTTTTGTGTAATAACAGATTTTAAGACAGGGCTTTAGTAAGCATTAATTTAATAAGGACTTCTTAGTTGCTTGGCTAAATAAAATAGCTGGAATTCTCATTCTAGCTCTCAAGTAAATAAAAAAAAAGAAGACTATAGAGCAATTAGTAAATTACTGATTATCTGACACTTATTTCACCCAACTTTAACTGAAAATTATTGCCAGGAAGCCGTCTCCTGATTCTGGAGTTTTAGGTCCAAAAGATGTGTTAGTAGAAAATGGCTTGGTAAGTTTTTATATATATACAAACACATATATGTTGCTACTGAGGTACGAAGATATTTTTGTGTGTGTGTGTAATTTTTTGTAATGTATTTCTTTTCACAGTGTTAGTCCTTTCACTCTCACTCAAGAACAAAACATTTTTCCATTTTAAAAATGTTCTTTAAAAGTCTTAATGTTCAGAATATGTATAATTTAAGAAAATGTACCAATTTTCTTTTAGCTCTATTCCCTCATAATGTTCTCATTTTCTAACATAGGTGGAAATAAAACAAAAAGATGCATTTTATTCCCCTATTTTTTGATCCAAGTGTAGATCTGATTATGAGTTTTCCTTCACTGGGTGCATGCTTAGTCCGGAAACAATCTCAAAATGAGAAAATTTAATACTCATATCCCTAAATTGTTCCACTTTTCTTCCTATTACCTGTTTTTACCTAAGTCTGATACTAATGACACTTGTTTACTACCTGATGTAGGTAGAATTGAGGTCCTGTGCTCTCTACTTTTTTACTAGTTTTCTGTGATGGGTTGTGAGGCATTGGAGGAGAGGCTGGCACAATTTGAGAGGATTGGTGGCTGTGCAAATCCACTAGCCCAGGCTTTTGTAGGGACACGACCCTTTGTCATTTCTGTAAAACCAGCAAAGTGGCTTTGTGTTTTTCCCTCATTTGTAAAAGTCACTGTTCTTCCCTGAAAGCTATTTTGATTCTACTTTTTTTCTAAGGAATGCAAGGACAACATTTGTCCTGTGAGTCACAAGAAAAATCTTTCTTACCTAGAGATATTTGCCATGGAAAAGTTCGCATTAGTGTTGATTTAGTAGTGTATCCTAAGTATTTATAGATGCCACATTCACCTTTCTACCTGGATTTTTATTTTTTTTATATTATTGTATAGTTTTATATGTTCATGCTCCACAAAATTAATATTGTAAGTTTCTTTAGCTCAAAGCAAGCTACCACCTCTAAATGAGCTGAAATTTGTTAATCTGCTAAAAATTGACAGACAGTAATTCCAGTGTATCTGTCAGCTGAAATTCAAACCCATTTATCTAAAAAATGAATGTCATTGATCATGAATGATAAAATCTGGTTTTAAATATTAAATATTTTTTTTAAAAAACCTGTGATTTTACAACTTCACCAATTTGATGGACTATGGAGTATGTGTGTGTGTTCAAAAGTCTCTGCAATAATGACCTTATTTTTAGCTCAGCCTAGTCAATTTGCAAATCCTACTTAGTGGAAAACAACATAATGAAATAATGATGTTGGCCGTTACTGAGGGCAACTTCTCTTATAGTTAATAATAAGTAACCATCCTTCTTCTAAATAAAACTTACCTAGAAATCACTGTTTGCTATTAGTGTGGATTCCTAACAGATGATTCGAACTTATGCTAACAATAAGATGACTCTCTACAGAGTATATTTTAATGTTTTAAGTTAACCTGCATACAATCCTGAAGAAAAAATATTTAATATTCAAATTAATTTGTGAGTTCTAAATTTGAGCAATAAGATAGCTTGTTTGCATGTATTTACTTTTTAATACAGACCTTACCTTTTTTCTTCTTTTTTTTTTTTTTTTTTTTTTTTTTGGTGGTGGGCTG
>JAWWMO010000096.1:11743534-11755184 GCA_035047845.1 Dendrocincla fuliginosa | reverse complement strand
CATGGTCATCACCAATGTGTTCAGGGAATAATAGTTTTAAGTCCACTCCCTGATTCATGAGGTCCCTCCCCCTCCTTCTCCTCTTCTCCTTCTGCACTGACCTTGATGTCTGCGTTGCGATGTTGTTAAGTCATGGCTGCCGAATTCTAACTGCGCAACAACTTCTTAAATATGTTTCCACGCAGGGGTGTAACTTAATGGTTCAAAAGCAGGAAGTTTTCCTCGGAGCTGGCCTTCATTGGCCCTGCTGTATAGGATGGAGGGAAACTTCCAGAGGCTTCCAAAAGAAGCCAATCTTCCTCTTAAAAAAAAAAAACCTAACCAGATAAACCCACGACAGACTGTATGACAGAAATTATAGTATATTATAATTTGTATTCCACCCTCACAGATAGAATGGGTTTTTCTCCTTTTGCTGCTGATGCCTTTTAGAGGTCACCTTCTGACACTAGGTTATCAGAGACATAGCAGAGAAGATCACAGAAAGTGCAGCTTGATCTGGTTTCTGAGGAAGGAAATTGCAGTTTCCATTCCATTCCACTGAAACTGAATTAAACCTTTCCTATTACACAAAACTGATTTTCAGAATATAACAACTATTATCAGCCTTGACACTCTCTACAACTTCTCTAACCTTTCTTCACTTCTAATGCTTGTGAGGTAGTACTCCCTTGGTGTGGAAAAACCTGTACTTATCACCAAATACGCTTGCCTCCTTCTTTGAAACGTCTGTTACTGAACAGTTCCGGAGACAGGATATCAGACCAAATAGACCCAGGGAAGCTTCTGTCATCCCATGAGCTCCCATTCTTAACCTAAGCTAAGAAAGGGAAGTCACACTAGATTTGTCACAAAGCCTTCCTGTCTCCCCGTGGGAGAAGGGTGATGTTGGTCTTGCCTTCTCCACAAATGCAAACTTAAGAGCTGTGGGCAGCTCCCTGTCACGCAGAATAAGCACAGTTCCAGGCAGCCCAGTCAGCCTGAATAGGGCGAAACAATACCAAGAAAAGCGGATATAGCTAATAATTTCTGGTTTTCATGTTTCACTATGTACTTTAAAGTGGCCTTTTGTTTGTTTGGGGTTTGTTTTGTTTTGTTTTGTTTCGGAGTTCGGGGTGGGGTGGTTTTTTGGTGCATTTCAAAGAAACCTTCCCAGCAGAAGCTGGGAAGAGAACGGCCACGCTGAGACGGCGTGGGCGACACAGGACGCGAGGGAGCAGGGGACACGGGCGGCGGATTTGGCTCTGTGACTGTCGGTGGCTGCACGTGCGGGGACCACGCCGCTCCCCTCCCGCATCCCGCATCTCCTGACGGGGCCGGGGTAGCTGCCGAGGCGCTCCAACACCACGTAAAACCTCCGGCGCTCATCGCGGGGTAAAAGAGGGGGAAAAAACCCAACTAAAACCCAACAAACCCCTCCTGAAATAAAGAGCCGCCCTTTCCGCCCGCACCCTCCCTGTAACTTTCCGACGCCCAAACCGGGCGGGCAGGACAGCGACGTGCTAGGGGCGGAACGCCCTCCTCCCCCAAACACAGCGACAAAGGGGAACACCCTACCCATCCGTGCCTCTCCGGACACCGCCTGCATCCCGCTGGCAGCGGTTCCCGAGGAGCCGCCCCCGCCGGGCGCGCATTGGCCGCGCTCCGCCCGTGACCGCCCCGTCGGGGGCGGCTCCGCGGCCAGCGGGGCTGGAGCCAGAGCAGGAGGAGGAGCCGCGGTGTGCTTTGCTCCTGGGCTCGGCTGGCGAGCCGGTAGCAGAAGCGACAGCAGCAGAAAAAGCAGCAGCCGGATTCGTCGCCCGGCTAAAGGCGCGCTGAGCCTCCCCTTGCAATCCCGGCTGCTGCGCAGGGCAGGGCAGGGCAGGGCAGGGAGAAACAGAGGAAAAACTGAACGCCGAACAACCCCCCTTCAGCCTCTGCGCTCGCCTGGTTTTATTTTAATTTTTTTTTTAATTTTATTTTTTGTTCTCTGCTGTAATAATTTCGGGGGAGGGGAAAAAGAAAAAAACAGACCCAGAAAAAACATCGCCGTGTTTTTGGCAATTCGTGCCGCGTGTGGAGTTGTTTCCTGCACACCCCTGACAAACAAAGGAAAAGGGGGAGGGGGCCCGCGTTTCGCAGAAGGCATGCGTTCCGTCAGGAAGAGATGGACTGTGTGCACCATAAGTCTCCTCCTCATCTTCTATAAGACGAAGGAAATCGCGCGGATCGAGGAGCGCCAGGAGGCACCTCTCGCCGGGTAATCGCGGGGCGCGCCGCCGGGGAGGGCTCCCCTTGGGCGACACTGCCGTGTCGCCGTGCCAGGGTGTCCCCCGCGTCCCCACCTGGGCCGGCAGGTGCCCCGGGCGGGGGGGCCGTGCAGGACGGGGGGGAGGGCGAGCCCGGCTGGCGGGGCTCGGGGGCCGCGGGGTGCGAGCGAGGGGACAGGGGAAGGGAGGCCGGGAGGGGCTACCCGGGTGCTGGGGTTGCGGCCGTCGCTGCATCTCCCGGCCGCGGGGAAATTCACCTGTGCGCGGCTGCTCCCGGCGCCGGGGCGGCCGGAGGGGATGGGGGCAGCCGCTGGTGCCTCGGTTCCTGCCTTGGGAACCTGTCGGCGGTGACCCTTGCCTCCCTACTTGAAGTTTGCCTGGGAGCTCTGCATAACTTTCAGTGCTCCCTAGGGATGCTCACGCTGGGAGAGTGCGGGTTATCCCGCTGAGATGCGGAGGTTCCCGCACTGGAAACTCTGGTACTTCGCTGAGACCCTCTCTTACGTACTTTACCTCTCCTGCGTGCCTTCGACGGAAAACAAAAGGCGAAGAGTCCCTTGCCATTTTTTCTGATTGCACCTCAGCTTTCTCTTTGTCGGTCGTTGTGTTTGTGCATGTGAATGCTCGTATTTCCCATTTCCCCCAAAAAACTTACAGCTGCCCTATGGAGGTGTTGGGTTTTTAGCCAAGCTGGTTTCTCCTTGAAAGGGTGTAAGATTTTGTTTTCACTGGAGGAATGCATAAATGTCTTGGTCGCTTAATGAATTAAACAAAAGCTGAGTAGAGGCTTACACTTTCTGTTTGCCCGTGCAAATCGTCTGCGTGGAGAAGGCCATTCACAGCAGATTTTTGTCCTCTTGTGTAAGCCCTTGCCTTAATTTGAGGAGGAGGCATAAGAGGGTTGTAAATACCCGTACAGCCCAGAGGAAGCTGAGACAATTAGAGCCTACTTAGTCCCCTCTTGGCCCCGGAGTTAAAGACAGAAAATGCATCCCTCCTCCCTGGCCCTTGCCCATTCAGCCGGGTGCTGGAGCCGGCACAGACAGATGGGCACAGACGGCTGGGCACAGCTGGGCAGCAGTTGCCCCGGCACTGTGTGTGCAGTTTTTGCTTCCCTTATTATTCAAGATTTTCACAACTTGCTGGTGTCTTTCCCGCTTGTTCCGCCTCGGTGTATCCCCGGTTTCTGCCACAAAGCTATCGGTAGACTTAGGAAATGTACAGAAGTTTAAAATTTTGGGGTTATAGGTATGTGAAAACACAAGTGAAAATGAAGGTTTGAGACAGAACTGGCATTTAAGATACTCATGTTTCTCAGTATGTACTCCCTCTTGTCAGACTAGAGGTAGCTGCTAAACTTATTCTGCAGTTATCATACACAAGTTTTCAAAGCCTCATCCAGCTTACTACTCGTCATTTGGAACACTTTAAAAGGTACTAAAGTGAACTGATATTTTAATATTAAGCGAAAGAAAATAAGTGTATTTAGTCATAAATATGCATGTTCTTAACAAACACTTTAAAATATGGCTGTAAGGTACTTCTTCCATGTCGCTCAGCGATATCTCTATTTCTTTAATATCAGCGAGACTTCTTGTACAGCTTGATGCTACTCACTTTTGCCGCTGAAATATTGTTTCTCTTCACAGCCTGTCATCCTGTTCGTTACTGTATGAAGCAGAAAAAAAAACCCTAAATACCTGCTGCCACTGTTGATGGTACACTTGCCTTTCTCTTGAACTAGGGGTTCATGACATTTGATTATTTTTGACTGGCCATGTGAGCGACCAAAGTCAGTTTTCCGTGGGATATTTTACTTTCAGGAGCACCAGTAATGCAGAACTATGAATGTGTGAGGTGGCCCATTTTATGGTTATGAGTGAGTCTGCAGGTAAATCTCAGATGTTCTAAAATGGACTGTATGCATTTCCAAATTATATGATAGTCCTTGAGCCATCTGTGCGCTCTCATAGCAAAGTTTGCTAGGACAACAATTGTGAAGCACATCCTGATTCAAATAGACAGTAATGTCCCTTTAAGGGTTAAGCAAATAATGCTACATGTATGTTGTGTGCAATTGTTGTGTGTTGTTGTTTCTTAAAAAGTGCCATCTTCTACTGATGTGGAATACATTTGAAGAAAGTTATTTTATTTAATGAACTATCTTCAGGAGAAGAGATTGTCTTACTATATTGGTCTGATTGGTCACCTGGGTTAGGTAATTCAGAATGAAGGCTGACCCCTGTCAGCCCTAAGTTGCTGTCACGCTATGGCAGCTGTTTCAGTTACATCAGAGGGAATCTGCAGTGATCCTAGAAGATACAAAATAACCCAAATTTATTTCAGTTATTTACACAATTAAGAGTTATCTGGAGAAAATATTTTTCTGTTTATGTATTGTTTATTTAATTTTCATTTAAAGCAATATTTAATAAACTAATGCCAATAAAAGGGAGAGGAGGATGTAAGTGAGCACAGTTGTGTTCATCATAGTACTTTAACACAAAGTGCCTGAGACCTTCTTTTAGCTCATAAGAACATAATTTAACACTGTTTTAATATACAGTCTGTGTAGCTCACTGCAGATGTAAATTGGGAATATGGAAGAAAGCCACATTTCAAATGCGGTGGTGCTTTAAGTGTTGGCACTGTGTTTTGTTGCTAAGTTTTGTCAGGTGTTTCACCATTCAAATGTTTGCTAAATAATATTTAACCCAGAGTAAAACTAGAATCATCTCTGAAGTAACTTTAGACTGAGAACTTTACTTGAATGTATTTTGGTAATTTTCCTTTAGATGCATACACTGAATGCATCTAAAAATATATATACAGGAATATATATGTAATATCATTACAAACCATTATGGAAAAAAAATTAGGGAATAAAAATATTTTAATATAGCAAAAAGTACCAGTCGCATTCTGGTTATTGAATTTAGGGACTTCTGCAGCATCCTCCCGTGCTCTCAAGTTAGCGGGATTTGGATAATTTGCGTGCAGGTCTTGTACATCAAGTTGTAGATTTTCGATAGGTGGCAGCCTTACCTCTGCATCAGTGGGATGTCAGGGCTGCGGGTGTCAGCGGAGGGGCCGATGAGGGAGAAAGAGCTGCGAGTAGCCAGGGCTGGTTGTGCTGAAGTGTTTAATACCAGTTTGTTAGTTCCAGGGTCTTTTGCAATGACAGAGCTTTTAAGAAATTACTGCACGCTACCAGTTTTCCTAATTTAGCTTAATTAATATCCCATTGCAGGTTAGCTTGAGTTTAGCCTACTAGATAGTTTACCAAATTTTACTGCCTTATATATACAGCAGTAATGTTGCTTTAGTTCTTACTAAGGGCCAGTATCCTATTATTTTAAGAACTTACAGCCACAGGAAAACAAGAGTCAACAATTTTCTGGAAAGCTTACAGTCTCATATCTTTTCCATTTTGCTGGTTGAAGAGTTGTGGTCAGAAGTTCTATTTGCAAGTTATTGTCAGTATTTCAGAGCATGCTTATTTAACAGATAAAAAGATTTCTGTATGTTACTGTTCCATATACTCCTGAGTTACAAGACATTCTACATGGTAGATATTATATCCAACAACTTTGATATATTTATGGTTAACAGCTGTGTTTGAACTCAGCTGAATGTTGCTCTGGCACCTAAAAGTATGGAAAGTACAGAAGATAAAGGAAACATATGGAGATAAAAATGGATTTTACTCCTAACACCTCAAGTTGTGGTTGCGGTGTTTTGGATTCTCTGTCCCAATTGTGTGACCCTACTGACTAACAGAATTGCAACTGGTAATGTTATGATAACTCATCAGGTGTTCAGTGGTCATCACTCACAGCTTATTGTATATTTTTTTTTTTATTTTTTAATGTTACCTTCAAAAAATTATGAATATTACAGGACAGATGCAGAGGATAAGATAATTAAGTGGTTTGGATGTGTGCTTACAAAAGTTCCAGGAAGTGCTGAAGAAATTTTGTGGGTTTTATGCCATTAAGTTCCAGAATTCCATGCATAAAAGTTTTTAAGCATCAACAGGATGCAAAAGCAATTTATTAGGCCAGTATTGCAGATTATAAGCAACTGTTGGGCAAAGACTTGAAAGTTAACACTGAATTGTTAGTTTAGTACTAGAAATTTGAAGCATAAAAGTGCAGAATCTGCCTCACAAACATAATGAAGTTTCATCCAAGTTCACAGTTTGGAGTTTATTGTAGTTCTTGTGACATCTATTTCATTGCCAATATAAACATATTGAAGCTCTTAATTTGCATATTCAACTATTACATATAGCTGTCCTATAAATTTTTTTTTCACAGTTACAGATAATTGCTTATTTTTCTTGTGAATAAAAGGATATATTGCCAATGCTTGGATTACTTAAAACTGGAGTTAGCTTTGGTGTAACTGTGTCTTTTCTATATTACATTGCAGAGATGGTGAACTGAGTTTGAGTAGATCAATGATCAATACCTCTGATAAGATAATTCGAAAGGGAGGCTCCTCAATCTTTCAGCATGCTGTAGAAGGTTGGAAAATCAATTCTTCTTTGGTAATGGAAATCAGGTGAGTGTCTTAAATAAAATGCAGTTCATTTCATATTGCCTGTAATTCTTTTCATTCATGTTGGTTGTATCTCCTCTGGTCTTGAAAACAGCAATTTCATTTACAGTTGCAGGTGGATGCTTTATAACTGTACATATTTAGGTTTCAGTATTAAATGCAACTGCATTACACTAGACCTCAAAGTCGAGTCATTCTCTGTAAGAATTAATAAAATGTTTTCATCTGGCTGTCAGTATCTACATTATACATGGCCACATTTAAGCTGGTTGTCTAGAACTCTTCCACAGTCAGTTGTGAGAAACTGGCATTTCCAGGACATGATTTCTTCTCATCCTAAAGGCCTGAAATAGAACAGCTGAAAGTACTGTATACATGCCAGTTTTTCTCCCTTTACTCCAGAGGTTGCTTAGGCAGACAGCTTAGATACAGGAGCCAAGAGCCAGGGCATCAAGTGTGGTGAATCCAACCCTGGCCGTGGCTGGTCCACATCACAAGGTCAGATACTGACAATATCCCTGTTTTACATAGTTTCTTTCTTGAAGTCTGAAAGGGCAAAAAGAGCTTTGGGCTCCCTCTGAGCGGGCAATTCAGCAGCAGAGTTGGACTGAGTGATAGTTCTGATGTGTGTTAGTAATCACAGTGGGTCTGTGCACCCTGGGACCTTAGAGGAGAGCAAGCAGACGCCTCTTACTGTGTTGTGTCATAGTTTCCCCATCTTCATCAGGAAGGTGGCCAGTGAAAGTACAAAATGGAGCATGGCTTGGCAGTATGGAGGACCAGAAGTGTCACATTCTGTGAAAAATGAGAGACAATAACTGTTTTTAGCAACAATCACGTAGCAGACTAGACGATCTTCTGAATATTAAGATTTTGAATAGAAATTTGATCAAGTGAAAATGTGGTTTCTATGTGATTTCCCTTTCTACTTTTTTTTTAATATAATTTTTAATTGAGTTTTTTTGCATATTAGAGAACTGTTTACAAACTCCTTAAACAGGCATTATTTCCATGTACAAAAGCATAGCTTCTCTGTATGAGGAACTTTGCCATTTTTTTAATGACTAAGATTTTATGTCTCTAATTCTAACACATGAATAAGATAAAGGTAGCTCAGAAATGTATGGGACTGTGGTAAAGGATTGATGTTCTGTAAGCCTTGTGCTATGATGGACTTAGTGCAGTCCCTCTGCAAAAGCTGAGGAGCAGTATAAAGGACGGAAAGCTTAGCAGTATTTGGGTAGGCAGCAAATTAGTACTCTGCAGGATGTATCTGTGTCTCAGCTGCCTGGCAAGTGGTCTGTGAAGCTCTGTGGAGTCTCCACTCCATGACTGCCTAGGATAAGGGACCTCAGTCACCTGGCACATGGGTTTCTTGCCGATGAAGACCACGTGGTCACCCTAAAGTGCAGCTGAGGTGCAGTTCGGGAATGGAGTTTGTTCCAACACCGTCTTTCAGCCTGTTTGACCAGTTTATGGTTGTTCCATAAAGGGTAATTTCTACTCCAGGACAGTCTAGGAAAGATAAGCAGAGTGTCAGTATCAGCAGCGGTATTTAGAATTTGTATGCATATAACTGGAAAATTTAAGTTGGAGAAATACTGAGTGATTTCAGAAGAACATTGTTGAAACTGTGTGTCATAGGTTATGGGTCTGACAGTTGGAAGAAAATAGATTTTTTGCTTGTGAAGTAAACTGATTTGGAAGTCATTGAGTGGCTACAAGTAGAGACAGATAACTATTCTCAGTCATTTCGTTGAAAAATTGAGTATCATATTTCAGAACCATGTAAACCCAATATACCTTGCTCCTCAAGCCAAACAATAAACAAGTTAAAATGTTACAGTAGCTTTTTGATTAAAATTAGGAGTGAAAATTAAGTTTGGGTTATGCTAATTTTACACCTGTTTCAAATGCAAAATATATCATTCAGACAAACAGGTAAAACAGGAGAGAATGCTTTAGGGTTTTTTTTCAACCTGTTAGTACGTGTGTATCATCTCAATCTAAAATCACAAGTTTCAAAATAATTTCTTTACTGTTGGCTGGAGCGGGAACATTCTCTCAATAAATTACTATTGTGCACTTAAGAAGAGTGATATGATAATGTGTTGGGCTTTTTTTTTTTTTTTAATTGTGCAGGGAAGGATTTAATTCTTTTTTTGTCTAACTAGGACAGTGAAGAAAAAAGTGACTCAAGCAGTAGAGGTTCCACTGTATCATAAGATTTTCTGTACAGTAGAGACCATAAAGCTGAGGTTATTTAGATATCCATACTGCCAGTCTTGTTTTGAGATGAAATAGCTACCAGCATGAACACTGGGACAGACAGCAGGTGTTTTCACTGAACCAGTAAAAGATTTTAGATCAATCTGACCTAGGGCCAAAAGTTGACATAAACTGTATGAAAGGAATCATTGCTACCAGCCAGTCATAGTCTTTCCAGAAATCCTCTTTGCTAGCGTGGCATAGCATATTCAGTTATGGTACTCAGCAGTGAGGGAGGGGCATTTGGCAAGCTTTTCACTGAGCAAGCGTCATGCAGCCCTTTCTGATATGTGTTTCAATCTGATGCTGACTAAATGATGTTCATTCTCTCACTTTTACAGGTGGTTTTGCTATACACCTTTCTTCACTGTTACAGCAGTAAGAAGCATTTTAGCTGTATTTTTACACTTACACACCTTCCAGGACTAACTAACTAAATGTGTCTAGCAAAGTCCTAGAGTGTGCTTGTGGTTTAACTAACTGTTCAGCCCTCCAAAGTATATTACGTGGACTGTGTAGACCATGAAGATGATTCATGCTCTATTATTGCAACTGTTAATGTGAACAGGGGTTGGTGGTCTTGTGGTGTAAGGTTGACCATAGGAAGTAATGGTAAGAGAGAAACAGAAAAAAAGCTAGTGCCTGCTGAATCATATATAAAAATGTATCACTTCATAGCCGTGGCAAAATAATTTGTAAAACCATTAGTGTACAACATAAAGATATTTTATAAAACTTAAAATCACCCATAAATGACAGCTACTTTGGTGTTGTACATCAGCTTGACACCCAAATTAGCAATTTTAAAACTAAGAAAGTGTTTGATAGTGAATTTTACTTTGTGCATGGACTGCTGGTCAGTAGTATGCCGAACCTAGTTGGCTGGCATCTAGAATATTATACTTTGCTACTTCCTTTGTTGACTGTTGGCATCATCTCTGGCCTTCTTATTTTTACTCAGGTTAGTGACTAGCCTTTCAACCTCAAAGGTCTTATGAATTCTTGGTGAGGCCAGGCTCAGATGAGAATCAATGAATGAAAAAGGTCCTTTATCAGGACAGCACATGGGAGGATGGAAAGCATTCACTGAACTTCTGGTGCTCTGTGAATTTGCAGCCAGAAAAGGCAGACAGTGGAGTGTAGCAGCTTTCTTGGGAGGGCAGCAGGCCTTAGGGGGTGTTAAGCAGGCATAAGAAGAAAGAGCTAGACTTTCTGTGATCAAGGAGGAAATTATGGGTGTTACTTGAGACTGTGCCTTGCCAATCATGATTGGTCTGGTGAGAAAGTGATTTTTTTCCAACTGATGTTACCTTCTGATTGCTGATAGCTTCTTTGAAGAATAATTGATAATTCCTGTGCGTAAGGGAAGAAGACTGCTTTCTTGGTTCCCTTGCCATCTGAATAATTTCTGTCATGAAGAAGAGAATCCATCATCTGCTAATATTTTATGTTTTAAGTCCTTTCTAGTCTCTGTGGCAATGAGGTTTTCCTTGTGGTTATGGAAATAAGGAAACTTAATTGTACTGGATGCCGTAGTTTCAGAAAGGAGGGATTTGTCTGAGATGACACAAACCTATCTGGGGAAGAATTCCACACAGGGCTGATGCCAGCACATCTGTGACCTGTGTAAAATGAACTACAGTCTAATATCTCAGTGTGTGATTTTTTCCCACTTACTTTTCATTAAATATGGGCACTTCAGTTGGAAAGAGTAGAAGCTTTTGAATTGCAGGAAGGCAAAATCATAAAAAAGTGCATTGAGGATGTATTTATCTTTGTGATGTAACAGAAAATTTCCTGTCAGAGAAGTGTGAAAACTTGTTAGATGTTACATCTAAAGAAAAAAAGGCAGCTTCCTCCTTAGAAAGGTTCAAGTTATTATCATTGTTTGACTTTCAAGTTGACATGAAACAGCTAGGATAAGTCCCTGAAGTCCAAGCAGTAAGTATTAAACTGGCAATGGAGCAGTACAAATGGTCTGAAGCTTTTGGAGCAACATTTTGGGGCCATTTGCACTGTTTCCTTCAGATCTTTCTGTGTTAGAGTCACGCAAACTGGGGCTCTCTGGTCTGGTTTAGTCATAATAAACCTCAGGGGATTTTTGCTTGCCTATCTTAGTCTGCCTTGCTTATCTTGTGGCCAGCCTTCCTATGGTAAGCCTAAGTGGAGCCACGCTCTATTTAAAAGCCCTCTTTTCCTTTTGCATGCCCTCTCCCCTATTACAGCATTCCTGTTAGTGTGGCCTCCACTGTCTGGGGGCTGCCAGAAACCATCCCAAGGCATGCTTATAACAAGTCCAGATTGGTAGTTGCACTGGATGACCTTTCAAGTCCCCTTCCAACCCTGACTGTTCTATGATTCTAAATGCTGCTTTCCTTGAGGTTTTCTTTAAACTTCCTTTCAATCAGACTAAAGCGAAACCCAATTGTTACAATCTGCTTGAATATTGCAGAAAACTTCAGATTCGAATATTTTGCCCAACAAAATTAAAACTCAAACCAAGTTATCCGTTTATTCCAAAACCTGATTTTTTTATTAATTAATTGCTAAGAGATGCAGAGAGAGAGAGA
>JAWWMO010000096.1:11689691-11709462 GCA_035047845.1 Dendrocincla fuliginosa | reverse complement strand
TAAAACTACATATATGGACATAAGCAAATGTAATGTATGAAACTTTCAGTCTCTCAGCACTCTATTTGCTCCAGAGAAAAATAAATCTCAAAATAGTTTATTTTTTTAAATGATAACTTTTTTTGATGGTGGTATAACTCAGATTTTTGTGTTTCATAAAATAATTCTACAGTTCTTCCAAAATAGCATAACTGGAACTGTTCTGTTTCTCCTTAGGACTACATCATTGTGTAGATCATTATTATTAATAGATTACCTAAAACTCTTGTTGTCCGGCCAGTGTGGGGAATGACAGCAGGCATAATCCATCATCCCCTGACAGCCTCACCTGAATCATGGCTTGAGTGAAACAGTACCATCATTACTGGAATTTTGAGAATTCCAATAATAATTGACCTGTATTGCAGCCAGGATGGAAATTTGCTGATGACTAAAGACAAGCATTTCTTGACACTATAATCAGTGGTCTTAAGTGAGGCCCTTTGAGCTCTCCTGTACCACAAAAGGCTGCACCAGCATCTCCTTCTGGGTGGACACCTCTCAGAGCCAGTGAAATCTTAGCCTTGCAAAGTTCAGGGCATTGTCACCAAAAGCTGACAACAGGGCTGGCACCCCCCAGTCCTAAAGGTTCAACCCTCACCTGCTGAAAATTGCCAAGACATTCAATGTGAATGCTCCACTGAAGGGCAACTTTTAACAAGTTATAAATTTTTGTCCATTTTAAAGCCTTATATACATATATCTTTATACATTTATACACATATATCCATATGTATATATATATATACACACATTTATAGGTCTCTGTGTTTGTGTGCATGTATGTGTGATTGATTTAGATATCTTGTAGCAATATTGTCATCTTGGATCTACAACCAAGTTACTATTGTTATAGTAAATCCAATTACACGTACAGCTATGTGTATGCTGAAATAAAGTTCAGCTCCTGCCTTGAAGCATGGTCCCCTTCTAATGGACACTAAAAGGCATTCCTGGAAATGTCCCTGCCAAAAGAAAAGCTGTTAACTCACAGGGATGCTATGAAAGAGTTAAGCCCCAGACCAATGTAAATCTGGGAAAGTTATTAGGTCCTGTGTCAGAATGGGCATGGAGAGTCAGACAAGGCCCTGAGTGCCTGAAAATATGCTCTGAACTTGAAAGCAACTTTTTCAAACAGTCACCATCATCCCTAATATAAATGTGTATCTCCAACAAAAGCTTTAAGGAGGTGTATGATTTTTGTAGTAAGTCTTCTTGCCTCAAATTATTAGGTAATCAGTCAGTTTCTGAAATCCTGACAAGATGGAACCATGCTTGCAAGGGGTTTTGGTAATACAGAAGTTCTGAAATGGGTTGTTTCCCTGGATGGTAGCAGGTAGTCAAGGTAGCAGGTAGTCAAGGGCAAGGACCTTTTTTCAAGAACCAAAAAAAAAACTTGACCTGACTGTGCTGTCCAGATAATGTTTCTAAGACTTTTGCTTCCTTATTACATCATTAGTATTATTCTCAGCTTCTGTTCCTTTCATAGATTGGAAGCTACAATTAAATTCAACTCATCTGCCTGCTTTTGCTGTCATGTTTCTCAGGCTCACCTTCATGACTCATCAGCCATTCTGGGGCATTCAAATCCTTGTTTCCATCCATTGCCATGTTGCACCAAGAAACAACTTCAGGTCTTACAAGTTCAAGAGCCAGTTCCTGTGTTGTGTGGCTATACAATCCTCTAGCTGCACAAAAGCAAGAATCAAAGTGGACATTAATGATGTTATTACAGTATGAAAATAGCAAGGAAAAAAATCAACCAGTAACAAATTAAAAGCAGATGGTGTTGAGTGTGTCTCCTGAACCTCCAGCTGCATGGCATTCACCCTTTCCTCTCCAGGGTTGTCCATTTGCTTTCCAAGCTCAATGTTCTTACTTCTGCTTGAAAGAATGGCAAGTGCAAGCTGACTGCTAAATCTGTGTGTGAAGGGAGACAATTTGAAGCCTGAGGCAATGTTATATAGCAATGCACCAGCCTCAAAGAAGAATAACTATGTGGTAAAGTACTGCACATGGATGAATTGCTTCTTTAGGAAGAAGGATGGAGTATCCTGGGCAATGGATCAAGGTAATGCTTTTTGCTCTGCTTCTACAACACGTGGAAAAGTGCTGTGTGGTGCACAAGCAGCATTCCGCACTACAACAGTTGTCTCTCTCTTCATCAGTCATCCCATGAGTGGTGCAATGTCTAAAGCCTGATTTTTACACAGTTGTGCTCTGAAGTAACCTCATCCCTCTCATGCAGCTGCATCACTGCTTTTCTGCCTTCTACCTTTGCACTTCCAGTGTCTTCTAAAAAGTCCCCTCACTGAGCTACTTTCTCTTCCAATAATCCCATATTCCTTCTATATCCACTGCTGCAGAATGGGAATAGGGGACCTGTTTTGCAAAGACAGGAGGAGTTCACGAGCCAGGCAGCTATACAAGCACCAATGTGCCCATGCTATTTGGGATCTGACTGTTGCTGCTGAGGGAGTGCAGAGTGCTAATTGTCTTTTCTGACCCAGGAAAAGTGGTGTTCCCTCTTCCTCTCCTCCTTTTAACATACTTATTTCCAGAAAGTCTTAGGAGTTTGAAATGTCTAAGTCAGCTACTGTTCTAGCAGCTTTGGCTGAATTTGATCAAGGGATAATCACAGAATTGTTTAACTTGGAAGGGGACTCTTGATATCATCCAGTCCAAATCCTGCTGCTAAATCTGGATCAGCTAGAGTAGTTTGGCCAGGACCATGCTGTGTTTTGAAAGCCTTCAGTGATGGTGGTTCCACAGCCTCGCTGGATAGCCTGGTCCTGTATTTGACCAACTCCACAGTAAAAAAAAAAAAAAAAAAAAAAAAAAAGAAGGTGTCTTCTTGTGATTTTATGAAATTTCTATTTTTTAATATGTGCTCTGCCTTCTGTCCTGTCAGTGTGCACTACAGAGAAGAACATGGTTCCCTTTATCTGTCTCCCAGTCGTCAGGTATTTATACCAAATTTTTGAAACCTCCCCGAGCCTTCTGCAGGCTGAACAGTCCCAGCTCTTTCAGCCCTTCCTCATATGAAAAACGCTTTTTACCCTGAAACTTCTTCATGGGCCTGTGCTGGACCAATTCACTGTTACTAGGCTGACCTGACAGACAAGCAAAGGCATCATGTAAGCTCTATTGCCTTAGCAAACCAGGCTGAAGGGAGCTGTAGGTAAAGACAGAGGTACGTGACTGTAAATAGGACAGGAAAGTACCTGAATAGAATTGAGTTATTTATGTTGTGAATGAAATAAACCCAGGTTCTCAGTCTTTACTACAGCTGCCCCTCACTGGGGGTATCAGTTGTGACACAAAGGCAGGTGAGTAGAAATCCAGTTAATATTCTCTGCCTTTCATTTATAGTAGTTTCTCACTTGGAGAATATGGTGAAGTTTGTAAAGACGATGTGGAATTCTGATAAGTATCTTGCTTTTCAAGAGCTATATGAGATTTACCATGCAATCCAGGAGAATTTTGTTCTTAAATTCTGTGATTGACTAGACCAGGTTATACTTTTATAGCTTTAACACAGCTCATATCTTGAGCCAGATCTTTAGGTGACTATGATGAAGCAAGTGACTCTAGACACACTTGTGTACTGGTTACTTTCATAATTTGGAAAAGGTTTCATTTAATGGAAAATATGTTAAAAACACATGGCCACATGTCTTTGTTTTGATCTTTGTTTTTAGAACTAAATAAACTAATATATGTGGAAACTGGCTTGCAGGCAATCCTTATGCTGAAAAACTATAATGATTTGTATTTCTTCAATTTGCTGTTGAAACCTGTCATATGAAAAAGAGAACTTTTTGATTTGGACACCAGTAGTTCTTTAAAAGTGGGCAAGATTTCTCATCTTTGCATCCTGTTTATTTGAATAACATGTAGTACTAATACATGCATTTGTAATTATTTTGCATAGAAATAGTTTGTATAAAGTATATTTATCAATAATCGCTTGATTTATTTTTTTTAAAACTAGAATACCACAAAGCATTGGTAAATTTCTGTTTCAGTTGCTGACATAATGAAAGTCAACAGAAGCTCACAAAATAAGTAACTGAGTTAATCTGCACATCCTTCTGTTCTTATGTAGTATACATCTAAATGGGGCCTTGGCCACTAAGCAGAGGTTCTACTCTGCTACAGCAGTATTCCTAATTAATTAAAATTTATATTGGAAAGTTTGAGTATGGTGCTCATGGTGCTCTGACTTCATTGTGAGTTGTTTTTCTGGGTTTTTTTTGTTGTTTTGTTTGTTTGTTTGTTTTGGGGTTTTTTTTGTTAAGAAATCACTACTATTTAATAGAAGTGTTCTCTATTTGCTTTCTTCTTTCTTGTTACAGAATATACAAGGTCTATATCCTATAAATACCTACAAACATTAAGAGAACAGTCAGCAGAAAATGTGTAAACTGAGAAAACACCCATGTGCAGCCAAACTTCTGTCACAGGGCAATCACTCTGACCTCACCAGGTCCTCAGCTCCACCTCACTAGGCAGGAGAGCACAGAAACGTGGAAATTGTGTAACCTGGGACCACGAAGTCAATAACTGTAAGCAGTGCATCATTAGCTATGGTACAGACTCAGTTTCCTACTTGCAGGCCAAAATCCTGGGAAGGAAGATCAGACGTGCAGGCAGTGTGAAAGAGTTAGTAGAAGGTCTATGAAAAATGACTCAGTTGTTACTTTTATCAGTCTTTGGACTTCACAGGAGGTGATAGTACCCTAGGGCAGAACACGGTATGACAGGACTGTGGCTGTGAAAACAGTCTCTGGTTTGCAGTAGCATTGTTCTGCTTGGCTGTTGAAGAGAAGCATACAGGTTCTAATTTAATCCAATTTTTCTTGAGCTGCCTTGACAAAATAGTAAATATTTTACAGAGCAGAGCAGATAAAATATACAGGTAGATTTTTACCTAATTTATGAAGTATAATAATATTGCTGACCATCCCAATTAGCTAAAAGCACTCGATGCAATAAAGCTGATCATTAAAATTCTAATTTGCAAAAGGCAAAAGCTGTTACTTTTGAATGTCAAATGCTTTATAAATTAGGAAAGATTCATAATACATGGGGCTTCAGACTGAGTTAATTAATAAGTTGTAGACTCAGTACTATGGATTTTCCCCTTGTTTATGGCTGATCTCACTGTTGTGGCTGATGATGCAGCTGGCAAAGAACTCTCCTGAAGGCTTTTTCTTTTTCTTTTATTATGGTGGTGATACAATTTAAAATGAAAAGGAGGCCAATAAGAAAACCAATGTGTATTATGCAGACAATAGAGCAGAAACATCATTGGGTTAAGTGTGATCTCTGTAGTCTACCAGCCTGTGCATGAGGCCAGCTTACTTTCTGATACGATGGCCAAGCAGTGATACTTGACATGGGATATGAATAGCTAATATTTTTATTCTTTTTAAAATTATAGAATAAAGATTTTGTTTCCTTACTGGAAACTGGCAGAAAGAAGTACATGAAAGAAAACTTAGCCTAGGAGAGCAATTAGTAATAATGAGGTAATGGTCAAATTATGAGGACAATAAACACAGCAAGAGGGAAAGGAAGAGGTTTAGAAAGTTGATGCTAATGGTGTGACCCTGTTGCTGATGCCATGTAAGTAAAAGTGTGGTCAGCTGTGCAAATGTTCCTTTCCAGTGGCTGGGACAGGTCTATTGCTTCTTGAGCCTTGTCTCATCCATGAGGCAAGGGACATTTCTGTGACTGCTGGTGGTCGGTTTTGGTCAGAGGGGACTGGGAGGGCAGAGGAAAGTGAGAGAAGGGTGGCTTTTTAAAGCCACTTCTAGCAAATATCATCTGAGCAAGTTTGTTTTAGAGTAATAATGCAACAAAGCCATTCACATTATTTGAGACACTCAGGCTGTTTGAATCTTAGGCTGTTCAAACGAGATTCATCACTGCACAAACTTTATAAACATTACTGGTTACACCAGTTACAGCTGATAATGTTACACAGACCTACTGAAATGAAAGAGCAAGAAAACCACCTTTTTTTTTACATGTATAGTAGCTAACATTGACAAAGTACATTGATTATTCATGTAATTATTTCATATGTGACCATGTGTTGCCAGACATCCTTTTTTTCAATTATTATTATAATTAATATTTTTATTATTTATATTTTTAGCAGAATATTGGGCTTAATCAACATCTAGGACTAAAACTAATGAGTGAGTTCTGGAACAGGCTCTCCTCTTAATTTAAAGGTTTTCCTGAAGCAAGCCAGAAATAAGGGTTTAGAGACAGCTGATAGCTAGATTGGTTTCTGATGCTGCATGTGCTAAACATAAAAAAAAAAGCACTGCAGTATTTGTGCTTTCTTCTACCAGTATGAAAAGCCAGCAGGATGCAGAAATAATTAAGAAGTGATAACATCTTGTACACACAGATGCATAGGAAAATTGCCAGGAGGTAAAGGTGCAAAAAAAGTTTTTGAAAGGAATAAATGGGCAGGGCTTAAGGCTGACAAATTCCATCAAGAAAGAAGTGATGCCATTTTATCAGTAAGGGTTACTAGGTAGTCTGACCTACACCAGGAATGAATAATTGTGGTAGGTGGGAAGGGCATGACCTATCTGGAGGAAGTACCCTCCAGAATATAGTAGGAGAAAAGAAGAACTAAAGCAGGGTCTAAAGGCCTGAAACAAGGCCTTTGCTTTTACTTTTTTCTAGTTTTTGTTTTAGAGCAATAATCTCATTCCTTTTTTATTTTAAAGAGGTAAAAAATTCCCACTTGAAGCACCATATGAACATGTGAGCTGATTAAGGATTGCCTTAGGTAGCTGCAGTCTGGAGAAGGAGTTATGAAGTTGGAATTGACTTTGGGAGCTTCTTGTTTGCAGAAGAACCAGGCAAGACTTCAGCACAACACCCACCCTTGCCAGCACAGGCAGGATCTGAGTGGGAGCACTCACAGACTGTGCTTGAGAGTCAGAGCAATTCAGCCAGCCCTGCCTGGCAGTTCCCTAGTGATGAGAAGGTGTTCCTGCAGGAGGCTAGACATATCCATCCGAGGCAGATAGGAGCCTCCTCTCCAAAGAAGGGGGCTCTAAAGGAAGTACAGATTTTCTTTAGAGTCACAGAACTGTGTTATCTGGAAATGTCTGGTAGCTCCTTTTATCTATCCTGAGTATTTCTTTGTTTTGTATTATGCCAATGGCTGTATGTTTATTAGGTGGGGAAATCTAGCTTTTGAGCAGCAGTAACTTTAGTTCTCTCTCCCGTGTTTATGGACAAGGCTCTATGCACAACTAAAATATAAGAAAGGAAGACTCCTTTAAATTTAAGCTCAATTGTCTTTGCCTCTGTAAAATAAAACAGTACCTTCTCCCTTTCTTGTGGTCTCATAAGGAATATGACTGTTAAATGCCTCAGTATAGAAATAATTCAGAAAATGGCTAGCCAAAAGCAATTCTGGTGTTGCATTCTCTGCAAAACAGTTCACTGTCTATGGCAAAGTTTCACACTCAGACTTGAAGAACAGGGCATGATGCTGAAGCTGTTTGCATTACCAGAATACAGACAAAAGCTTTGAGGTGGAAAGAAGTTAAATAAATTATTCTTGAGGACAGCTTTTATGTCTGTGGCAGTCTGACAGGAAATGAATGTGATGGACAAGCAGTCTTATTCCTCTAAGTACTTTTCTAACAGATCCTGGATATTATGAAATACTGAGACTGGTAGGTTCAGTGACAAAAATGTTTTGCCTGATGGCAACATCATTTTTTTTGCTATAAATGTTGTGGAGAGACAAAAAGCATAAAAAAAAACAAAACACCCCAAACCAAAACAGTATCAGTGGGCTAGAGGTTTGAAAACACTTGAAAAGGAAAGAGCATTTCCAAGCAACAATCATTAAAGCATATTTCAGTCCACATTAAGCTGCTTGAGATGCCAACATGATAAATCTCTCGTTTATCAGCCAGGCCACTTGCCAATGCTGTTTAAAAAGCACTGAATTACATTGTGGTGACTCTTTGACCAGCTCTCCATTTTGCTTGCCTGTTTTACTCCCACTAGGGAAAAAAAAGTAATTGCCATTTCAGTGCTCAAAGTAATCTTAGGACCAGATTATGAGTGTGAGGAGAAAGAAAACCAGCATTACTGTTCATAAGTAGAGCATATGATAGACATAATTTTGGTTTACCAGCTCTAAGAATGTCCATTTTAACATTGACTGAAACGTTTCTTAATAGGCAGTATAAAAATAAAAATTAACACAGTATATATGAAAATAGAAAACTTTATGAAGTAATTAAGGCTTCACAATTGTTGGGGCTTCTCGCAGTTTTTTTTGCGCTTGTTTGCCTGTGTCATTCACATTTCATTGTTCTTATATTCCTAGTCTTCTGGGAACACTTTTACTGCTGGCTAAATTTCCTGAATTTTCATCAGGCTGAGAAAGGTGGTAGCACAATGTCAGGTCAATACATAAGTTAGTTTCAAATCTTGTTTATGGGCACAGAGGAAACATGCTTTACGAAGAAATCCAAAAGTTTATTGGTATCACCAAAATCTGAACAATGTAATTCAAGACCCATTATTAGTCTAGTTCTATTAGAGAAAAAGAATAACAATGGAGTAAAAACAGTAAAAAAACCACCTTAGAATATCTTTGAAATTGCAATACACACACTTAGTTTCTGGGGGCGGGGGGGAGGTTTCTGGTGCTATGCTTGTCCATTTTCTATGCTCCCTTTGGTCTAATGTTGATGTGGTCATTCTCATGGTTCATGGTAAGTTCTGGGGATTTGTCAGCATTCAGTTTCCTTTTCCAGGAGGAATGTGATTATGTTGGTCATTTCTTTCTCACTCTAGCATCCACTTGGGATCACTTTAATATTTGCTAACACATCTTTGCATCTTGCTTTCTTTCATTATTTTTCAGCTCCATGCTACACTCAGTCTTACTATATACATACTTTGAATGCATTTGTGTATGTTGCCCACCATTTCTTTGTTCCCTAAAACCAGATTTGATTTCTAGCTGCAATTCTATATTTCTTAACTGATTACAGGTGAGATTTTTGCTGCTGTGGAGTCTTCCAGGGCCAAGCCAGTTCTTCATCTCTCAACCCTACTGCACCAAATCCTGTGCCTACACTCTGCAAAGAATGGTTTGGATTGGAAAGGCTCTTAAAAGATCATCAGTTCCAACCTTCCTGACATGGGCAGGGACACTTTTCCCAAGACCACATTGCTCCAAGCCCCCTCCAACCTGATCTTGTACACTTCCAGGGGTGGGGAATCCATAGCAACTCCAGGCAACCTGTTCCAGTGCCTCACCACCGTCACAGTACAGAATTTCTTCCCAATACCTCATCCAAACCTCATCTCTTGCACTTTAAAGCAACTCCCTGTTGTACCAGATCTGTGCTGCTCTACACAGTGCGTCACAATAGAATTTTATGCTACATGAGATGACTGCTTGTGGCTATAAATATAAAAGATATTTCTGTGCCGTGAACAGAAAAACAACAGAACAAATTAGCCATGGACAGCTTATCAGCTGGAGGAATTTCTGCAGGCAAAACAAATCTGCTGGCAGGTCAAGAGAACTCAGACAGAGCAAGTCAGAGGCAAGTCACTCACAGTGCTGAGGACTTGCAGGCTCCATACAAAGCATATGGCCTGTTACTATCAACGACAACGGGATTTTACTGGGCCACATGGTCACACACAGGACTGGAAGTGAGCAATGAGCCTATTGTATCCCACTTCTAGAGTACAACAGACATAATACTGAAGTGGCTTCTCTTCCTGCCCTCCCCACCATCCCCACCCTCCCCCCCCCCAAAAAAAAACCAAAAACAGAAAGCACAAGTCATCTGAATGCCTTTCAAAACTGTATTTATTGAGATCAGTGTGGGGTTGGTAGGGGGAGGAAGCATAGCATTTTAATTTAATGGCAAATTTCTGATATATCTGTATTAGGAAAAATTTCTGAGTGAACAATTCAGTGATGTTGATTAACATTTTTTACAGGTAATATATTTATTATGTTGTATTAGTGCTTAAGAGAGCAAATGCTCTTGACTTCGCAAAATACTGTCATGAAATATGTAATTTTAGATTTAACAATTGCTCTTTAAAATTATTACTGAAGCTAAAAGGCAAGCTGAAGATAAAGGTGTAAAGAGAGAAAATGGAACCACAAGTGAGCAGATGTAGCATTTCTTAATCGGGTATCATGACTGCTCAGAGCACAGGCGAGGTTTTAGAGTCGTTCCCACATACATGCAAAGCTTTAGCATAATTATAGAGTGTTCAGGAAGCATACTCACTTAATTTGTTCTTAATTTGCATACTTATACACAGGAGTACAAAGTGGGGGTTTTGATGTTTGGGGGGGTTTTCCCAACCATGTCTGACACATGAAGAAGAAACTGGCAAGCAATTCTGTTAGTTTTCAGTGGTCAGATTCTTGCTCTTTCATTTAAGGGAATTTCCCGAAGTCCTCAAGCAATAGTCTGTCTTCGTAAGCTTACATTGGGTGTAAGACAAATTCACTACAGAGCATGGGATGTTACTCTAACATTATTATTGTGCAAAAGTTACTGCAAACTAGAGACTAATGTTTTAAAGCATCTGGCTACTGCACTGGAGCTTTGGAGTAACTTTCCTTGCCTAAGAGGGTGTGATGGGTGTCTGACCTGATCTGTGAGGCAGTTTCAGGTGCATTTACCCCATAACACTTCAGCCAGGCAGTTGAATCAGAGAAGGCATAGGTGACTGTATCCTCAAAGAAGAGCCCTGGCAACCTCTGACAGCAGAAACTTACAAGTTTTCTCAACTAATATCTCTAATTAGCAAAGTATGAAATTTGTGTTGCAGATAGAACATCTCTTCAAAGGTAATATTTAATGCTCAAAATTCAGTAAAATCTTGACCAATCCTTTTGACTTTCCCAGATATTGAGCAAGGATTGCCTGGTTAATGATCCTGATTTTCAGGCTCATTATATTCATAATACTGCAAGCCTAGACAAAAGATTTCTTCATTTGTAAATGGTAAAGTGAAAGAGCAATATGTGAAGCTATTCAGCTGTCAAATTTATGTTAAATAAGTAAGGATGGCAGGTTCATCTCTCTCCTAATTGTATAAAGTAAGAAGTTAGTGTAAACTTTTTGGCATTCTGCAAATAGATGGTTCAGTCTGCCTTTTTTGGGTACCTCATTCTTTTAAAATAAATTCTCTCTAGTAGTTATCAGTTAAATGGTCAGCAGAGAAAAAACAGCAAAGTTGTTCATCACTTGCTGAGAATGAGATGTGTCCATAATATAAAATGTGTTTGTCTTCCTTCATTCAGGTATAAAGTTGCATTTACTTTTACTTATAACCCCTAGTGTTTCTTTTCTTTTTTTTTTTTTTTTTCAAGTGTTACCATTTCACATGTATGCTTGCCCAGAACTCTGCGTGGTCACAATTATTTTCCCAAGAAGAATATGTCAATTATAACAAGACTTTGATGAGGTTTAGAACAATCCCATAGGCCTTAGTAAAGTCTATTCCACTTCACTCATTTAGCATAAAGTGGATGTTTGTGCTAAACTAATATTAAGAAAACTTTTGATGTTCAGGCACACATGAGGAAGTTGTATACTCCAGATACTCAAAATAAAATGCTCTCAAACTGACCAGTTACAGAAGGTTAATATTCAAGATGAAACAGCTCCAAAGGCTGTGCTTATCAGATTTTGATAAGTGAGGCATTTCTGGATGAAGACATGGACTTTTCAAAATCCCTCACACTGAATATCCTAGAATAAATGCAACCATAATCTCTAGTTTAGTTTAGAAAAGTTATCACCACTAAAAGGAAATAATTTATGTTTTTTAAAATGAGAATGAAAAATGATAATGTTTTTTCCAAATAGCTTTGTTGAGTTCTTGCATCTTGAGAGCTCTATGAGAAACATGTGGTCTTTTGTTCTCATGCCTGTGACATGCTTTGCACTGACATTTTACAAGATCTTCTGCAGTGCTTAAAAGCTTTTAGCACCAGTGGGATTAAACTTGTAATGTGGGAAAGACTCACAAAGAGAATGAACTGCCCTAATACACGAACAACAAATATTAGGGATACTTGAGAAATTACATCATTGCAATCCACTTTCTAAGTGTGGTCAAATTTGAGTCTGAACTTATTTTACTGCTTTATCTTAAATCCATTGCCACACTAATATCTCTTAGGAGGATTCACTAACTTGGTATCAAGACATGCTAACAGAATTAATATATTTTATTTTCTGCATGCTCTTGTTTTGCTCAAAATATGGGCAAAACAAACTTTCAGATGGTCACGTCCTCATACAACTTTTCACAGAAGAATGATGAAAGATAAAAGATGAAAGTTTTAGTTCAAAGGAACTGCAGATGAATAAAAGGTTCTCAGAAAAGTCTGTATACTCATCTATTTTTATGTCTGTAATCAGATGAAATTAACATCTGCTGAGTAGAATTCCATTGCTGACAAGGAATTATTTTGCCATGTGAAGAGACATATGAGTATATTTTGTACTGCTTCCATGCAAAAAAACCCAAGTAAAAACTGCTATGTAAAGGCAGTTGATATTTGGAAACAACGTGCTCAAAGGATGGCAGCATTATTTTTAACAGTGATAGGGGAAAGAAATGTGAATACTGTCACAGCATAGGACCTGGAATGAACCACCAACTCCTTTATTCTTTCAGCAGTCAAACTCCCCTTTGGTGAATGGAAACCTGCTATAGTGAGAATGTGACATGATTCTAGGCAAAGTCTGGAGTGCCTATGTAACTCAGTAATTTATGCACTGAAATGTCTAAAAAGGACATGCTTCATCCTGAATGAGGCTCTCCTTAAGATTTCAATTGCCCTAATCCTTCTTTTTCAGGATTCAGATAGGCACCAAAAATGGCCAATCTGATTTATTTAAACTGTCATTAACATGTTATCCCAGTGTTTGCTCAGCTGGAGGACAAGGTATCTGCAGAACTGCCTGAGCAGTATCTGTTCTGTCTGTTAGGTAGTGTGGATCAGTAGTTTCCTTCAGTAGCAAGGTAGGGTGTAATTAGCTGGGGTTTGGGTGGAGACCGTTCTGATTTTCAGATTTAGACAGTTAAATTCAAGTCCTGCATTACTGTCTGCTTTCTAGAAGAGTTGTAACAGAGGCCTTGTCAGTAGAGATACAAATCACTTGATGACAGAGAAGTGCTTATGGTGGCAATATTTAGGGTGAATTATCTTCAGGAGGAATGTAAAACACTTCCTCTTGTTGTAGTAGTGCATTCCTGGGGCAGTAGGACTACCCCACTTTAGGACTATAGACATACATTCTGGATGTTTGTGTATATATTAGTAAAACCTTTCTTTTTCCTCTTTCATATTTTAGGGCAGACTATGTAAAAAAGCAATTCACTAATATATTTAAATGTTTCAAACCAAATAGAAAGGAAGCTTCTTACTCAAGTGCTGCTTAGAATAAAGCTTGGTTTTAAAGAACTGTGAAATGGCATGTTCTGCGACACCCATCTAAATTTTTCGTAGTGTTTGAAGAACAAAGTAACAAACCAGTACTTAATTAAATGTCAGAAAGTGTGTGTGGGGGGGGGTATATGTTTTTCTGTCTTGTTAATAACTTGACTGTAAAACCTTTCTTTATACATGAATAGGGGAAAATGGTGGTGAAAAGATGTACATCTTTGATTGTTTTTCAAGGAAGATTGCAAACCTACGAGCAAAAGACAAAAACATAGTCGGTATATGGCACATGTATTTTAAACAATTATAATTGAGGGTAATTGTAACTTTTTTGTTCTGAAGATCTTACAAAAAGAAGAAAAAGCTACCTAACAGGTTTCTCATCTTAAATGTTTTTTGTTTGTATTTCCACAAGCTTTGTCCCTGAAAAGCAGACAGCATTCATATCACCATTTTTATAACTCATTATCTTGTATCACTAAGTCGATGTGATTGTATTTTGCCTGCATTTTTTTTTCCCTTCAAACTCTTCAACTATTCCACAGAAGTGTTTTGTGAGCTTTCTTTAAAATATGCATGGAATGCTTATGCAAATTTTCAGAAGGCACTCACTTTCAAATGTATATAATTTAATGGGATAGCTGTATCTCTGTCATCTTTGTTTTGTGTGTTAAAAGCAATGAACTGCAGGGTTGTATTTGTTGATCTCTGTGTTCTCTGATCCATGGACTGGTCTCTTAGCAGTCCCAGAGTAGTCTTTGAGCTCAGCTGGGCTGAGCTGAAGTGGCCTTGTCAGTCACTGAAATCTTAAAAGAAATCCTATCACCTGTGTACACTCTGCAAGAAACTAACTGGGAACCACCGTGGAAAACCCGACACCTTATTTTTATTTGTTTTTCTTTTCTGATATCACCCAAACATAACAGAGAGCTGTAACTCAAATTTTTGTCAAGCTAGCTGCATGCAGAGGCCTGGGCAAATCCTAGGAAAATCCTTGATCCCTCTACCAACAGTGTGAATTAATTTTGACATGAATGTACTTATAGGAAAAGAGCTTGGCACTGATAATCTGAGGGAGCTAATATCTTCTGAAAAGTGCCTGGATGTGGACTTCGGGACTAAACACTTGTGGCATTAAATACCCTCAGGTTAACGTGGTGCTTTGCAGCTGAGTGTGTCATAGGTTTATACACTACAGGCATTCTTGTAGTTTTTAAAGTAATCATATTTTCTAGTAAGAATTACAGGAATGTATTGTGACAATGCTTCTTATTGCTTGAGGTTAAATACTTACTTCTTAGCAATGCTTTTCAGAAATGTACATTCCTCCTCACTGGAAATTTTGCTGAAATAATATACAGGGGAAAAAAATCATGTGGGGATAATTTTGATCTTTAAGTTTGTTTGGGTCAGTAGGGTGCAAGATCCCAGTGATAAGATGCTGTCATAGCCTGTTGAAACACCCTTTCCTTTCCCCCAACAGTAGCACAGAGAAGAGGAAGTTCAAGCAGTGTTGTGGTGATAAGCCACAGACAGCAAACTGAGCATTACTGCCTGAGAATCATAGGTCTCCTATATCCTGGCCCCTTTAGAGTCTACTGTGGTGTATCCACATGGGGAGCAGTAGCACAGTTGTATTTGGGAAGACTTTTTCTGAGAATACCCTGTGCCTACACTTACAAAGATGAAAGAAGGTGTACATGAGCTTTGGTAGAGAAATTGTCCCATTTTCATTTTTTACGAACCATATTTTGACATAGGCTTGGATCAAAGCAGAATACAATGTCATCATTTTCAGGGCATCTTGCTTGTCTCTTTTTTTGCTTTCAGCTTAGCAAATAGTTTAAGATTAAATCAGAGAAATCCTTTAGAAAAGAGTATGCATATTGAATGAATGAAAACTATTGAAGGAGCATTTAACTTAGGGTCACTTACTCAGAGCTAGAGACAGCTCACCAGGAAGTGTTCAACAACCCTTCACATCTCTGTTGCTAAACATGCAGGTTGTCCTGTTTTTCTGACAGAGGCCTTTAGTTCTGTGTTGATCACAGTTTTCCAACCTCCACTGATATTACTCCACACTGTGAACAGCAAGGCACCATCAGGAAAGGAATGTGTTATGCTTGTGGTCTGTAGTCAGCACCCTGGAACAACATCTGCGATGAGGCAAATCAAAGTCTTTCAGAGACAGCAGCCTTAGCCCAGCTGAAGTGCTGCAGCTGATGTCATCCTATTAAGACACTGTTTTCATTGTAATCAGAAGAGGTTATTTTATTTAGAGTGTTCAGCGCATATAATGAATTGCCTCTTGCAGGCGGAATCTTTGGCAGGTGATATATGGGGATTGATCTATGAGTTTGTAGGAATTTTGGGGTTTTTTTCCTTCTTGTCCCTTGTTTCTGTACTCCAGTTTAATTTACAATGAAACTTCTGATTCTTCTAATCCCAGTTTAATACTAGGTGATCCTCAGATGTGTTTTACAGAGGTGCTGCTTTTGTGCAGAGTGGAACACAGTGCCTGGAGTAGCAATACTCAAATACCTATTGTTTCACAGCAAAAGGTGTGGAAGAGAGATTAAGCTCCAGGTCTGCCACAGTGAGGCCCCTGACCTGCTTGCTGGTAGAAATTAATTTTTGGAAGTCATCACAGCTTTGCAGTACTCTAGTAGAAATCTACTGGTCTCTGAAAGGGCAGATCAGGTCTCTTGACAACACCTTGGAGTTGGTATAAGGTTTGGGATTACAGCAGCTAGGCACTGATGTCAAAAGGGGAATAGTTTTGGTTTTCAGGGAGGTATTAAAAATGAAGATCAGAAAGATAGGAAAAATTATGGCAGGAAAGCAAATAATTTTCTTCAGAAGTTATCTTTACATTTCATTAAAGATCATACATCCTTCTCAGTCTTACAAATAAAGCAAAAATGCGTTGTCCCTTGTGCTTCTCTCATGCACACTTTCTCTCTACCCACCCCCATTCTCCCCTTTATCTCTCAATCTCTCCCTCTTTCTTTCACCCTTTTCTCATTTCATGCTGCCTCTCTCACTCTATTTCTCACCCTCCTTCTGTCACACCTTTTGTCTCTGGTCCTTTCTCCCTCAGGTTGTACCTCACTCACCACTCCCAGATGCACTTCCATCTCTCTGAGTTTCACACAAAAGTAATGGAATGGAAAATTCACCTTAAAAAGCTTCTTTTTTACCCTTAGTTTAATGTAAGTTATATTTACAAAATAAACAGTTTGAACTTAGATGTCCTTTGTGTTCAAAAAAGTTAGTGTCTTTCTGTGGGATAACTGTGAACAAGGTTGTCTTTGGATAATAGTAGATAACTTTAAGAAACAAAGCAAAACTCCATATTCTTCTAAAAATGACATCTCCTTGCGGTTATTGTCTAGATAACGCAATGAATTGAAAAAAGATGTATTCTGCTAATAGAGAGAGAAAATTATTTTCGTCTCAACAAGCTCTTTGTTTAACTCATAATCTAGTTAGCAAAGCTATAAGTGACTCATATAGTCAGATATGTAGGGGACATTGTGCAAGAACTGTCTATGATTTTGTCTAATTTTTTTATTTTCTATTTCTTTGTGTAAAATTCTTGTGATTCCTTCCCATACAGATCTATTTCCTTAGCTACTTTCTTCTCTCTGTACTAATGTATTTTGATTTTTGTATGTTTGTTTTTTCTTTAAATAAACCTTCCTGACAAGGAGTTATGGTTTAGAGGGGAAAATGAAAGTGTTCATGCTCTATCTTTTCTTTCTTTACCAAAGAATATACAAAAAGAATAAATTATTTTTCCACCCAATTTTGCTCACCAATTACAACAATAGAGAAGTAATAGTAACATAAAAAAAAGTGAGTTTTGGGCAGTCATTTCTAGCAGATGATGATTTATTAAAACTCAAGTTGTGTCTGAAATATGAAGAGATCATAATTCTCTTTTGCTTGTTTACAACTAGTTTAGTTTTGCAGCAGAGTAAATTTCTTTCTTGGCTGAGTATTCAGCTGAGGTTACTCTGTTGGAGTGTCAGGTAATCTTGATGTTTGCTCCTACTGATGATTTGCAGTTTAGTTGATTTACACAAATTTGATTTGGGATCACTTAACTTCTGCTAGGGAGCTGGAATGATCTTTGGGACCTAAGAAACATGGTGAAGCATGATTAAAGGGAATAACCTATTTGGGAAGAAAAGGGATCCTGCATCTCACTGCAAGGCAGTCCAAAGGAAAAGTGGCCTTCTGGCATCAGTGGCTGGCGTGTGCTTCTGGCCTAGACTGAACACAGCTGACTATAATGTCAGAAGAAATGGAGTTTCTGGGATGCCAAGAAGAGGTAAAAAGCACAGCAAGGACTAAATCACACAACAGAACGAAGAGGCAGCAATAGAGAATGGAAGCTCTTCCCTTCCATACAGACTTAGTGTGGATTCAGTGCGTGCATAAGCTGAAACAGATGGAAGGGGAAACAACTTTTCTTCAGATGAATGACAGCATTGCAAACTGTGTGTGTGAGAAAGGAAACTTGTTCATCCTCATAGGGCAAAATCCTTTCTAAGCACTCTCTCTGAAGTGTCTAAAGCCTTTTAATACATCTCTAGAAAAACAGAAAGAGGTCATCATTATCTTGATCTCACCAGTTATCAAAAAAAATATTAAACAAATCTGCAGAAACCTTTAATAAATTACATTGAATCCTTATTCCTTCGCAAGCTGCAGTGTTTTATTCCTACATGGATAGGCAGCAAATATGCTCAAAAGCAGACAGTACAAACAAAAACTTAAATAAAATTTACTTTTCACTCCAAAGATCTTTCTGTTTCCACTTACAAGGGATCCTATTTATACTTTGTCAGTTCAGCTTTTGGTTGCAAATGCATGAATTTAGGACTAAAACCTTGTACCGGGACCTGTAACCAAAGGTGTTAACTTGTAAAGTGAGACTGTTCCATTTATACAAATTTACAGACCCTCAAAATCTAAAAATAACTAAAATATTGAATGTGATATGGAGAAATGGTTGTCTAAACAGGAAGCATGCAATTCTACAATCCCCTGTCATGGTTGACTCAGAGTTTAACTTATGATATGAAGGGTATGGATAGCTCCCAAAACAGAGGTAAAGTAAAATAGGATAAAACCTAAATTGAGAGGTCTCTAAAATATTCATATCCCAATAAAAAAAGGAAGTTTGGGGGAACCAGAAGATGACCACTCCCTACAAGTGCAGAGTTTTATTTCCCTACACTTATAATGACAAATAATGATGGGACTAAGTGGAGTCTGTGCACTTTGATGGCCTACTGCTTCTTCATTATTTTTATCCAGGACTCCTTGACCGTCTCTCTGAGGTCTGCTGTTTCTCCTGCCTATCTGCCAGGGAGTCACAGGGCTATATAGTACATACAGGAAAGCTAAGAAGATATTTAATGTTTTTTAATCTCGGAAAGCTGACATACTAGGAAACTCCTGAATTCCTGTAATGTTAGTGTGTTTCAGATCAGGTTCTCTGCAACACACAAGACTCTAAATAGTTTTCTATTTTCAGCCCAGAGGTTCTACATTTTGCTAATTCCCAGCTGACATGGAACTAGTTTCTTGCTTTACTAACTGGGAAAGTGCACTTGGACCTATTGTGTTTCACAGGTTTAGAACATACACATATGTACATAAATAGATACATATATAGAACAGGAATCTTTTGAAAACAAAAAAGGTGTATATATTAAATAAACATGCATACATAAACCTTACTGAAACACACATAATATTTCATGCAGGATTTTTAATTACTTATAAAGCAGTGGCAGTTTTTTACTTTGTTTTATGTGTTAACGTGTTCTAAGTTAATCACATTATTTTTCCCCTCTTAGTTTTATCTTCCAAGGGTACAGAATCCTCTTACATGTAGACTGAGATGAAAAAGGAAGCCTTTTATGGTACTGGCTGTTAGCAGATACTTCATTAGCTGTCTAGAGCACCATTAATCGTTACTAATGCAATTATGCCTACTTCAGCATGCATGTCCCATGTTAGCCAAGTGGACACTTGTCTCTACATGTTTATTCAAAACAGAGCAGTCCTTCAGCCTTGGTATTGTGAGAAAAGCTCACACTTACTAATGAAATTCAGAAGGGGACAAAGTCATCGAAGCAAAACTAAACTTTTTATTTAGACAGTTCGGCCGAACCGGGTGTGTCTCTCTGGCCCAAGAGACAGACCCTCAGCAAC
>JAWWMO010000096.1:11621036-11631940 GCA_035047845.1 Dendrocincla fuliginosa | reverse complement strand
CTCTCTGGACTGGAAGTCAGCTTGAAGAAGATAGAAGTTCTCTACCAACCTGCACCTCAAGAAGTTTTCCATCATCCTCACATCACCATAGGCAAATCAGAGCTTAAGTCAGTCCAGCAGTTCAGTTATCTAGGAAGCATCATTTCTTCAGATGGTAAGATTGAGAAAGAGATAGACAACCGGTTATCAAAGGCACACAAAGCTTTTGGAATATTCCGTAAAAGAGTCTGGAGCAATAAACACCTGAAGAAAAGCATCAAGATTAGTGTCTACATTGTACTGTCTACTCTCCTCTATGGGTCTGAATCATGGGTCATCTACCGCCACCACCTGTGACTCCTTGAGAGCTTCCATCAGTGCTACCTCCGTACAATCCTAAACATCCACAGGTCTGATTACATGTCTAATGTGTCTGTCCTTGAAAAGGCAGAGATCACCAACATCGAGGCCATGCTGCTGAGAACACAGCTGCCTGGGCAGGACACGTCTCCAGGATGGGGGATCAGTGCCTCCCTAAGATTGTGCTCTAAGGGGAACTCACCACCGGCTGCCACAAGAGAGGAAGCCCAAAGAGGAGATACAAGGACTCCCTGAAACAATACCTCAGCCTTGGCCACATTGACCACCATCCATGGTCCACCCTGGCCTCCAATTGGGAGAAATGGAGGCACACCATCCATAATGCTGCTGCTTCCTTTGAGAACACATGCAGAATCAGCTGGAGGAAAAAAGGCAACGCAGGAAGAACCGTGCCTCGCCAGTAGTGCCAATGGAGACTTTCTGCTGTGCCTTTTGCAATCGGACTTGCCTATCTTGCACTGGCCTTTTTAGCCACCAGTGTGCTTGTAGCAAGCATGGGTGGAGCCCTTGTAAATCTTTGTTCGTGAAGCCTAGCCATGATGATGATGACTACTGAGGATGAGCACACCCTCACAAACTCAAAACAAAATTGTGGGTTTTTTCCTGCAATTCTCTCCTGAATTCAGATCTCCTGAGCTCTGAAAAAGCTGCCTCCTTTAGATCAAAACCCGCTAGGACAGCATGCATCAGAGTAAAACATTCCTAGAGAATCTTCTTCTCTGTGCTCTGCATTTTATTGACAGGAAACAACAGCAAAGTTCTCATTCACTTCAGATGGTGAATAGAGCTGCAGCGAATACAGGTTTACCTAGGACTCGAGGAAGCCTTGCAAATCAGATATTTCCCAGCTATCTTCAGGTGCTGTATTAGGTCAGAAAGTGAGACTCCTGAGAACTATTTCAGATCATCAGAATGAATGACATATACCAACAGAATTCTGAATTATTCAATGGTATCAAGCATGTGTCAACATAATACCCTGATTCAAAATTCTGAATAGCACTAGAATGTGCTGTCATTCAGCATTAGTCTCACTAATAAATTCACTGCCTAGAGGCCATGGATTTACAGAACTTAGTATGGTATGTCAGCAGAGATTTATAGCAACTCTTGTAACCTTTAAGCCAGTGTTTTATTAGCAAAATCTTTGTGGGAAGTGCTTATGGAAAACTCAAAAAACATTTAAGTACCTTTTTTAGGATAAAAACCCATGCAATTTGCTAAGGCATAAAAAATATTCAAACAACACAAATTTAAACGAGATCATGGCCATGCATATCTGAGCTACAGTAGTATTTAATAAAAAAATGGAATAACAATTTCCTCTTTCTAAATGCTGATTGTTTCCCTAAATCAGCAACAAGCCTCAGAGTCTCTGTCAGCATGTTTATGCTTCCAAGATTGTGCTGTGAAAAACGGTAGAAACACAAGTTTTTTGACAGAGATATTCTTGTCCATATGAATGAAAATTAAATGTCATCCTCCAAAAGAATTGATTGTGGATGGCAAGTGTAACTCTTTATTGCTCTCTGAATTGGCATGCACAATTTAGCTCCCTTTCATGTCTTGGTCCATGTTTTATTAGCTCAGCATGTCAAGGCAGGCAGACATCACTATCCAGACAAAATTCTTCTCAATCACTGCAACCCTGTCGCTCTGAACCAAAACATCATTCTGCTGAGTATTTCAAAGATCTTCTTGGACTGGTACTGCAATCAAAAAAAAACCAACAACAAAAAACCCACACAAGTAGATAATTATTTTCCTTCTAAAAGAGATTAATTTTAAAAATGTCTCAGGGGAAGTAGGGATGTCTATTAGAACTATTCATGAAGTAAAGGGTCATCCCTCTGAGACTCTTGGTTCAGAATGCCACTACCAAAAGGATCAAGATCTGATCTCTCATGGATTATACTAAGCTAAGTGATGTTTGAAAACTTTACTCCCTTTGACTTGTCTCATTATCAGTTAGGGGTATCATATGGTGTGGGTTTATGAATCTCAACTTGAAAAAAACACTATTATTTTCAGAAAAACTGCCACAAGTTCATACAGACTTGATGCACATACCACAAAATGTTTTTGAAAGCAGAAGTATTGCTTACAAAGTGAAATTTCTAATTTTCCTGTTTAAAAAGAAATTAATTTGTGATCTAAACAAAGTATGAACTGACATAGACTGATTATGACTACAAAAACGCTGAAAACACACTGTTCTAAGATGTAAGGTGCCTGGCATGCCTTCAGCACGAAACCTGCAAAACCTGAAGCTTTAGCAATTTCGCTGCTGATTTGTTAAGAAGAGGTGAGGAAAATGGAAGTGTTACTGTGTCAGCATGGCAACAGGATGAGTGTAAAGAAAGGTGAGAAGAATCTCACTGAAAAGGAAGGAGAAGTTATATAGGAAAACTTGAAAGAATAAAGAGGAATTTGAGAGCAGTCGTAAAGATAATTCCTTGATTTGGTTTACTTGCCAACTTACTAAATTCAGTTTCTTGAAGCAGAAGAACTAAACCATCCACAAGCACCAAAGTAGCTAATAAGTAAATGATCATTAAAGAAATACATGAAAATAGCTGTAAATGCAATTGCAGTGAAACTCCTGAGTATATTTAGGGCTTCAGTAAAACTCAAATTAGTTAAGAGATGTAAAGCCTGAAAAAAAATTGCTTCTGGTATTTCACCACGTTTAGAAAGCCTTTTACACTTTCTGGTTTGTGACAAGCTCATCAAGGTGCCCTAAAAGCACTTGGACTGTCAAGTCCCACTACCCTTATTGATTTCTTTTTCAGAACTTCCCACTATTTCCAAGAGTTGAACATCCTCCCAGGTTTTCTAGACTTTATCGTGTTCACTTTATTTAGTAATTTATCAGTGTTGTTATACAGCTAAAATACTCCTTTACCCTTTCTGGAGGTCATGCTTTCACTTTACTGTGCCAAACAACCCATAGTTTATTTCGTTTTTGCTCATAACAGGCTGCACATTGATCCTTGCCTGTATCCTTTTTCTTAAACTCTCTATTAGAAACACTCCTATAATAGAAAAGAATATAGTAAGCTAGCAAGGAATCCTGGAATCACATTGCCCCTTTCTTGGAAACATCTTTTTTCATAACTCTTGACTTGTACTTCTTCTGTACACATACTTCTTCTGTACTGCTACACTAAATTCCTCTAATCTTTTGTCATTTCCAACTAAACAGCTTTCAGTTAATAATGAATTTTCTTATTACCGCTCCCTAGGGATATGACTAAGCAGCTGTAATATTAAATTTCATCTCATACCTTGCAGACTGTTCCACAAGGTGACCCAGTTTTTCATCCCTCTTTTTGATGATGCTGAACAACTTTGTTTTATCAGCAGGCCTCATTAGCTCTCTTTTGCCAAAGACTGTAATGAAAATATTAAATTATATTGGTTCCAAGACTAATCTCTGAACAGTTTTACCTGTAACTTTCCTCCAATCTGAAAATTTCCTTTTCAGAGCAGGCCAAAGAAATTTCCTCTGTAGCCACTTTTATAAAATATATTCACAAATAAATGCTTTGAGTTATTTTGTGATGACCTACCTTCTTTTCAGACCATGATCTCTGTTATTTTTCCTCTGAATTCTTAGTCCATTACTTCTAAGGGTGTATTTCCTCTTTTCTTAGAAGGTTCTATTAAAGTCACAAATAGCTAAGAACAGATTAATGCTCTTACTGCTTTGGCCACAAAAGGCACTGCAATTTTGGCATCACAGGATCATTTAGGCTGGGAGAGACCTCTGAGATTATCAAGTACAGCTGTTAACCCAGCAATGCCAAGTCCAGTGCTAAGCCATATCCCTGAGTGATGCATCTAGATGTCTGTTCAATACATCCATGTATGGTGACTCCATCAATTCCCTGGGCACTCTGTTCCAGTCCTTGACCACCCTTCCAGTAAACAGATTTTCTTCATACCCAATCTAAACCTCCCCTGGCTCAACTTGAGGCCAGTTCCTCTCATCCTGTCATTTGTTACCTGGGAGAAGAGACTGAACCCCACCCACACCTCCCTTCAAGTACTTGTGGTGAAAGATAAAGTCACTCCTTTTCGCCAAACTAAGAGGGGTCCTTGAGAGGTCATTGGACTTTATTTAGTGAAAGCTACAAAACTACTTGGAAATTTTCACTCTCCTAAGGAAAAGGAAAATTCAGGGATGTGGTGAGGGAACATGGGGCCCTTCTTTCAGGATTCAAGGTAAAAGGTTTGAAAACATTTACTTGAGTTTCACTTCTGCCCTATTGAAGCAGTTTTCATATTCCAACCATTCCTCCACCACAGCTGTAGTTTACCTCCAATTGTCAGTACTGTTGTCCTAGAGGAAGACTGACAATCCAGTTTTAGGGCTTTGCCTAGACTTCAACTCTCTGTGTTCACAGGATGGTGCCTCTGTTACTTCTCCTTATTCTTTTTATTGGTTAAGTGGAAGACTATTAAGGTTTTTGGTTTACAGATCAAACTTTCAGCAGTTCTTATTTTATTCCAAAACTTCCACACATCTAAAAGTCAAAAATTAAGGCCAGAAAACTGTGAAAATATTTTTGCACTTCTGAAGACTTCTGCTAGTCCCTGGCTTTGCTTTAGCAAGTACTTCAGGCTTTCTCCTTTGTTTAGTATACAACTTCTATCTATTTTGCATATTTGATCTATTTGCTTCCCAATGTATTTAACCTCGTTCATTTGACTATGTGAAGTTGACCTCTAATGCCTGAGATGCTCTTATTTTGTAACTGACATACTGGCCTCCATCTGTCTATTCTCTATTTACAGTGAACGAGTCTTTAATGACTCTTACTATTTATCAAAGGCAAATTTGAAACCAACAATGTCTTTTGTATTTTATGTGAATTTGAAGAAATTCTGCAAATATCCAGAGGTACCCAACATTCCATTTATTTTCTAATTTTCATATGATAAATTTAATTCTCACATCATTGTATTATAACTATCAATTCCACACAACTAATAGCATAATGGCAGAAGTTTGATCAATATCCAAACCTGGCACAACCTTGACTTTTCTTTTTAATGAATCTTAAGATACTTATTTTTTCTTTTTTTTGGCAGAAAAATCTTCTTTCTGTATTATTCATATATCGTCTTTGAAATCTATGGCATGGTAAACACTAACATCCCCACTTTCAGTTGGAAAGATCTGGTCTTCCCAAGACTAATATCCTGCTGAGCAATTCTTCTATTTCGTTTATGACAAGCCTCAAAAGATCACATGCAACCCTTTCATTAACTCCACCAGCCATGTACTGCAGTCAGCAGCAGATCTTTCTTTGTCTTTCATCTCCATCTTCGGATATGCCTTCACCCCTTTTTAAATCTATATTTCATACACCTTTCATTCCCTCCAAGAGCTGAGAACTACAAATTGTGACCAAATCTGGTTCTGTGCTAACAATAGGTACCAGCGAGGAAAGAGTTGTCAAATGACCTCATTCACATATATCTTTCTCCAAAATGTTCCTTTCTTTTTCATTAATTCCCAGCTTGCTGATTCTGTCCAGTGTTTTCTACAGCACATGATCTCTAGAATCACATTCCACTTTCCTGCAAATCTGTTCTCCAAAGCACCTGCTTCAGAAAATAAGCATTTTCTCACAAGAGTTAGGAGATTTAAAATACTTGGGACAAAGTGCAGGCACAAAATAACTTCATTGTCTGTCACAGAATTTGAAAAACCTCCAGTTCAGTCCAGGTCTTAGCTTTTCTATGAATGTAAGTCCTGTCACTGGTAGCACTCCAGTCTGGTCCACCTGCACAGGTAAGGCTCAGTAGAGATCCCAGCCAGCAGGAGAATGTGGGAAGCTGGCTGGGGATCACTGAGAGAACACCAAACACGCTGGGGAGGCAGAAAGAAAATTAAAAACCTACTATTTACACTTTAAATGTTTTTAAGGACTTCTGAAAATATGTATCTGAAGTTTCCCGTTGTTATAGATTAATAAAGTGTTTGTTCACTAAAAATCTGTTATAAGGAGTTAAAAGGTTATATCTGTTATTAAAGCCTGCTAATAATCCTAAAATAGTTGATAAATGTTTATTAATGTTCTGTAATGCATTGTGACAAATTCTTACCTGATTGTATTAATTCGAGTTGTTAAAACCTTGATAAGATATGTATTATGGGCCATAGTTGTAATTGGGCTATGGTGCTGCAGGCCATCATGACTTGCATTTTTGAAGCTCCTCCATGAGGGAAGAAGAAGACACCCTCACAGCAGCAGGATCACAGTGGGAACAGGAGCAAGCTACGGCGGGAGAACTTGAAGGGAACCAAGTCCTGATTGGAGAGACCGTGGCCTGCGTGGGGGGTATAAACAGGCGGGGCAGGAACCATTAGGTGCTCTGCCGCGTTTGGAAGCCGAGTGCTTCAGGCACGAGCCCAGCGCTGCGTCTTGCTTGCTCGCTGCTTGCTCTAATGAAATAAATTCTAATTGGATTAGGCAAATTGGACTCCTGCCTTCTCAATTTATAACGCCATTGCCCCTGATGGTAAAAGCATGGACTATTTGGCTATCAGAATGACATCTTCGGTTTTCACACAGCCTCTTTTCAGAACAGCCATAGCAGGAACTTGGTGGTGGCTGCTGTCTGTGAATTCAATGTGAGCTACTCATCGCCATGTGCTCCTTGGAAATAACTGGTTTTCTCCTGGGTAGCATGAGGAAATAGTACACAACACACCCATAAGGGGAAGCAACTTCCATAAAACCACACACTAGAGAGAGTACTTGTATAGCCATGGTCTTTATGACTCCTCTAAGTAGAAAATTGAGATACATTTTTGTGCCTGTGAAGCATGTGGAAGGTAGTAAAGTGGAATGTGCTTGCCTGGAGAATGAAGAGGAGAATGATGGCTGTAGCAGAGAATCTGCAGAGTCCAGACTCAGAGGGGAAGGTGGTGAGGTAGCAAGGACAGCCATTGGACATCTGGATGGTGGGGAAGGCTGAAAGCCTGATCCTGCTCCTCCTGCACAGGTTCAGCATAACCACAGTTCTCTGGTCACAAGTGGGGATGGGCAGCACATGCCAGGGAATTCATAAAGACCAACTGAGTCTGAATTTAACATCTGCAGGAAAGAGGAAGACCATGGGAATGCGGCGGGCTGCTGCAGAGACACCAGACTGCTGACCCCATCTGAAATCTCAGGCTTGTGAATCACAGGAAACTTGTGAGAACGCAAGTATTGCTACCATTTGGGGGAATTTGGGCAGGCTGTAGAAACAGACTGACCCTGAATGTCATCCCACACCTTAGAGAAATGCCCTAATCACTTTAGGATTTTTGTAGGGTTTTCTTATTTTTTTCACAGTAAAATTGTATACAGAGTGCAGAACTGGCAGTCTGAATTAACAAGTCAGTTTAAGCTGATTCCTGATTATTCTCTCTTGCTCACCACTTGAATGATTTGTATTGGAAGTCTGTAAAGTTATATCAGGTCTTAATATTCTAAAAATTATACCCTATGACCAGTTAAGTGGTACAATGAGTATTCTGGAGGTTCAAGCCTTCAGGATCATTTCGGCTGCACATCGTGCTAGGTAACCTTGAGATAATCAACAGCCATCTAAGAATCATAAATAGAGCAAATGAACAATTATACATATTACTCTTCCATTAAAAAACAATTTAAAAAAACATAGCTTCATTGTTGGTCCAGTTTCAGTCTGTCAGTTTCCTTTGTCACCTCAAAACCAAATCATGGAATATATTTTGTTGGGGAGAAAAGAATTACGAATCTAACTTTGTATGATGCCTCTTCAAAGGGAGAATAAACTCCAACCCATCTTTCATTCTTCATCAGAAGAGACACTCACAGTCAAGGCTGAAAACTATGCCTGTTGAATAACTATTACAATTATGTTGCAATCATCATATGCTTCCATAGTCTTCCCACTCTGGACCTAATTGCACATCTGTACTTTTGTGATTGAACTGTCAAATGGAACCATCTGTTATTTGGTTACCTTCCATGTTGTTGCACATGACATTTGAAATATTGCATTTTATCTATATATTATTATTCAAAATAAGGGAACAAATATTTCAAAACATCGAAGCTCAACAGCTAGTTTTTACAGCTGCTTTATCACTGAAGTGAGGCTTTCAGTTCCAATTTCACAGTGTTCAAAACATTAAGTGGTGCCATCAATGTGTTATATTCCAGTACTGTGTTTGGTAGTGACCCATGTATGGGTAATAATATATATTTTAATTGGAGGAATGTACAGTTCCCATTGTTTGGCTCACATTTACAAAACTCCGACATACCAAATCTTTTGTTCATTAACCATATGACAAAGTAGTCACTAATACTTGAAGCAATGAGGTGGACTGAGCATAAAATATTAATCCCTGTGGTTTCAGTGCAGAGGAAATAAACAAAAATGCACTTAGGTTTTGGAGGTAAGCCACTGTATAGATCTGTTGAGGGAAAAGACCTTGTGAGACTGAAATAAATAGTTCTTCTACTATAAGTGACCATTTAAGAAACTAGTTATTTTTCTCAGCCATGTAGAAGCCTAGCTAGGAGTCACGTTTCTCATGTAATTTACATTGGTCTCTATGCACAAAGTAGCGGAGAGAAAATGTGACTTTTCTTTTAGCTTCCAAAGTAGGGAGGGAAGCAGTAGAGAACAATATGAGAGAGGAAGGAGGAAACAAATCAATGTAGTAAGTCCTCTAAATCCTCCTTCCAACAGACCATTATTGAAACTAACTCCTTGCAAATATGCCGTGGTAAACAGTGTTTGAATCTCAAATAGGAACATATTCAGATGTTCTAAAGCGATAGATTGTGTTTAATGGCCTAAAACCCAAACATTTCCAGGCCAGAGTGGGGGAGCATATCACAACTGGTAAAAGGAAAGTAGCACTGCACAACTGAGCTCCCAAGCAAGGTGGGTACCAAAATCAGTACAGAACTCTACTGTGGGTGACACATCTCCATTTGACCAGGAATCAGTTTGCACTGGTTTTGCTTGTGGGAAGTTATCCTGGACATTTTGGATGTGGCATCCTGTGCCAGGAGGCTCCATACTGAGTGACCAGGAGGAGAGATTTTGCCAAGTTAAATTAAGAAGTACAATACATCTGAAGCAAAATGGGTAAGGAAGCAGTAGACCCCTGCTAGCAGTAATAAAATTGAGGTCTCTACAGCCTATTTCATATGAAGATCCACTGATCACAATTTGTCATCTTGTGAACACTTTAATTTGAACCACAGATCCATTTCATTTTTAAAAAACCTTAAATCAGCCTGTAGTACAGACCATTTCCATAATAAGCATGAAGATGCAAAAGGATTTTGATTATTACTAGATTTTGATGAAACAGGGCTCCACAACTTAGCAATAAGAAAGATGCGAATTATTGGAGTTTTTTACAAGATCAGACCAGAGAACTCTTTGAACATATACTTTTCTAAAGTACAGAAAGTAGGACAACTTCCCATCTCATTAAAAACATTTACATCATGAGTTTTTTATGGTCCCCTTTAAATCCTGCAGCTTTTATGAGGATGAATTCTGTTAAACAACCCTGTACAGTTGTGTCTGTCATCAATTTACCTTCTCATCCCATATGATCATCAAGGAAAATCATTGTCACCTTTTATCAGTCTTTGAATTAATGATAAACTCCAGTCATCACTGTGGGCATAGCAAGTTACTTCAAAATCCTACATGAGGATGGTGCACTGAGGAACTGAGAGTTGAACCACTATGTGATAATGGAAGCCAAACTGAAAACAGGGGGGAAAAAAACCTTAACATAATTTTTAGCTGATTCTAGTTTTAGTAGCAGGAATTTTGCAATCATGACCCCGAGGCTGGAAAACAATACAAGTTCTGGGAGATGGAGAGTGGAACATTAATTTCAATGAAGCATCAGACAGATTTCAGAAGCAAATGTTTTTAAAAAAATATTTTCCAGCATTTAGAGCTTGTGGGATTTGTTGTATTTTACAATTGTGTCAGGCTTTGGTGCATTTTTGTTTATTTTCTCCTCTTTGAAAACAAGGATAGTTGCAGCACCCTGACTCACAAAATAGCATAAAGACATTATACAAATTTTATAGACCATATTTTGCTAATTTGAACATACCATTATCCATGCAACACATATTCATAGATGCCTACATGAAGTTATACAGTTTCATGAAAGGAATAGAAAAATCTTAAACCTTTAAATGGTTAAGACTAAGCCATTTTCCTGAAGTCTACAAATATCTCAAGACCTTGAACACTGGTAATGTTGCAGTTATCTATGAAGTTCAAGTCTTTTATAGAAAAAAGTATAACAATTGTAATGTTGATTTCCTCTGCTAGAAGATTACTCCTAGCAAGAAAAAAAAAGATCATAGACAAAATTCTTACTACAGAAAAAAAACCCCTAAAAACATAAGCACAAAGTGTATTAAATACAGTCAAACCACATTCATTTCTAGAAACACCTTGTATTTTACAGATATTTATGGTGTGCACTGTTGATTTGATTGCTC
>JAWWMO010000096.1:11600366-11620936 GCA_035047845.1 Dendrocincla fuliginosa | reverse complement strand
CCAGCAACTCAAATTTCCTATGGACTGTTCTGTGCAAGTTCCAAGAACAGTGCTGTAAAAGTACAGAAGTAATTACAACTTTTCCATCACTTTCTTGTTTTGAAAGACTGTATTCCCAATGATTAAGTAATTACTTGCAATAACTTGTGATTCTCACTGTAAAAATTCTCTTACAAATATTGAACATTGTTACTTATGACTGCACCCTAAAAAAACATTTACAGATTAAGACAAAACTATTAAAAGGTGCTTGTTAATCATCAGTGAATCTTCTACTAGAGAACAACATATATGGATTACCACTCTAGAGACTAAAGATTAGGGTTAAGGGGTAGGAAAAATCACTTTTTTTTTTTCTTATCAGAATTTTTCTTTAGTAGTTTTGCATTATTTTTAATAGAAGTCAGTAGCTTATCATGGAAAGAAAAATTCCAAGCAGAGCAATTCTAGAGGGATATGCATGAGAAGAATAAAATATGAGTGCTCGAGGCTTTTCTTCCTGTCATGAACACAGACATTTGGAGGAACAAATTAAAAAATATGCAGGAGAAGGGAAAGAAAGTGTAATCTTTTTTTAAAAAAATTTATAGCTATGAACACTTTCTAAGTGTGTAAACTGATGGGAAATTTGGGTAGAACCATGAGGAACCTTTTTCCTAGTGTAGTACTATGAAACAACCCAAAGCTGACTGACAGGTAAGGTACAACTTGCCATCCTCAGTTTCCTTCTAGATTTTGCTTAAAAGACTGTAACTTTAGAAAAGTTCATAATGATCCCTTTTTTAAATTGTAAAACACAGTCAATAGATTTACATCCAGTGACTTCCATACCAAGATGATCTTGGCATCCTCCAGTACCTACTGAGCCATATGAAGATGAACAGTGTAGCTGTATTTTGAAATCCAGGACAATGTAGAAAATGGAATTCTATAAGTTAACACTCAAAGAGCAAATTCAAGACTGAACAATGGTTTGCAACTCTATTACCATTCAAGTAGGTATGTAAGAGCACACTTATTGTCAGTGTGCATTATTTTGAACAAAATATTTCTGCCCAAATACTCAGTTTTGTACTTTTTTTCTTATATTACACGTACACATATTAGTATCAACACTTATTAGTTAAAACTTTTCTTAGGATGAGGATTTTAATGATTGTGTTTCACACTTCCTATTCAATTTACCTTACATCAATTTCTTCTTCGGTCAGGAGTAAAGAACTGTCAGCTCCTGTTAGTTTTGGCCAAGATATTTCACTGAAGCAATACATTTAAAAAGAAGAGCATGTTGCAACATCAGTCCTCAGAACAGACCACACAAAGCAGTGGACTGGGCCTGTGATTACTCCAGTCCTGGAGATCCACAGCAAACTGTATCCAGATTGCATCCAGATCTGCAAACTGTTTCATGCTTACATATTGTGAATTATTTCTGCATCTGTAAGACATTTTAAAACATGTAATTTAATGGCAAAGGGAAAAAAATTACTAAGAGTAGTTTAAAATGGTTGTTTCAAATAACAATAAAAAGTCATATTTATGATATCCCAGAAAGATTTTTGAGTGTTTGCTTACTGGTGCATGGGTATTATTTTTTTCTGCTCTGCTATGGATAATTGGATATACAATGTTGATAGGTAACCAGAGAAAGTTCAGAAGACAATCACACCAGTTGACAGGCAAGACTAAGCAAAATAGAGCCCATTAAAAGACAGAAAAGAGATAACTGAGAGATAAACCACAAATCATACAGGTATGTGAATAACAAGTGACTGTTTACTACTTCTATGGACTATCCATCTTTTATTTTTGAAATTAGTGAAAGGTAGTTGGAGTTTAAACCACAAGGTGGATAATCTTAGTTCTACTCACTGTGGTCATTTTACAGCTACTGAATCTGTGGAACATAAACCATAAATGCTAGAGCTTCCTATTTCGTGTGTGCTGCAGCTGCCACAGCACTGAGCATATGTGAAAGTCAAAAAGGACAAGCCTACACTCTAAATATAACAAACTGTATTACCAAGAGGTTAATGAGCTATTTCAGAAACTCAATGTCTAATAAATTTATACTAGAGTTTGCACTAATTACATGGTTGATTTATGTATTAAATTGGTATATTATCTAGTTGAAAGAACACAGAAGCAAAAATATTACAGGTTTGCATGGTACTTTTTGAAGTAAGGAGGTAGATATATATCAAATTTAGGTTTCTAGATAAGAATTTTTCTGGTCATTAACTTTTTTTCTGCTGTCTTTCCACAAGCTAACTAAGGAACAATTTTTGCAAATCAAAATTTGGGGAACAGACCTTAGACCTAATCCTAAATCTCAGTTCTTGAATGCCTTTGTGATGAACTGCTAAAAAAACTTCCTTGTCATGTAATTAAATCCAGCCCACCACTAGCATCTGCTTATCAAAAAGAAAAAAATCATTTTAAAAAAGTTAAGACAAATTTTTAATAGTTTTCTATTACTTTTCCTCCTAACACTTACTATATCATCTTAATTACAAAGTCTTTGGATCATTTCAGGTCGATAAATGCAACCATTATTAACAAAAGTGTTCAGATTCTGCTTAAATTCTGTTTCAGCATCATGTAATCTCAAGGGCAGTTCAGTGTTTTTAATTCAGTGGTCTGTATGATCCCTGGATATAACAGACATGTCAGTTAGGTTTTGCAGATCATTCTAGAAGTTGCTGCACATTGATGGAAGATCAGGATCATCCTCATACACCTGTAATTGATTCAATAGGAGATACTTCAGCTTCCACTGTAGGATGTGAAGCTCAGCATTTTTACTTCTCTGAAGAACTCCAGAAGATTCTGGTAGAAAAGAGAAGCAGATGGGGAGTAGTAGCAACATTAACAGCAGTAATAATAATAACACCAATAACCATAGCAGCCACCTGGTTTCTCTAAGGTTTACACACTTAGAAACATATAAACTATACATTATCGCCTTTTTTAAAATTAATTCTGCCAGAGCAGAAGTGTTTAAAAACATCTTTACCTTTTTTACATATCAGGCTCAGCACATAACTTCCACTACAAACTTGTCATTCACTGTATTTCGTTTGCCAGAAAATATTATTTGGTTTGGTCACCTATGAAGATTAAGTCCATGAGAAGTATATATATTTTGCCATATAAATTTCAAGATGGACACGAGAAATCTGAAACATGGAAGCTAATTTCATTAAGCTTTCTTTAAGAATTCAACTACAAGAAGACATACTGTAGTATTATGGGGCTGGAATACTACCCCTTTTACCAACAGAAAGAGAAGGGCCTAAGATTTTACAACTCCAATTATGAAAAAAAAAAACCTAAGCCATAACAAAAACAAAAAAACCATGTGCAACTTCTAGAGCTTTTGTAATTTCCAGGCCCAATAGCTAGAAAAATCAAAGGAAATTAAGATACTTGGTTTTTTAAGGAAATATTCCAGGATAAACTCATTAATAAATTTAAGACTTTCCCCCCACTTTTTTCCAACATTAAGTACATCAGTTCGTTTGAGATAGGTCATTCATCTCAAACTTACTTGTACAGCTCTTGCAAATAAGTAATAAAAGGTGAATGTAAAGAAAAAAAAACCTATAACACATTGAGTACATTTATGTGCAGTGAGCATATCCCAGAGAGTTATCCTAAATATTTCACATTCCCAATGTGCAACAGACACAACACTATGCAAATTATGAAGATCGCATGTAATCATCATCCTTGTCCTCATGCTATCCACAAGCATCCTATGAGTGACAGAAATACACTAGGTTTTATACAAAGTCCCTTCCTTGCTCAAGGAGGTTAAAAAGAATGTAATTCAATTCCAGTAACAGAAAAGACTTTGGGGTATTGAATACTTCAATATTTAAACTTGAAGGAACTTTCCTTTTGGTGCGCTTTTTTGATTATTTACATGGTATTGAACAAAAGGTGAAGTCTGCACCATGTCATAGCACACACAGAACAAGTTTTGGGAAAAAACAAAACCTCCACAAAACCAAACCAAAACAAAAAACACAAAAGCATTTCAGAAAACATTAAAATACATTTAGCTTGTAAAATTCCTAACAGCAGGCACTTGCTAAGAAATAATTTCCTCAGTGGTTAATGGTCCAAGATGCAGCTGAGGACCATTAACTCTTCTCAACTGGTCATTAACTGGCAAAAGAACAAGAATCCAACCATAATTAAGAATCATTCATTAGCTCTTTGGATACAAAGTCTTATGCCTCACACCCAAACTTTAAATCACAAGGAATTTAGATTTTCTGTTTCTTCAATTAAAATTTAAAGAAAGAAGAATCACCATCCACAAAGAATCATCATCATTAAGCTGTCAACATTTTCAGCTATTAAAATAAACTTCCTGTTACATGCCTGCTCCAAAATATCCAGCCAGAAACTATCAGAGCGGATTAAAGTGGAGGAAAAAAAAAAAAAAGTGCTTAATCTCAGATTATTTACTAAAAAGAAAACAAAAACAAAAAAAAAAAGGGGGGGGGGAATTAGACTGCATACAAACTACCTCCCACACTGAAGTTTAAGACATGTTTTCTCTAGGAGGCATTCAAGATCAGTGTATCTTTCTGGGTATGAGAAGCAGAAACTGCAGGCTTTTAAGCAGTATTTATTAATTTTTCTTTATATAATTTATATCAGATGTATTTTTATTAAATCAGAACAGGAGCAGGTCTGATTTCCAGCTACTTGCAATGCAGCATGACAATGCATTCATTAAAGCTTTTGTTAGGACAATTAGCTGGAAGGTAGGAGATGTGTATTCTGACTCCAATTAGCACAGAAATATAATTAGTTCAAATACAACTAATAACACTTATCCAGAGGCAATCTTCAAGCATCACTAGAAGCTTGCAGACAGAAACTGACCTAACCCTGGATTTTGGGCATTTCCTGAGACAGACAGCAACCACTCAGGGATTTATGTATTCGAAAATCTGGACTTCTGTCCCAAACACAACTTTCTTCCTGAAGTTCCTACCTCTGTCTCAGTGTTATCAGCCTTGTGCAGACACTGCAACCCTCTCAGACTGAAAGGATGTGGCTGCCTCTGCGTTCTGAATGGCTTTCTGAAAGGGATAAACATTTTTTTGAATTATACCAAAAATTAAAACCATTATGTCAATAGAAAAGTTGCCCTAGTGTTTTTATTTATTTTAACATTTTGCATGTATTTCCAGTGCTGGAAGTCACGATTTTTTAAAAGCTACAATTTAAGAAAATAAAAGTTTTCTCTCTTTTGTTCTGAGACCTGACATAGGCTAACCATGTACCTGTCATTCTAAAAGATCTACTATTTTCTCTAAAATTGACTTCAATATAATGTAAAAATAATACTGTATAGCATAGGAAGTGTTTGTTAAATATCTATACTGCTGGGTGCTTGAAAAATTCTGGCTCCTGTTCCCCCTGTTAATGCAGAAAACAAAATCAAACATTTTGAATCCCTGCCAAGCATGCAGTATCAGTGTGTGATGGTTTACACAGGTTCTCAAGAGTCACTTGGACCCACTACACACACTGTACCCAGCAGAGACTCAGTGTCATGCTGGATGTGAGGACACAAGTACTGCATGAAACACCCATCAAGAGTTTTGGAACTGTGTCCTTGCTGAATTGTGCAGTATTACAATAACATTTCAATTTGCCATTTAATTTGTAATTTGCTAGAATCTGAGGCTAATACTGTGGAAGGGGAAAGGAACTTTGTTCAAGCACACAATTCTTTAAAACAAACAGTCAACAGGGATGAACTGGAAGTGCTAAAAAATGTCATGATCGTTCCTTTTTCTCTGCAGAAAGAACAATAAGATTTAATGGTTACTGGTGTATGCTCTGCATCAGATGTTGATAATTGCAATTTTACTTTCATTTTAATTTTCTGCTACCAATATGCTGATCTCAGCAAATGAATTTGCTGCTTGAAGAAATAAACTCCCATTAGGATAATTTTAATAAAGCAGCAACTACACACTCTTGTACTGTACATGTAGCCACTACCACATAGTTATTTCAATAATTCAGAAGCATATGGGGAGGTTGAGAGGAAGAAGGGTATCTCACTGCCCCTGTTTATCTATCTCAATTACTCTTGCTCTCACAATATCCTTTCTGAAAAGAAATTAAGTCACTCAGGGGCAACTAGACTTGGCTCCCTGTGATAACAACAAATAAACACACAGAATGTCAGACAGAAGAATCACAGAAGACTTTGCTTTTTAATGCAAGTTGAAGCTTAGGATCCTCTGAAGAGGTCTATGTTGAAGACTTCTATTCATCTCAAATTGACTGAACAAGCATTAAAGCTGAGATGTTGGATAAAGGCAAGAGCTTCTGTCTTTAGTATTTAATGGAGCTCAGGTACCTCTGCATTGTACTGCAGCTGGGCATAAAGACAATCATTTCAGGTATCACAGTGTGACCTCAATTCCATATAACACATAACACACTACAGATACTCTTTTCTAAACCAAATTTGAAAATGAAATTCAAGGAAAATACTTTGTCTGACAAACACGTGAAAATCTACAAGATAAAACTAGTAACTAAAACCTTTTACCTAATTAATTTCAATATGACAGTGAAGGACAACAAAATATACACTGAGAGCACCAAGCAATCCATGCAAACCACCATGGAGTTCAAGGTGAATGAAATGCCATTCAAAGTACGTCTAAATTTGTTGAAAGAATACAGACTTATAAATGAGACACTAGCAACGATTCACTGTGTGTTTCAGAAGATTTGACACTTTTTCCTCAGACCCGAGAGTAACAGCATTGATCCCTGTTGAGCCCAGGTCAGCTGGTTTTGCTTATACTTTGGCAGAGACAGACTATATTAAAACAAACTACACAAACCAACAAATGGAAGAATTAACTATATCACTGCTGTCAGTCTGGTTTAGTCTGTTAATTTTTCAGAAGGAGGAAAACTTAATAACTATGCCTGTGCGAACTTCAATATTGATCTTTAGGTACACAAGGGACATCAGGTTGAATTGCACTACTTTTAGTCTCAAATGCCATCACAAGACAATGTGCACAACACAAGCTCCTCCAAGCACATCAAATTGAAAAGTAAGTTCCAAAAGACCCATCAACATGTACTTACATACATGCAAGGTGCTATATAGAATGTCCACTAAAGCTATCACACAGGTTTTCCCCAGATTCATTCCTGTGCCAATTCAATTTCTTCCTTCTGTGACTTCTCTTGGAATTGACTTCATGGTAGAATAATCTTCATTAGCAAATAGCGTGTAGTATTATATTATAGCTGAGTAGAAAACACCACTAGCACAAAGCTATTTGTATATAAAAGCACCTAACTGAAATTTCTTCAGTTTTATTATGCTGGGAATATACTTCTTGTCTTCATGGATGCCAAATACTTTGATTAAGTAACAATGTGCTAAAATTTACCTATGTGTTTCCAACTCTCCATTTTTTATGTAGCTTTTGTATGCAGCTGACACAAATATGTCTTACTTCCAACATTCAGGACAGATGTTCTACTGGATCAAATTCTATCCAGTCCACAATTATTTCCATCACATTTTATTGCCAACAAACTGCTGTTCTGTAGCTTAAGGGCTTCAACATGCACATCAACCATCCCATTATGTGATATGCTTTCTGGCCCAGTGGTGATAACTCCATAAATATTTCACACAGTGATAACAGCAGCTGCTCATTATGGGTTTTGAGTCTTACAGGAATTTTACTTAGAAGTCCCCACAGCGTTCCAACAGTTTTATGTTTGTTCTTTTAATTAAAAGGGGGAACAGAAAAAAGGCAAAGTTGGGGTTTTTTTCTCAATTAATGCACACAGCCTCCAGCAACAGCCATCTTACCTGCTATAAGCACTCTTGCACAAAAGAAAAACAGCTTCAAAAAAACCAAACTGGGCTATAAGCCACAACACAATCACGCACAGCAAAGAATACCAAAAATACAAAGTGCAGTGACATTAGTAAGTGAAACTGTTATTTAACAACACTATGCATTCCACACATTTGTATCGTTCCAAATGCATCCATTATGGCAATCCATTTATAACAGCATGATTCTGAATTGACTTACAAATGCTTTAAAATTACTTTAAATCAAGTACAGCTTAAGCACAGCAGGCACAATGAACAAGTTCAAAGGGAAAACAAAATCGAGATACTTAGCACTACTACTTATTGGTTTAATTCCTGCCCATCTTATCTGATTAGTCTTCTGGTACTTTACTGTTGCAATCTGGAGTTCTTTTACACAGTATTTTTGGATAGCATGTTTTTCTTCAGTAGGCAAGTAAACACTGAGTTGTTTGAGTGTAATGCCCCCCAGAAAAATAAAAAAGTGTTATTAGCTTTTCACACATAATCTCAACTGTTTTTCAGTTTGAGTGCCTTGAAACAGGAAAACTCAAAAAAACCTAGACCCCATGCAGTGTTACAGGCTAGGGGAGGAGGGGCTTGAGAACTGTTTGGTAGAGAGGGACTTGGAGGCAGTGGTTGACAGCAGCTGAACAAGCACCAGAGTGGGCCCAGATGGCCAAGAAGACCAGTGGCATCCTGGCCTGTGTCAGGAATACTGTGACCAGCAGGACTGAGGAAGTGACCATCCCCCTGCAATGGGCACTGGTGATGCCACACCTCGAGTGCTGTGTCCAGCTCTGGACCCCTCACTTTGAAAAGGGCACTGAGGTGCTGGAACATGTCCAGTGAAGGGCAACGAGGGCCATGAAAGGACTAGGAAACACATCTTATGAGGAACAGCTGAGTTAGCTGGATTGGTTTAGTCTCAAGAAGAGGCAACAGGGAGACCTCATTTCTCTCCACAACTACCTGAAAGGAGGTTGCAATGAAGTGGGGGCCAGTCTCTTCTACCATGCCTGCAGTGAGAGGATTAGAGGAAATAGCCTTAAGCTGAGACAGTGGAGGTTCTGATTAGATATTAGAAAAAACTTTTTCACTGCTAGGGTGGTCAGGCATTGGAATAAGTTGGCCGGGGGGGTGGAGGCACCATGACATGTTCAGGACATGTCTGGATCTGGCCCTGTGTGATGTGGTTTAGTGCTTTAGGGATTGCACTGGTAGTGCTGAGTTGACATTGGACTTGATGATCTCAAAGGTCTCTTCCAACCTTGATTCTAGGACAACACAGGAAACCCCTTAATTGCATTAGTCTCCAGGTAGCTTGAGGACTGCTTACTTGAAACTGTGTAAAGCACTTTAAAGTTTGCATGGGAAGTCAAGTAACAACACACTAAAAATTCTTGACTAGCTTGTTAGGCAGACTGGGCGAAGACATCTAGTCTTTTTCAATGCCTTAGTGCCCAACTCTCACTATTAAACAGGAAGAAAAATTCATTGGATTTGTGTAATTTTGAAACTTAAAGCTGGTACAGGTAGGTTTGCTCACATAACTAGCCACAAATTTTTGAAAAATAAATAAGAAACTGAACAAAATATCTATTTAACTATTCCCAGAACAGTATCTTCAGTATTTGGAAAATGTCCAATAGAGCTTTTTAATGAAAAACGCAAGGATAAAAGAGTGCTTTTTGTACTACACCAAAAAGAAATTCTAACTCTGAAAGGCTTTAAGGCAGACTTTCCATAACAGCTCAGGTACTCAAGAAAACAGAAATGACCCAAAAGCTTGTAATAAGTCCTACTGAAAAATGCAGTGATATCCATGAAGTAGAATAGACTTACTACTACAGCAACTGAATTAATAGCATCTAATTGCTTTTCCAGTTGTTTTCAGTATCTTTATCTTTCCTGTGGGCTACATGCTTTGAATGAGAGCACATATCCTTCTGAAGGCGTGAATGTGATCAGAAAACCTGGTAGCAACTACTATCTCAGTAGCTCTGAGTTGCTTACGTGCCTTACCTTATAAGAATTTATGTGCCTGCTTAGCTTGAAATGTGTGGATACTTTGGGGGAACGACCCACATGATTGAAGTTAAATATTTGGTCACAGAAAGGTGGGACCAAAACAGTAGGCAAGACCTTTTCCACCTATTTGGTGAACAGGGTGTTCACCAAACAGTGACAGTTCTTCAATAACAAGTACTAATTAGCAGTAAAAATTGTACCTGTATGAAGTCAGAGACTGTCTAAATGAAAACTAAGTGACCTTGAAATTTGTGTTACCTTGAAGATTTTTTAAATATAAGAATATTTGCCTGAACTAATCTCAGTATAAGTTACTGCAGGTCTCAACTAGAAAATTTCATTTTCTGGTTTCTTGATCCACTTTTTAAGGTACCATCAGCAATCATAAAGTTTTGTTCCAGTGCAATCTCACTGGGCATTGACAAAGGGCATTTAATCCTCCACATCTACACTCCATCGTACACTCCTGGCTGACCTCTGGATGGAAAACTTGTGAAGTTCTATGAAATTTTCTGGAATTTTCACATATTTTTGTCTTGTCTATTTCAAATTTGGTACAGATTCACTCACAGACAAAAGAATTCTCAAGAAGGACATGAAGGAAATCTTAAGTAAGGAAGGAACTGACAATAAAAGGTCACATTTATCTTCTCTCCTTAGGACGTCAAGTCAAAGAGATTCCTGCTGTATCAGATGAAGGGCACCCAAATTAAAACACAGCCATGCTAAAATGCTAGCTGGAAAGGAAACATTGGAAAGTTACCTTGTAAGAAATGAACCCTCAGAAAATAGACTAGTTATGCAGACCCAGCCTTGCAAAAGGGTAAATAATTCCTATAGTATCAGAAACTAAAATCTTTTAAATTGCACATAATGTGGGGATTTTTTTTATTATTATTTTTTGTTGTTTTATATTTTTTTTCTTCTAGCTATCCTCCTGTGCTGGTTTTGGATGGGCTAGAGTTAATTTTCTTCACAGTAGCTGGAATGGGGCAATGTTTTCAATTTCTGCTGAAAACAGTTTTGATAATGCAGGGATATTTTAGTTATTGCTGAGCAGGGCATGCACAGAGCCAAGACCTTTTCTGCTGCTCACCCCACCCCACTAGCATGTGTGCCTGGGGGGCACAAGGAGTTGGGAGGGGGCACAGCCAAGACAGGTGACCCCAAGTGACCACAGGGACATTCCAGACTATGTGGTGTCATGCTCAACATACAAAGCTGGGGGAAGAAGAAGGAAGAGGGGAATGTTTGGAGTGATAGGGCTTCTTTTCCCAAGTCACCATCACATATGATGGAGCCGTGTTTCCCTGGAGGTGGCTGGACATGTGCCAGCCCATGGGAAGGGGTGGAATGCCTTGGTTTGCTTGCAAAATGTGTGGCTTTTGCTTTACTTATTAAATTACATTTATCTCAATGCACAAGGTTTTTTCACTTTTACTCTTCCAATTCTCTCTGCTATCCCATCAGGAGGGGTTAAAAAAATGGGAGCTGTGTGGGGTTTTAGTTGCCAGATTGGGTTAAACCATGACACATCACATACTGCAATGTTCACACTATCAGATTTGTTTCCAGGGTTTGTTTCCAGAAGATTACATCCCTATGCAACCAACTACTGGATGTCCTTGTGTTCTGGTAGGCACAAATAACTGATTTACAAAGCTCTTCAAATGCAGGTCATTAACCTTGACTAGAATGAAATACAATAGCAATGTAATCTTCCTCATCTCCTGTATGAGTTTACCTGTGACACATTTTCAGCCCGCATTTGTTTTGTCTCATTTCATGTCTCTTGATATAGCTAGTTTAGCATGTTTGTTTGCCAATATCCTGCTGGAACTACTTCAGTTCACTTATTGCAGATAATTACTTCGGTGTTTTGGAGCCTCCATTATCTGTAGCCTGACAGTTTTCCATTCAAAGGAATGGTGACAGATGTTTGAGAAATGCAAAGTGCAAAGGTGGAGATGTGGATTTGCATTAATCACCAGGCTTTTCCTAGTCTGTGAAACCAATCTCTACATCTAGCCAATTAAAACATGACAAGCCAGACATTTTTAAGACGTGACTAAGTAGGAAAAATAATTTTGAAAAGCACTGTTCTCCTCTCTTCAGCTTGCATTTCTATCATAACTCAGTCACGTCTTACAAGGTTTATAGGTTACCAAACCTTTTGAGTTTTGTGACACAGACGTCCTCCAGTTGGATACATGGAAGTGCATCAAATACCAAAAAATTGTCTTACAACTTCTTTAAGTACCCTGATTCCATTTAAATAAACAGCAAAACATTCACTGACTTTAGACCAACTGACCCTACTTTATGGTTTCATTTCTATTTCCAAATAAGTTAAATATTTCCTTAATTTGGTACCTTTAAAGACAATCTCACAGCAAAATACTGGGGGCAAAACAGGTCTCTATTTAGCCAAAGCCATTGCTTTGAAGTTCTTGAATAATTTGAAGGGGAATACTCAGTTTGGATTTGATTTTTCTGGTTTACAGTTCACCTCTGTTCAAGAGCGCCATTTCATACCAAAAAATCACCTTTTCAATATCAATGCTTGAAGATTAATAACAATCAGAAAAAAAACTGTATATGTGCCACAAGGACTTCCATTTGGAACATTTACTGAGGTATTCTGTACACTGGAGAGGAGTAGGTATTTTATAATCAGTTACCAACACTCCCATTATACAGATTTGGAAAGGCATACACATGAGTAGGCTGCCCAGATTCTTAAAACCTCTCTATGTAGCAGCCTCACTATTCTGGGTGTATTTTCCATGGAAGCAGCAGATAAATAATTTATTCCAGATTTTTTGCATCATTTATTACTGAGATATAAGATTAACTGTCTTCCTCAGTATTTTTGTAAAGCTCCTTTAGTCTAACATTGATCTTTTTTGGTCTGTGGATTTTCATCTTCCACGAGAAAAGCTCCACAAGAATCCATACAGAAATAGAGCTGCACTGCGTGCTTCACAGACATGTCATAAAAGGAAAATAAATCACAAACAGGCACATTCATGTATTTGCCATAAAAAGAAAGTCACTGGCACTGCAAAAACCAAAATCAACCAGACAAAAGGCACCAGTTGCACTTCCATTAAGAGAATATTTTTGCAAAAGTTGCACATTTTCTGCTCTGCGCTCTAAGGACTTGTAATGTTCAATAGAAAACCCAATGAAATTGGCTACTTTTTAGTAGAAACAGAGCCATCTGGTGGGTGGAAAAAAGCACATACAACAAACAAACAAAAATCCCCACAAAAAAACCAAACAAACAAAAATTAAACAACAAAAAATACCCACCCCAGTCATATGTTATGTCATAATTCTATGTTCTGCTACTGTAACAAAAGACTAAATAAGGATTTCATACTCATTCATTGCTAAACAGAAATACTACTCAATCCACAACCCTTTTGGATGCTTTCAGAATTAAAAGGTGTGTTTTTTTCAGTAATTCTCTTACACTTGTTTACACCTGCTTACTCCTTAACTGTCTTTAACATCTTTTAGACCAGGAAGCACTGTGAGTCCTACTGTCATCATCTCAGTAATGGTCAGCAATTGAACCTCAGGTTGGTAGAAAGAGCTAACAAGCTGCAGCATTCCTGATGTTCCTACGTTTCCTTACGACAGATTATCTTCTGTCCATAATCTGCCAGCAGATGTATTTTGGTCTCCTCTGTTTGCAACCAACACACTTCAGTAACTTTGTTCAGATACTTCAAATCATGTGCAAAGAGACTCCACAAACCAGGTATGTATACAAAACACTACCTTTAAGTAATTATATGTATGGTAGCCACATGCAAAACAAAATTCATATTTTCCCCTTTCTCAGTATTCACAATGCCAGAAAAAACGTACTCTTGCTATGGCAATTGAACTTTGGTGTTAAGCTATTCACTTTGGAGAAGTTCTCAAATAAAAAGAACTAATTAGCGTATTTCAATCAGGGCTCTAGCTTTCACTGTCCAAACAGAACTTGAGATTACCTTATCATCATCCTTCCTCATCAAAACAGAGAAAATGCAGTTTGCAGTCTTGGTTTTGAGATTAAGAAAACATATAAAGAAAGTTTAGATCAGAAGTTCAGTCTCAACTACAATAGTTAATCACTGTCACTCCCTTGAAAACTCCTCGAATCCTACAGATTTACCAAGTAGGGACTCCAATAAAGTTTTGGAGAATTCATTTACACTAGCCATACAGGGCAATATACTTAGGTTTAGAAGCTTACTTCTTGTTCACAGATGAATTAAAACTTTTGTTTTAGTTCTACTACAACATTTAGTGGGACAGCCTTGTTTGCACTAGGATATGTTTCTAAAAATAATCATGCTAGTTAGAAGATGCAACTTTCAAAAAATTTTAAATCATCCATATTATGGACAATACTTGAAAACTCTTAAACCCCAAATCCAGGGTAGTTGATACAACCTCAAGGATATGAGTCCATGAATTTAGCAGTCCAAGCATTCAAGATCATGTACAAATCACTTAAGACCGTCCACTCCTGTTTGAAATGTTTTATCACTGTTAGCAAGAAAATAACTAGTATCACCCAGTGAGACATACATAGCATATTAGCTGCTCGAACAGATAGGTCTTCCCTTGTAAGAACACATAGAGAAATTACACATGATATGGTGAATAGGACAAAGGCCACACTGGAGAGCACCTCATGGAAACACAGAAACATTTAGGTTGGAAGGGAACACTTGAGGTCATGCAGTCAGAACACTGTGCTCAAGGAAGGTTAGCTAGAATAGTTTATTCAGGATCATGTCCATGTTTTAGACACCCCTAAGGATGGCAAACTCCATAAATTTCTGAGCAACTTGTTCCAATGTTCAACCACTTTCCAAGTTAAAACACGTTTCCTTGTTCAGAGGACATTTCGGGTGTTTCACTTTGTGTCCATGGCCTCTTGTCCTTACAGTTGGGAATTAATAAGAGCATTTAATTAAGAGAATTAATTAATCCCCTTGAGCCTGACCTCCTGCTGGGTATAAAGAGCTTCCCCAACTCTCTCAGTATGAATGATATTCCCGTTCCTTAGTCATCTCTGTGGCCCAACACTATACTGCATCCAGTAAGTCTGTAACATCCTTGTTCTGGAGATCCCAGAACTGGACCCAGCACTCTGAATGTGGTCTCATCATCACTAAGGGGCAGGATCACCTCCTCTGACCTCGTGCCAGCACTCTGCCTGATGCAGACCAAGACACTATTGGCCGTTTTTTGCAGAAGGGATGTATTGCTGCCTTGTGGTCAGCTTGTCCACCACAAACCACAAGAGCTGCTTTCCGACTGGGTGGTCCCCTGCATATTACTGGTGATAGGGTTATTTCACCTTAGGCCTTTGTACTGCTCTTGCTGAAATTCATGAGGTTCCTGTTTCCCCATTTCCTCAATCATTTAACAGCCCCTCTGGAGATGGCAGCAACATTCAGGCTAACATCCACTTCTCCAAAGCCCAGTCTATCCCATCATTCAGGTCATTAAAGACAAGGTGGAATTGTACTGGCCCCAGAATTGATCTGGGGTTCAGCACTAGTAACTTGACACAAATGGGACTTTGTGGTTTGACATTCTGGGCACAGTCATTGGGGAAGCTTTTAATTCACCCTCCCTGTCCAGACACATAAGACACTTCACCTTTACTTTGTAAAACCCTTGACACATCTACTTCCCTCCACTATCTATTGGTATACCCATTCATTTAAAATTGCTGTGACACAAGGTAAATCAGCAAACTTCTAGTTGGTTTGTGCTGCTCCTCCTAAACAAGCAAGGGTAATCTTTAATTCAGAGATAGACTATAAATTACAACAGCAATGCTTCCTTCCTTCTCCACCCAGATAACCACTCCAGTGCAAGCAAGTCCTGATAACTTCTTCAGAAGAGGAAGCTCTCATTGCTCTGCCCCACAAGTTCCGTAGTCCTTGGAACCACATTAAATAGCAGAAACTGTAAACTATTATCTCAGCTGAAGCAAGAGAAGCAAGTTTACCAGTTGGGCTACACTACTACATGTCTTTACTATAAGTGATTTTCTACACCCCACACAAACCATGTCAGAACTGGAAAATTATTTCAGAATTTCAGGCCACACCCCTAAACTTTAAGAAAGATCAGAATTTTGTTCTTCCAAGTGAAGTTACTAGTCTTGCTATGAGCCCATTTTTCAGGAATGTATCACAAAACTTATAAGGAGACAGTCAGCTACATGGAGCAAGCAAATTCTGCCCCTTTCCTCCCCTCCCTCAAGAGACATCAAGTCTTGTGCTTGCACAGGGTGTAGTTGATTCTGCTTTATTTCCTGAAGAGTTATTTACAAATAGTTGTAGAGGATCTTCTTCAGTTGCATACTTAACCACTACCCCATTTAACAGCTACATTTAAAGAATTAGATGAAGCATGAAGTATATGCCACCATACTCCTTTGTAGTAGTGTTGTTTAAAAACCTTGATAGACTCCATGAGTACAATCCTTTTAATGCAATGAAGAGGGCATACACAGAGTGACACACACAGCCAATGTAACAGAAGGGAAATGTTTATTAACCAAGTACAAGCACAGGGGATATCTAGCTCATTAAAAAATTCCTGTTAACATTGAATGATATTTCAGTAGGAGGCAATATAATTTAACGTCTGGTGAGAGTGGCCAACTTTTATACAACTTCTGTTGTGCCATACAAATACAATTTAATTACTTATATTAAGCAAAAAAGAACAACTAATGCTATATTTTTCTACGTCTGATTTTTCCATACACAATCTTGCTAGCCTTCAGCATTGTTTCTTGGAGTTGGGAAGCCTAGAACTCAGTCATTTGGAAGTGAGACTGTACACAGAAGTAGTAAGAAAATAGGGTTTATCTTCAAATTTTATAGAAACATTTCAACAATGCTTAAATAGAGCAGCTGGACAGAAACTTTCTGTATATATTCCAGATCAAAACTGAAGCACTTAAATTAACACTTTATTTCATTTCATTTTACATGCCAGCTATTCCATTGTAACTATTTACATTTTTCTACAAATACCATAAAGTGAACTTATGCCATTAAACATGTAGAAATATTTTTAAAACACAGGCAAACTTGCACATTTTCAAGTGTTCCAACAGACAAAATCCCCAAAGGCACTAGGCCAGATTATGAGCACATTAAAATAAGTCCTCACAAAACAAACACAGTTCCCTTTAATATACCAAGTTACTTGTTTTCTCCCACTGCACTAATGCTTAGGGGTAAGTGGGTCTCAATCAGCTTTTATCCTGTTTTATGATCAGAGTATGCCAACTTGTTTCAATTCAGTTATACACCAGACTTTTAAAATTAGACTGCAAATTTAAGTGCAATTCCTTTGGATATACACAATGGAATACTAAACAATGTTTAGCAAATTAGACAACACTACTCATTCACAAATATTTTAAGTTGTTCACTTTTTGAATATGATCTTTTATTTAGGCAACAGTGCGTACAAGAACCTGGGTACAAGTGTTGTAAAAGTGCTTATTCTTATTGATTTCTTTCAAAAGTCCCTGATTTGCTCCTAATTTATGTGTTTACAGCAGATACCATTTCTGCATCCTGTTGTGTCAGCACTTTATTGGATGCTGGAGGCTTGTAGAAATACACAGCCAGGACCACAAAGATGATCGTGATGATTTTGCAAGCAGCACCTGAATGCAAAGAATAGAAAAGTCCTTATTGAATTCATCTTCAGTAGCAGAAAGTGTTTCAGTCATTATAAAATTTCATATGATGAGTTACACTGGAAGAATCTGAAATTCACGGCATCCATTTAAATGTATTTTACATGAACTGCAAAGGACAGGTAAAGGCAATCTTCCAGCTCCATTTAGATCCCTCACCTGCCTGCCAGTTTCTGCTTGCAGCAGCAGTTGCCTCTGCTTCAGTTTTGTATTTCATCTCCCCATTCTAGCCTAATGTGCAAGTCTTTCTTATTTCTTGTTTTGGTACTGTCATTCACTGTATGAATATACTCTTTTCCACAAACTAAAACTTCCCACATAGAATGCCTGTGAAATATTCTCTCATCAGCCACCTTAAAAGGTCACATACAGGTGTTTGTGCAACTTGGGGGGACCAAGGAGAGGGGGAAAACAGGAAGGCATGTATCTTATCACAAATACACCTGGGAGATAGTGAAACCTAAAGCTGTGCCTACTGCTTTTTCAGTTTCAGGATTGGATGTCAGCACTTCAGTTTATGCACTGTGAATATCACAGTCACTAAAAGACAGGACAACAGCAGTTACCACAGATGCAGAGTTAGCCCTCCTTCTCTCCCACAGGCATACATAGCTCACATACTTGAAGGGAACAGACTGTTAAACAAGTTGGGAATTCTTTTTTTCACTAGTGTCCAGAGATATTTTCAAGAACTTTATATGACAAGAGGAAGAAAGCTTCTCAGACCTTAAGCTGCCAACACACCAGCCCAGATAACTACAAAATGGGCACTTGAAAGGGAACCTAAAGATCATCAAGTTCTAAACCCCTTCCACTGCAGGACCAGGTGGCCTTGAACACTTCCAGGGTTGGGCACCCACAGTTTTTCTGGGCAATCTGTTCCAGTGCCTGTCCACCCTCTCAGTAAAGAGTTTCTTCCTAATATTTAACCTGAACCCACTCAATGTGAGTTTAAAGCCACTACCCATTGTTCCATCACTACATTCCCTGATAAACGATCCCTCTGTCTTTCTTGTAGGCTCCCCTTCAGGTACTGAAAGGCTGCAATGAGGTCACCCTGGAGCCTCTCTTTTCCAGGCTGACCAATCCCAATTCTCTCAGCCTTTTCTTTATAGGAGAAGTGTTCCACCCCTCTAATCATCTGTCTGTCCATAATAATCTTCATGGCCCTGAAGCCAGACAGAAATGTGTGCCAGTCCCTTAAAATTCAGTAAATCAAGTGTGATAATGAAGAAAGAGCTATCAGCAAAACTCTTTTGTGCTATTATTTAAGAGGTTTTTTAAGTAAACTTTTAAAAGTCACTTAATGTGGTCTCTTCTTCCATAATACATTGCTTTTTATTTTTTAAAAAAAATAATAAAACACTGCTGCAAAAAATTAAAAGTGTAAGGTTCAATTTTAAAATAATTCCCATCTAGCAGTCAGGGTCAGTATATCTATTAACTTGGATATGTACATAATAAAAAGAAGTGACTTACTCATGCGCAAGAGCAGATAAGCCATTCTTTTATTGTCATACAGCCAGCAGGCTCCTTTAGTTTCACACTCATCAACATCCCACAAAGTACAACTGCTGTCTATAGAAACGCCAAACAAAATTGGTCCAGGAATAGTACCTAAAAAATATATTAAGATGTTAGAATGTTTGAATTACTTGGAATAGTCTTACCTGGTTTTCATGCATACAGTGAAATGCCAAGCTGGTGGGGAAGACAATACAGAAGAACCAAACACTAAATATTTTAAACAAAGTCACAGGGCTTGTTTCATATAGCAACTGTGCACCTAACACTGTCCTAGGCTGCAGAGGATGCATAGAGTGCCAGTTAATTCTTTATAAAGCTCTCACTTTATCATGAAGTTTGTTCAGAGGCTTGAGCTTTTTAAAACTTCCTCAGTTTTCATTGGGAAAAAGTGATTAAAATCGAGGTGAAAACAGCTAATCGAGGAAGTAGGATTTTAACTGAAAGAAGCCTTTCTTCAGATCACATCCATTAAGCTGTTCCAAACTCAGAGAACTAAAATATTAATATTTTCAGTTACACATTTCTTCCCATCCCTCAGCTGTAGGCAAGCTTCCAGGAAAAAAATTCACAAAAAAAAAAAAAAATGTGTTAAAAATTATTCTTAGAGCTGTGTGATTTTTGATACAACATGTGTTATAAAGCATAAGTGTCTTGCATCCAGGTATAGTCAGTTTTATAATAAACATCCAGGTACATCACTGCATGTCTACCTAACCTACCCAAGGTCTAAACTGTCCTGGACCTAACAAGTAGCTATCCCCTCACTAGGTCCTCAGCCTTGAACCCCTGTGTGATTCCTCAAGCCTACAGCATAAACATGTTGCTGGTAAGTAATGCTGTTAGTTGCTGCCTTCTTCAGTTATATACAGGCAATCCAAAAAGTTCTATTGTTCCACAGTGAAATCAGGAGCCCAGACTCTTAACAAATATCTTAACTCTGAGTAAAATTAAATAAGAGAAGCCTTATACAATACAAGAGAAGCCCTCATACAATACTCAACAGTACCTCCCAGCTAATTTCTACCTATAAGGATGTTTGCTTTTGTTATGCTTTATTAGTAGAATGACTTAGATTAACTGGAGTTTCAACTGGGAGAGCAAAGGAGAACTCACACTGTTAGATATTTGATCTCAAAGGAATGGCTGCACCACTAAATATTGACATAAAGGTCCAATCAGTAGCTGTGTCTTGTCCCAGTCTTGAATTAAATATGCCATTCAAAAACTGTCTAATACTAAAACAAGAATTTAAAATATTCCCAAGAAAATTCAAATGAGTGTAGATGAGAATATACCTACATTTAACTTTGTTTTACTTAAGGCAATTCACATTTCTTACTGATATGCTGAAGATGCTTAGAATTTAGAATT
>JAWWMO010000096.1:11582790-11594693 GCA_035047845.1 Dendrocincla fuliginosa | reverse complement strand
AATCAATTAAGTGGCCACATTTGTCTTGTTTACATGTCTCTATTCCCTGACCTTCAAAAACAGATTGAACATTTTGTTATGCATGGACAGAGAAAAGTACTAAAAAAAGATACCACTGCTTTTCTAAAGAAGCCTCAGAGATGAGGCCATTAAATGCTCTTTAAAAACCCAACTATATATTGGGTACTCTTTCACAGCAAAATAAGGAGTCCCAAAGACATACGAAAACGTACAGAAATACAGAAATACTTATTGCATTTCTGTTCCTTTAAGTTTTCAAGGAAATATTGGGCAATAAAATTTGGCAAAAACAATTCTGTGAAGTGCTTGTTAGACAAAATAAACCATGTTAGTTCTGCTGTTAGCCTAATTTAGCAATAAACAGTGTTACTACAAACAATATATTGTTTTCATTAACACATACTCAAAACTGATCCTGTACTCGTACAGTTCTGGGACTAAACCTATAAAAGCTTTCCCCACTCCAGGCTATTTTACAATAGAAAGAGAATGCCTACCATAAAGGATTTCTGTAAATTCTCCACCAAAACCAAACCAAACCAACAACAAAAAATTTTTAAAAAAAATCAATCTGCACCAATTTCCAAGTCAACTCTCAGAGTAGTTTCATATTTTACTCTTTCAGAAGTGTTTGTTCAGTAGCATAAGCAGGAGTCAGACCCTTGGCTATACTGCCACCACCTTATAAATGTGTTAATTTTTTTAAGCTACCACTGCATATTTCAGTTGCTTAGTCCTTCCTGGAAAGCACTGGCACTAATACAGTGCCAGCTCTGAAACTAACTATTCTGATGTCCCATAAAGTATAGTCCAACACGTAACATTGAATTAGATAAAACTAAACCATTTTAATAATGGATACTAAGGGAAGAGAGTTATTTCAGGACTGGTTAACTCCAAATTGCTGTAGATAAGCAATCTTCAGCAACAGTTAAGCTACAGAACTGACAAAGTGACACAAAACTGTTAAATACCAGTTAACTCTATTTAACTTCAGATGAAAATTAATTCAGCTGTACCTTTAGTCAGCTGCTCATTATCTATATTTTTATACCAGGTTGTATGATGTCATAGTTCAGAACTTCATATGCTATTTTCTAGACCACCTCTTCAGTATTTAATTGACAAATACAGACTCTTTTGCTCAGTACATAACTATAAGCTTTCTAAAACCAATCTGTATTCTGGTTTTCACAGTTCCTAATTGTTCAAGTCATCTCTCTGCTGGAGTTTTTTCTGACCCTGAAACGGAGTCATATTTTATGCATCAAATTTCAACAATAGCCTTTAAATATTTATTATTTACTGTCTATTTATATGGCAAGTTGTAAAGATCAAATCTGAATGAGTGGTAAGTTATTTTTATTTCAGTCACCAATGTATGAAACTGTTTATTCACTTTGCATATGCTCTGGAAAAGAAAAAACAAATTATTTAGGTATCATGACATTAAGTTTCTGCTTTCTACCAACCTGCATGTGCAGTACAGGCCACAAAACCAACTTCCACCCCAACCTATCTTCTGAACTTTCACAGTGCACTTCATGCTACTGTGTCAGTAAAGTGCAACATTCCTCTTCCCCATCTTATTTAGGTTTGAATGCATTTTTATGCATTGGAGGAGAACCTGCAGATTATGCTTTTGTACAAGATTGTGACACCTAACCCCTGTCCAAAACAGGAGATTTGGAGAAAACAATAAAAAGGTATGGGTAAGTTATTCAGCCAGGTGCTCATGATTATGATTTTTCAAATGGCAACTAGCAGTCCCTAGGTACCAGCCTACTGTAGTTATTTTGCATAGCACCATCTGGCTCTTTGGCAGACCCTCAAACAGTTCAAGTTGCCTCTGGCTCTGTTAATTCATGACAGAGTAACCAGCCACTTGAGAGCAGAGTTTTGGAACAGCTAGCTGCCTCCTTCCTGCTCTTAAACACTGCCTGTGCTACAGAAGTGTGTACTATTTAGAACCATGAGAACTGAAATATTATGATCTTACACTAATATCTTTAATAGGGCATGATTGGGCATTTTCTACAACATGATGTCTTTGGTGGTGATTTGATCACATTTATTCAATGATTTTTTTTACGTATGGACCTAAAAATTCAGTCTCTAAAGAAAGCTTATCTTGAAAGCATTTCTTTTTAATTTTGCCTTATTTTCCTTTCACTTTTCTGACTTCTTTTCCCCCAGTGCCCTACTGGTTTCCAGAGCAAGCTTCGTTCACAGCAACAGGAAGAATTTATCCTAATATTTCCTACAATTACTACAAATATCTAAAAATGAGTGATAGACTACATTCTCATTCAGAAGGAGAATTATGTTGTTTAAGGGAAAGAAATGTACATCATGTTTAGAGAATTCTTTTGTATACATGTTAGCCAAAAATATTTTGAACTGTGTTTCAGTTAACAATGTTACTCCACCAATTTTGTTCTTAAACTTTGAGCTATTCCCTCTTTGCATTAATTTCCTACCTCTATCAGACATTATCCCAGGAAAAAAAAAGTAGAAAGTCTCCTCTAGATGTCCTAGAACCTCATGCTACAAAAATGTCTTTGCTTTCATAGTGAAAAACTTGCAACCAGTGTAAGTTGCAGTGCACTTCCACATGCTTTCATGAAACTGACAACTCCATCCAGCATGAAACTGCCCAGATTGTCCAGAGTTGGTTAAGTAAAATGAGATACAAAATACTCTATTTCTACAGCAATACAAAATAAACTGTATTCAATACCATCCCTACTACACCTAAAATGGTTACAGAAGCTGAGATTTCTGACAAGCAGGGCTTGACTGCTCAGAAGATTTTGCAGACAAGGCATCTATACATTCTCTTATAATCTCTTAAATGAAGATTCCAAAATAAAATTTTATACAGTTCCATAAAACATTTCAGATTCATACATCAAGGAAAAATAAACACTTTAAAAGAATTTGTATTCTATGATGTAATCTTTTTATTTTAAACATTAACACCAAACCCAAAAGTGCATTAAAATATATTTACCCATTATATGTTTCAGAGACACCTGCAAAAGGTTCATTCTTGCATTCAACAAATAAAAACACTGTGTTTAATAGCAGGGCCACTGAACAAGTGCTTATCATGAACTTGATTATGCTTTTCAAATCCATTTTGAACTTGGAAACCAAGAAGCCACTTATGACTTGGCCTATTGCTGCTGCTGGAACTAATACAAGTCCTAGAGGAAAACAAGACACCAGCAATTAAATAAAAATACAAAACACAATTGTGAAGCAATTAAGAGAGTAATTTTATGCTAAGAAAAAAATCCAAATAGTTACCCATAAAATGCAATCCATGTGATGTCATTCTCAAGCCATATTACCAGAATCTGATTGCATGAGTCATTTATTCTACCGTTACGTGACTTTTAGGCTTTTTAGAAGCTTACCTTGACAGTGTAATTTATAGTTGTCCAAAACCCAACTTCAGGACAGTCAAACTAAATGAGTTAGGAGTACTACATGTTGGGCAGAAATCTCTGAACACCAGCAGGCCTCTTCATGAAAATGGGAAATGCTATTTCATTGCTTCAGGGTTTTTTTTCTCCATATGTCCATGTTCTTTGTTATACATGTGTTATGAACTTGTTAATAACATAACATAATCACTATTATACAGGAGACAGCACAAAATGCAATAAGGCTGAAAAGCTTTAAAGGAAACTAGGTCAGTGAGTCAGTTTTGCTGTCATAGGCCATAGAGTCCACAAAAATTTATCCTCTTTGCTCTATTAGTACTCCACATAACTAAGCATTTTTACATGGCTAACTTACAAAACAACTCAGTATAACTTGCGCTTTGAAGACAGTCCAAGCACAGCGGCAAAACATCACAATCAACCATAGTCAAGGGTAGTGTAAGTAGTTTTCATGGTCACTGGTAGCACAGACCATGGTAGCTCAGTTCAGGGACAGATAGCTTTCAACATTAGAGGAGGCATTTCCTTAAAGCTGTACATTTCATAAGCGCTAACAACATTCTCAACTCAGAGACATTCAAACAAGCTCTGCAGACAAAAAAAGCAACACTCAGTTTTCTGCTTTGCTCCTGGTTATTGTTTAACCATTGAGCATGTTTTCCAAATCAAAAACTTGCAGATGCTTTGTTTTAAAACAACAATGTCTAAACAGTGACAGTACTATCTAGCATTGTCCAGAGGACTAAGTCAGTCAGTCTCTCCCAAACACTTGTTTGAGAAAGAGCAGGTCAGCTACTAAATGCTTACATAGTAGCACTCCACAGTTTAGCAAGATATGTTCTAGAAATGTTGAGTCTGCAGTATTGCAAGCATCTGTGGCCATTATGGACATTTCTGCCTTAATCTGGTGGCTGTTTTTCGGAAGTAATTGCGTCAGAATTAATCATGTAACCATACTGAGTGCAGCTCTGCCACCCAATTTTTCTGTTTCTACAAATAATACTTAGCTTTGCATAGCCTTCTCTTTTCCTACTATTCCTATTATCTGATATGCAAAAGCAATAAGTGACAGTAAGCCAATTGTAGAAGCAGTTACATAATAGATTTATAACATATCCTGATTAGTCATTTTATTGTACATTGTCTCACTGTAATGTTATTGTGGAATTGAAGAAGAGAAGGGCAAACCCCTTATTTGCAATAAGCACTGCTTTTTTCCAAGCTGCCTATCATCTTCATTGCATTAGTAGGGACTAGGATGCTAATGCTCCTTCAGTCGATTTTAAATAAGAATAATTAAATGTTTTTTCACAAGGAATAAAAAAGGCATAAACTACAGTCTCATCAGCACACAAAAGTCTCACTCTACTTTCAACATGAGACTTATCAATCTTCAGAAAGTCTACAGATAACAAGTAGATTTGCACCCTTGATAAATTTAGAACAAGAATGTTTATAGGGCAGGCAAGAACAACAAAAATACTGTTTCTATGTGATAACTAAATTCCTCATAATTACATTCGAAAACATCTCAGACAAACAAGATACCCATATAATCTTCCACCTATAACATTAATGAGGTGTTCAACACAATATACTTAAGATTTAAAAATAAAAAGCCACATTACCTCCAAGAGTTGCTGAAAAACTTGATGACTTTCCAAACTGATTTTCTATAAACTTTGGTAGAAATGTGGCAAATCGAGTGGCAACTAAAGCTTCTGAAGAACTGGCTACTATTAGACTCATAAGCACTGGATTCTTCAACAGTATCTAGGGGGAGAAAGTATCATAATGCTCTGGAAATTATTTGATTTTGATACCCTCTAAAGTAGAAGCCTTTATAATCTAAAGTAGAAACTCTATGTGGAACTTCAGTAATAATGCTTTTCTGCTTTAACAATCTCACATATTAACAAAATGAATGTGCATTTAGTTATCAGTAGCACTGGAGACTTGCCTACCACAATGTGATAAAGAATCAATTACGTTTCTAAGGATCTATAGATTATCTGAAAAAGAAATTTATTTCTCAGAATATATCAGTTTTAGCAAGCTTAAGATTTTTCTTACCAGGAGAGCCACAGGAAAGTCTTTCAAACTTTTTCCAATATTCTTGGTCTGAACCAGGGCCTCACTTCCATTATCATGAGTTTCAGAGATTTTTTCAGCCTGTACTTTTGCCGTTCCTACAAACAGTCACATGTATTGACAATGCAAACATTGAATACTTGTCCTTATAGAATTAATGTCAAAAAGGCACAAAAGTTAGTGTTTTCTTTACTTCCAAAAACTAATTCAGGTACTGTAGGTCTTCTTGAGTGTTTTATTGGTACAGATTTATAAAACTATCAATAATATTGGAAGGAGATTTTTTTTTATAAGCATCGTGCTTCCTTTGGAATGTCTTTGCTGCAATAAGATTTTATCAGGGATATTCCAAAATCTTAAGCGCACACTCAAACCCATTCAATTCTTTTTTTTTAGAATCATCCCCACACTGTCCCCAGTTCCCTACTTCATTGTTTCTTTTCCTCCATGATTTAACTTTCAATATTAGTAGAGAAAGTTCCTAGGATATTTGATTCATGCTTTATTATTCTATCCAAAACAATAAAGCAATCTAGTCAAAGACAATAATGCATGAATTAAGTCAATGGAATATCCACATTATTGTTGGTGGATAACAGCAGCTTTAGATCTAGTCCTGGGTGCTTAGATGTAAGCATCTTCCAAAACTTGACCATCAGTTTCCACATTCAGGTGCCTGTTTCCAGTTCTACTGTACATCACGATATAGAATAATGGAGTTGTTTGGGTTGGGGGGGACAGAAGAAAAGTATTTATCATCAGATTTTAGCCAAAGACAGTTAATCGAGAAATGGCATCAAAGTCAAAACACCCAGTCCAGCAGTCTATAACCCACAAATCTAAACAATTCCCTCTTCCAAAGTAGCTTGGTATTGCTAAACCTTTACCTGGCAGGTGCTTTGGAAACATCGAAAAAGGGATTATAAGAAGCCAAACTGAAATAAGGCATACAAGAAATCCTATCCACCAAGCTCCAAGCCAACGGGGGTCATCATGATCCACTTTCATACTGGAAAAATAATTCAGAAAAAGCAGGTTTATCATTCCAAATTTCAATCAGCAATTTCAAACTTCAGTGAGCTAAAATATTTACTTTTAAACTGCTTTAACAGAAAGCCTTTTAATATTGTCATCTTCTTATTTTCTATATGTATTAAATTTATTGTTTGCTTGTTTAAAGCACATTCACAGAGCCTATTATAAAAATATTGTATTCATAGCTTTCAACTCATTAGTAAGTGTCATTGTGATTTAGAGGCTACTCTTTGGCCCTGATTTCAGGATCCTGAAGCATTAAGATACTGAAAAAGTGGGGTTTAGAAAGAATCTTCATAACCAATTAGTTATGTCAAAGCCAACACTGAAGTCCAAAATGTCATTGCATTGATCTGAAGGCCCTAAACCACAGTAAATAAAAACACAAATGAAGTTGTTGGCTTGGACAGTAGTACAATTTATAACTTTTTTTAAAAGTGAACTATTACTCAACTGGTAGATTTTCTTGCAAGCTCTTCCCCAGGAGTTAAGCAGCAGTATCCTACCCCTCATATCCAACTCAGGGAAACTTTTAGCACAAGAAATCAATAGGTGCAATTTAATGAGCAACTAAACGAAGAAAAAGCATTTTTTGTTACTCAGCTTTAGACAGCTAATATTTAAAAACCTAGAACTAAATATTTACTCTATGGAGAAACTTTCACACATAATGGAGTCACACTACTCACTAAGGGAAGTAACTCACTTCCTTGAAGCCTTTATGAGTGCAACTTTCTTACAAGTTAATGAAGCTCTTGAAAATACAGTGTTTTCTGAACACTCTCCTCAGAGGGAGAAAAACTGAAGATTTTAATAAAAATTAGGAAAACAAAATAGAAAGCAATAAACTGAGTTGTATCTTGCCTTTCTGGGATGTGGATATCAATATAAATATTAAGCAGCTGTCCTCCTACAACATAGCCAATAGCAGGACCCAGCAGAGACATGGCATAGCCAATCCCTAGAAGAGAAAATACATCAAGTTCACCATAATTTCTTTTTTTTTAAGTTTTCTTTTAATAAAATTCCTAAATCAACCTCAGCCCAAAAGGTTTCTGTAATTCAACTCACTCTTTTCACTGTTGCTACTTCAACTATAGCATGTTAGAAGACAAAATTTATATTTGTTCCTCAACAAGGAAATTCACAGCTCTCGTTAAAAGCTGCAACTCAGAGGTTCAGCAGAAAACATCTCACTGACTGCATCTTTAAGAATTACTCAATTGCTCTTTGCACCTACCTTTTGTGTCTATGTTCAAAAGTTAGCTGGGGAAAAACTTTAAGTGACGGTATGAGCACCAGCTGTTAACAGTACATGACCACAATCTTGAGGAATCTACTTATTTATACTTTTGAGTCTTCAGTTGTTTTTTTTAGATCTTTCAAGACCAGAAAACAGGGCTCCATTAAAATGTCTGACTGGAGTAATATCTGTCTTGAAAAACGAAGCCAAGGCTCTTGGCAGCTCCTGACACTACTAAAAAAACCCAAACCAAAACCAAGCAAACAAACAGACCCACAAGCACCACCACCACCACACACCAATAAAAACCCAGAGACACCACATAAAAAAAAAAAAAAAAAACAAACAACCAAAACAAGCAAAAAAAAATAAAACAAAGCACCAAACAAAAAACAACCACAACCTGCAAAGTTGTAGGTTTAACCATATCCTGCTAAAGTGTACAGGACTTCTGCAATATCACAATATTCTTTCTGGTCTACCACACAGATTTCTGTGGCAGTTCAGCACTCGCTGCTAGCAAAAGCACTCTGCAGATTAAGGCTTGCAACTAACAGCATCAAGATCTGACTTAAATAATTAGTAAACATGCATTCTTACTGCTGATATTCTATGCTGTTTCCCCCGGCTGAAGAATCTGGATTTCTCATTTGTTTCCAAAGTGTCTGGATTCCGAGTACTTAATATTAATGTCACTCTAGTTAGACAGCAAGAGGAAATGATGGGGGAGGCAGGAGGGTGAAAAGGGTGCAAGAGGGAAAAGCAATGCAAAAGGTGACACTCCAGTCAAAATAAATGCTGAGTAAATATATCACAGGTTTTCCCGTATTTTGAAAATAGTGACATGCCCATAGGAACTCTGAGTTAAGTTCACATTCATCCCACAAAACTGCACACCAAGTATAGATGCCTATTTCCTCCTACACATCACTCAGTTTAAACATCATTTGGAACAACTTATTTTTTCAGCAGCTTTAGGTGTTGATGTCCCATTTCAGTAAGAGTAGAACAGCCCTCATGAAAACACACCCAGTTTAGAAGAGAAAGAAACTATCAACTTTGGAGTTGCAAGCTGATAACCAAAGATGCTAGCAGCTATTTACAGAGAGTTTGAAGGGTTTGTTTGTTTTTTGCTATCTTGCATAAGCCTTCTTGCACTAGGCAAGGCAACACAGTATACTTTAAATCCTTAATACATTGCATAAGAGCAAGAAAAAGAATTAAGCCTTAATGCAGCTACTGGCCCACCATTTGCATTCCAGTTTTGTTATATTAGGCAGAACACACTGCTCTTCTGAACTCAACAGAAGCCTGAAGATTGTATATGCATTAGTTTATTGTATTAGTCTTTTGTAATATGAACACTGACACCATTCTCCTGAGTTTTCAGGTCACTTCATGATCCCCCAATCATGCAGACAGCCCTAATTCTGCTCTATTTATTTCACTGGTTTCAGGGGTGAGGAGTGGGGAAAGGAAAGGAAGAAAAAGCATAATATTATCAGCACAATTAAAACTTGTCTTTGTTATTGTAGATTTATCATGTGCAACTGTCGTATTTGTTAGCACCAAATGAGAGAAACCACACTTAGAGTATAATGAACTTGGCAGTAGAAGTGCACAAAACCCGGTGAATGATGACTGAAAAAGACTAAAAACTACTCTAATGATTAGCATTCCTTAACTTTTAAACAGCCCCAGTAAAGCAATCCCACTGCTTTCAATGAAGAGAAGATACTTCCAGTGTGTCTTCCTGAAGTGACCAATCTGTACGTGCCTAAGGAAATGCATTGACCACACAATGCAGAGCAGTGTCCCTGCACTGAGTGGACAGTCTACTAATTGAAGGTAAGTAAATAGGATCGTTAAAGGATACAATATGATCCAGCTACTGACCAAATTGATATGCAGTATTTTTCAACATCTGTGACACTAAAAAGCAAGTTTTTGCTACAGTCTATTCTGTTGTTAACAGACAGGCTACATTAAGCACTTAACCATTTTCAGTCACAGACATGAAAAAATAATAAGAAAGGTGCAAAGCAGCTTTACCATGCTCTACAAAATAAAATTGAAAAGACTCAATAGTTAGAGGAGACTAATACCTAAATTGCACAGTAACTAATGTAGAAACACATTATGCACATAAGTAAACAATTAAAAGATTGCTTTAATCAGATGAAATCATAAAAGCATTTGGAAGGCATTGCAGTCTATGATCAATCCAGACAACATGTTATAAACAGTTTTAAAGTTACCTATATAAATGGAAGACTTGTGTTTTGGCACACTGTCATCAATAAAAGCTGTTCCCAAAGTAAACAGCGGAGTTCCTCCAACTCCCAGCAGCAGCTGTCCCAGTATAAAGACATACAGATAGTTCTGTTCTGAAGACTTGGTGCTGGCATTGCAAGTTACATTAGCAGAGGTGGTTTCTGAAGTTTGACACGTTTCTGAAAAACAGAGACAAGACTTTACAATTCTGCTACCCAGCCCATCACAGTCCAACTGAAAAAACATTGTACTGAAAGCTAAACTACAAATGAAGTGCTGTTATGTCAGGCTGTCATCTTAATTTTCACACCTATTAATATATCCTATATGGCAGTGTCAAGGTTTCTATAATATCATATCCCCCCAAAGAAATACTATCAAGGCTTGGTTTTTGTTTCCTCACCAGGAAGGTAAGATGAATGAAATAGCCTTATTTAAAGCATTATTGATCAGACAGGGGGTGGGGGGGGCAGGAAACAACCCAAAAAAATACCACAACCACCTCTCAAATGGTCATTCCACAGGTTGTGAATACTACAAGGTAACAGACACTTCATTTTGCTCTTGTACCTTACAAAGATTCTGAGGAGCACTAACAACTTCCACTCAAGTGACAGAGCAGCCTGAACAACCTGAGGAAAGCTGGGCTGCTAGAAAGTCCAGTTAGTCACTAGCAAAATCCTCCCTTCTACTTCACTCTTTTGAGAAGTTTCCCTAGGAAAAAAGAAAACCCACCTTGAAAACCTACACCACTGTCTCTCAGAGAGCACACACATTGCCATCTCTCCAGAACAAGAAGTTAATGTAAAGCCTCTGTACTTGTGCACACAAAGAGGAAAGCAGTGGTACAGCAGTGTAAGGTTGTGTCTGCTCCTGTAATGTTTGGCACTACAAGAAGGAAAGAGAAAAGAGGAACTGAAGACAGGGAGTTTGTGTTCTCCTTCCCCTTGCTATCATTGCACTTTTAGTAAGAGTGCCAAGTGACAAGATGAAAAGGAAGCATATTCTTTTTTTCCAAAGAGCTCAAACCCCTAAGAAACAGGAAAACCCGTCAGTTTGGTGGAAATGAGCCACACTGAAAAGACATAGGAAAACATTCTTCAGATCAGACAAGCAGACTGATTAATTCACACTATTTTCTACAAAATTACTGTGCCTTTTTTCTTTCCTCAGGTCCTTTTACATTTGAAAACATTTTTTACTTAAGCAAAGGGCAAACTCAAACAACACTTTGGGCTCACAAAACAAAGTACTAGGAAGTCCTTGCCACATAGCAGATATTTAAAGAACACTGTCTACATTGGTATTATAAATACATGCATGGGCTTTATCATTACTCCCTGTAGCTCACAACAGGCAATACATGCCAACATAAGGGACAAGAAGACTTCAAGAGGAGGAGTCAAAATTTTCCTTCCTTTCCACTTAGAAAGAATCCTGGGTAATGTGCCCAGTGTTTGAGTGTCTTCACAATAAAGTTATCTTCCTTGTGTCGAGTAAAAACTACTATTCACATTTGCTGTGGCAGGCAGACATATGGAAACAGATTTAGATTTGTAAAAAAAATCCGAGACGGAAGCATCTTCAGTTTTCATTCCCCTGCACCGTCTCCGACTAATCAAACTAGGCTGATTCCATTCCGGACACACCACCAGGTGGAGCCCCTGACTGCACACATCGGAGGCAGCTCAGGCACTGGCGACTCTGCAACCTGGAAAAGTTATCAGAGCAAATAGCTGGTCACACCTAGGCTACAAATTGGAACCTGAAGCCTTTCTAGAGATTAG
>JAWWMO010000096.1:11493541-11515309 GCA_035047845.1 Dendrocincla fuliginosa | reverse complement strand
CAGTGTTCTGTAGGATCTCCTGTTAGAGCCTAACAATGTGAATCAAGAGCAGTTGGCCTTGGACATGCATATTCCCTTGATTTTACTGGCTTTGGGAGACCCAACACCTAGAGCTTCGTAGCCTAACAACTTTGCTTTTGTCAGGATCCCATATGACAGTAAGGAGTAGAAGAACTGAGGTGGTGTCAAGAAGGTTTCAGGGTGAATTCACATTGGAAAACAAGCTTTAACAACAACAACAAAACAAAATGGCCAAAAAAGAAGCTTCAGAAGCTGCAAACTAAGTATTTTTTTCTTATGAATACAGAAGCAATGTCAAAATGTTGAAGACAGTTTGTATAAAACATTACACATATGGGACTTTAATATGAAGATTAAGTGTTTTCTGAAAATAACTTGCAAACAGAGAGGATTGCTGCTTTAATTAATCTGAAGTCCAACTATATGTATTTGCATAGGTGCAGTTCCCCGTCTTCTTCAGGCAGTTTGCAGGTTTTTGCTGCTATAAATAGTGTTGTAATTATTTACTTACTCTATTTGACCTCTTTTATTGAGATTCTGCTCTGACTATCAATTTAGTGGACGTATTTGCACAAAATACATTTACAAAATAGCCTATAAATTATAATCTTGTTATATGACAGTGCTTTGTGCAGAATTCACTGTGAAATACAGTATGAAAGTTTCTCAGGGTTCATGTTTCTCAGTATGTTGGTAGGTTCAGATATACGATATGATCTGTAGTTACTAAGGTTTATTGATGAATTTGATGGATAAATATGTGTTCCAGAAAAAGGAGTAGCCACAGATTAAAGCCACTTTTGTTGTTTTCTCCATGGCTCTAGATCTCCCTAATCCCTGTCGGCTCTTACTCAGGCTGATTTTTGCTCTATCTTGTTCTGTCTCTCTCTTTAGCCACTATCAATTTTTTTTTATTTCTTAAACCAATTGACTTTCAATGTAGACCACCTTTTCTCAGAGTTGTTCCCTTTAATTTCTCTCTCCCTTGGTCTAGTCCAGCAGTCTCCAACTTGAAATTTGCCCATTTCTGCTCGTTACAGTGGCAATGAAGCCAAGGGAGGGGGAGAAATTATGGGGAAGACAATTTCCTTGCTTTTATTTCAGGGAACTGGATATATAACCTCATGTTATATTTTTTTTTTTTTTTTTACCCCTTTCATTTTTGGAGATTTTAAAAGTAACTCTCAGCTTCCTTAGCTATGTATTGAAAATAGTAATTCAAAGTAGTTGTTTACCTGCTACTGGCTTTTCTACATTGGTCTGGTTTTCTGTAGTTTTTATTGTTTTGTATTTCTAATTTTTGTTTTTGCTAGTTTGACAGAAGTCAATTAAGAAACATATAGTATTTCTCTTAGTACTGAGTACTTTTTTCCTTGAGAACTGAGTTGAGGAAATCAATATGAAGTTACTATTTTATTGAAATTCAGAAGGGCACTGTTGAAAACTCAACTTTAACTTTTGAATTTGTGTTATTTTATGCTTTCAGGAGCAAATATTTCCAAAGAATGGAATTTTTTCCTAATAGTATGTGATATTTATTCTGTTGGTCAGTGTATGCTCACAACAGGGCTCAGTCTTCCTGTAGTGATTGTGGTTTTTGTTAAGCACTAAATCTTTTCTTTGGATGGTATTCAAAGCATGAAGGTCTCCATCTGTGTTTTATTTCATCTTTTCATCTCTTTCAAGACAACTTGACCTACATACAACCCACAGTTGTATGAGTTTGCTTGGAAAAAGTCTTTCAGTTACACTGTGTGTATACATATTTGAGTATATAACCTCTTTTTAGGCATAATAGCAAATATTCAGTTACAAGTAATGAGATGACATTTAGACAAGGCCTTTTTTGAGGTAAGATCTTTGTCAAGCATTATAATACCTGGTTATTGTAGTTTTATTTGAAGTTGTGGGTATTCGTTTTTTGTGGTTGTTTCTTAATGGTAGTAGTTGTCAAGGGCAATAATTATTACTTGCTGATCATGTTCTGCGCTGCAAGTGGAAATGTTACATGAGGCTAGATTGTCATAGTTACATCTAAAAGTGGCTTGCCTTGTTTCACAGCTGCATTACTACTGCAGTGACATTGAAGTCTGAACCATTGTGTGAATGACTTACTGTGAGTATGGCCCATTTATTTTAAGATCTTTGTGGAACATGATATGGGTTGGCCTTGGCTGGCCTTGCCAGACCCCCACTTAGCTTCTCTCTCACTCTCCCTCCTCAACAGGGTGATGGTAGAAAATTGAGCTGGAACAGCTCATAGGTCAAGGTGAAGATGGGGAGATCACATGTCAGTTGCCACCATGATCAACAAAACTTGACTTCAGGAAGCTTAATTTGATTTATTGCCAATTGAAAATACAGTAGCTTCCTTCAGGGCATCTCCAGCTGTTTTGCCATGGGATTCTGCACAGGTTGCAAGGTGGATATCTGCTTCAGTGTGGGGCTCTTCAGGGGCTGCAGGGGAATCTGCTCCAGGCACCGGAGCATCTGTCCTGCACCTTCACTGTCCTTGGTGTCTGCAAGGCTCTCCCTTACTCCTTGTTTGCACACTCTGCTGTGCAACATCTTATCTCTTAAATACTGTTTTCCAGAGATGCCACGATCCTGGCTGAGGGTCTCAGTCATGCACTGATCTGGGTCGTGTGGAGCCAGATGCTTTTTGGCACAGGGCAGCCCCTTAGGCACCACCCCACTGCTAGTACCTGGGTGTGTAAACCAAATAAACCTATCAGTGAAAAATCAAAACTTGCTGTTTAGGACAATATGGACAACTAGGCGGACACTTGTTGTGTGTGTATAGTCCTACAGGATGAGTTACATACAACTAATTAAATGGTTTGATGTTTTCCAGCTGAAAATACCAAGAGGTGGGTAAAATAACTACCAGTTTTCTTGACAGAATTACAGAGCAGTCAAGGTTGGCACAGACCTCTGGAGTTCACTCTGTACAGCCACCCTGCTCAAGGGTTGCTGAGAACTGTTTCTAGATGAATTTTGAAAATCTCCAATGTTGGAGTCTCCACAACCTCACCGGGCACCTGGTCACTGTCACGGATGATTCCTTCAGTCCTTGAGCACCTCTCCCAGTGGCTGTGATCAATCAGAGATTTTGGAGTGTGGCCTTGCAGTAGCATCAGCATTCTGATGCAGCCAGCTTCAGCATTCATGGGTCTATCTTATTGGGATGCATGGACTTGAATATATCCAGTTGGCTTAAGTGCTCCCTGATGTGATCAAAGGTTTGTCTTCCTCGTTCTAGACTTCTCCTGATGCCTTTGCCTGGGATTTGACAATGTAATGACATTTAGTATGGCATTTCCTCTAATTTTCTAGCATATAAGGAGACCAAGAGTTTGTTTCAGTCAAGGTTTGTTATTTGACTCTACATGTCCATGTAGGACATGTATATAGTATTTTATCCCTTTTATGCAGTTAATTCAGTGGGATTAATTTATTTCAGTAGTGCTTGTTGCTTCTATTAACAGTTTCAGATTGTGCTCTGGGTTAGTTTTTGTTTAGTATGTATGAGAGTACAGCTGCTGTCAGATGTCTTCCTTGAAGCAGTCTTTTCCGTGTCAGTCTACTGTTGATACACCAACAAATACACTCTTAAGGGAATTCTTATATTTAAGCCAACGATTATAACTGCATGCGGGTTGTGTTGTTGTATTTAAGGGCATCTAATCCATTAGAGGAATCTTTTAATAGATTTACATGCAGATAAGGATGAAGGTGATTTGTTTGAAGGTCAGTTAAAGTCCTGCTTCTCTTAGCATGCTCTGTCTTTCCAAAATACCATAGAGAAAATATTTTCTCTGCATTTGTTTATTTTGTGTTTTCTGCACACTGCCAGAGTAAGTTCCATTTAAACAACACATCCTCATTAAAAGCAATTTTCTACATGTTTTGTACTATGGCAAAGAATTATCAATTTCCATTCTTTATACCTACTTAGGTTTATTATGCATAGGATAAAGAAATGAATCAGTAATAAAAACATGATGCAGTGGCAATGGGGTCTATTTTATTTTTTATATCTGAGCTTTTCTTTTTTATATGTGAAACCTTATTGGAGAAAACATTACAGCTCTATATATTGTTTTTGATTGTTTTGCAGGGATCATCACCATAACTTTCACTTCATTATCCATGGTACAAATCCTGTGTTTTAATTGACCAAATCAAGCATGTCTGTTGTCTTCTAATAAATTTGGCTGGTTTGAGTCATCTTAAAATAAAAAGAAACCTTCCACCATAATCTGTATTTGCAAGGGCAAGAATTGAAAAACAACCAGGAGTGTAAGTTGCTCATTTCACTGTGAAATCTGTCTCAGCTGAGCTGATGCAGTGAGCTGGGCTTGCCCTGCTCAGCTCGCCTACCAGATGTTCTGCAAGGCATTCCCTTGTTCTAATTAAATATTAACGGTTCCTTGATCTAAATTGACCTTTTATATTTCTATGCAAAGCCTAGGTAGGAGATACTGGAAGACACAGAAATAGTATACTCCATCTGTAAAATACCCATTGCGGAGATGTGCTAGTTGTAGAGCGCTGTGAAACCGGAAATCACTTTGGAATGAAAACTGAGTCATGTATTCTAATCCTTTTTGCATGCCCCTCTGTAAGGCCTTTTGTGGTTACGGGGGAGATAGTAGCCACATGTCAAATTTCCTCATTTTTCTATTCAGTTAGGGGTTTCTTGTCTGGAAAAGTAACACGCATAAAAAGCCACTATCCCAAACTTTGTCTTTTAGCAGTAGAGTTTGAGGCTGGGAACATCAATGGAAGTGATTTACTCTTGTGCCATAAGCGGGCTGAGGTATTTTTATAACTCATTTTGCTATAACAAAAGCCAGAAGCATCTGAAAGTGTGGTGAATGTGGAAAGGCCCTTCTTGAGATAAATTTCTGACTCAAGAAATAATTAGATATGGACATGCCACTGAGACCTCTTTGAGATACGAAGACAGTGTAAATTGAGTATACGTCTTGAAATGGAAATGTTACTGTAGGACAATGGGGTGGAATGAGGAATTTTGAAGAATGAGTATTTGTTCTCTGAGGCATGTAGCTGACCTTTGGCACACTTCTATTTAGTCAGCTCTCATGCTAGCCAAACAGTAAGGAATTGGTGGCAGTCAGTGACTGAGGAGTAACCCCATTGTAGGGTGAAGGAGGAGATTTTCGTGTCAGAATTTTATGAAAAGCTCTGTTACCATTTCATTGGCAGAGCTTCAGAAGGGCATTTGGTCATTGAGTGTGCACATATAAAGTTACGGGGATGGAAGGAGGTTAACGTGTATTTCTTTTTCGTTGTCTCTCTGGCGAGCATTTGGACAGGCCACAATTAAAATTTTTAGGTGATGTAAAGTCGGGATTTAATTTGGAATTCTTGCTTGAAATAGAGAAATATAAAATGAAATGAGGTTTGAACAGTAGCGACAGAAATCTTGACAAGTGCCTCATTTTTCACTCTCAAATGGTGATGTGTACAGCTCCAGCCTTGGAAATATAAGGGACGTCTTATATTTGGACTTATAAGTGCATCTTGTGTTAATTAAGGTCCCTTTTAAAGAAATGTATCAGAGTTATGAGGTTTTCTGTTTTCAACAAAAACCCCTGCTTGCGTGTTTCAAGGATCCATGTTACAAGAGTTAATTGTGTGTGGGTATTAGGGTTCAGTGTTATATGTAGATTTTAATCTTCAAAGCTGTGCTTGAACTGATAGGGAAGACCTACTGATCATCCTTCTTCTTATAATTTTCCAAACATGAATATATCGATACCTAGTCACAGTGCCTAGGTACATTACACTTGTAGCTATTTTAGAAAAGGTAGTAAAGTTCTGGTGTTCATTTTTATGGTTAATCCCAGAGTTTTATGGGGATTGTTGCCCAGGCAGAAGGTGTTCTATCAAGAATGCTAATTAAAGGGATGCATAAACTTAGAAAAATAGGGTATGTTTCAGGCCTTCAAGGGGAAAAGGCTTGTGTAGCTGAGACAAACAGAGCCACCTGTTGAGAACACAGCTGTGCTGCTGCTTTTCCCCCCACTGCGTTTTCTTGAAGAGATTGATGGTGGTGGTTATTCCAGAAGTTCATGCACCGTGGTCTCCTCCCCCAGCACTACAAACATGTTTGTTGTGAAGACATCTGCATGAATAAACAGTGTCTGAAAAAAAGAAAGCTGTGTTAGCATTCTGCTATTAATGCTTGTTCTCTGCAAGCCTTCTCAGACTACTCAGTCCATATGTTTGAAGTGGGATTAGAGCCAAATAAGAGCCAGATTTGCATAGATTTGATAGTAGAACTGCATGCAGTGATTAAAATACTTTGCTGTATATAGTTTATGTATATTTATGTTATATTTATAATATACAACTGTGAATTATTTGGGTGTGTTTATGTACATTATAGTATACAGCTGGATATTATTTACATGTGTTTGTCCTGTGGTATGACCAAGTGCAGGAACCAGTGCTACAGGGTAAAGAGTTACTGCAGGAGAGTCCTTTCACTCCTTTTTGCCACTAGTGTTGGGTGTGATAAGAACCACAGTTCTGTTTTGGCCACATATCACTGTAGAAGATTAGAGAAATTTCCCTGTTCTACTTGGAGATGTACATATATGAAATAAAACACAGTAGTCTAATTCAAAACATTTTCTAACAATTTTGTATTTGTTATCCCTTATGTTCCATCATACTAATTGTATGATTTTTTGTGTGTAAGCAAGTAATCATGTAATTATTTTATTATTATTTTCAGCAATATTCTAACTATGTGGTAAATGTTCATTACTGTATAAGCTAGTTAGGCAGTTACTGACTTAAAGTGCATATGCCCAGATTCCAGTGTGGATGGAAGATTTTACAGAAATTTGTAGGATTATTGAATGGTTTGGGTTGGAAGGGAGTTCAAGATCGTCTCATTACAACTCGGGTGCCTTGGGCAGAGACATCTTTCATTAGGACGGCTTGCTCAGAGCCCTGTGAACACTTCCAGGGATGGAACATCCACAGCTTTCTGGACAGCCTCTTCCAGTGCCTCACCACTGTCAGTGTAAAGAATTTCTTCCTCATATCCTATCTAGTCCTACTCTGTTTGAAGCCATTTCCCCTTGTACTCTCAGTACGTGTCCTAAAATGTTCCACTTCAGCTTTCTCATAAAACCCCTTTAGGTTCTGAAAGTCTGCTATGAAGTCTCCCTGGAACCTTCTCTTCAGGCTGAACAGCTCCAACTCTCTCAGCCTGTCTTCAGAGCTGAGGTGCTCAGCCCTCTTGAGTAGAGGAAGAGATTTGTGGAAGAGGTGCCAGGAAGTAGCTTGAAATGTCTCAATAAGAAGGGGACTTCAGAAGGTGCTGTTGTGATTGCTTGAGCTATTCTTTTTATTGCTGTAGAAATGAGATTCTTGCAAGAATGTGAAGTCTTAGTGTAATAGTCCTAAAAGTTTAGGCAGAAGAGAAAACCAACACAGGTCTGCCAAAATGAAGTCAAGATTGTTATTCTACGTGCAATTGCATCACTGTTTGCAATCCCATCCTATGCTGATATCCTAAGCCTGTCCTTTTCTACAGTCATATATATATATAAAATAACATGACTGCTTACTGTGGGTTTTTTTTCATCCCTCTTGAATCCACACTTTATTCAGCTTAAAGGAAGACTAAGAATGATGCAAAATGTCATTTGGCATTTTTAATCCTCCCTCTCATCCCTGCCTTTTCTTGATACCTGTATCTAGCCTAAATTGCTTGTCTTTCTGTAGGGATTGCAAAAGGGATATTGTACATGCAAACCCTGACAGTGCAAAGAGTGGGCAATGTAGCCTTTTCTTTTATATAGTTTTTAAAGCACGCCAGTGAGTTAACTAGAGATGAAGCTGTAGAATTGGCCCAGAGAAATGAAATTCTAGGTGGAAAAAGCTGAGACAGTCATTTAGCTGCTAAATCAAGACATCCAAGGTGATGGTTTTATTGGATCTTATTATATCCTCTCAGGGGGTGTATGTAGTTTACTAGACATGCAGGTACTGTTTGAACCTCCCCTTCCCAAAACAGAAAGGAGATTATGGAAAAGGTGTTTTGGATAAATGCCAATTTAAAAGCTGAATGTCATCTAGCAATTAAAGATTGTGTGTGTTTTCATTTTCCTCCTTTGTAACAACATTTTCAACTTTGTAGTCAAAGGATTAGTGCCTGTTTGGCTTCAGGCTGACCTACTTTTTATGGTTTGTTGTTGGGGTTTTTTTTGTTTGTTTTGTTTTGTTGTTGTTTGAGTTTTTTTCCTGTAGTGATTTCCCTCCACCCCCCAGCATCTCTTTGTCTCCATATTTACACATCCACAAAGGTGAGTGCCCATTAGGGACCTGATGCTGGTCTCAACAGAGAATCAACGAAAAAGCCCCTTTATGGCTTCATTGCCACAGTTAGAGGGGACTTAGAGTTGTAGGTATGGCTTTGCCATAAAGGCAAGTCTCCAACTGCTTTTTACCTCTGTTGTCAAACTTTTATTTTCCCTGAAGTGTGCATAGCATTATGTGCATGAAGCCACAGGTGCTGAGTTGGAGAGCAATACACTTTGTTCCTTAGATCAATCGTTCTGAAAGTAGGTGTGGGTGCAGAAAGTTTGCTACTAAAAGCACTATGTGTATGAAGCATCTGAATTTTTTTTCTTAATAAAAAAGTGTAAAATTTGGTCTGCAATTTGGTCTACAAGATTTGTCATGTTGAATGATGTCTAACTGTGGGAGTGATTGGCCCAATAGTGTTCTTAATCTACCATCTCACGATAAGAATTTTCAACCTGTGGAACTTCTTCACGAGGGTTTGATTGGTGTTAAAACTGAACGGTGACATTGATTGAACAACCTGTTAACAGCAGCCCTTCTAGATACTCCATATCAGGGGAATCCTGAATAACTGTGTGCCAGGTAACCCTGTATATTGGTAGGAAGCAGACACCAGCCTCCTGCACAGGAGAAAGAAATAGATATTTTTGTCTTGTCAGGCTGCAGTCTAAACAGAACTGTGTGCATTTTAATCAGCCCTCTGTGCTCAATACTGGAGTGGCAGTGGTTTGTAAGGAGGTCAGGTTGCTGCCCATACAGTTCAACGTGGCATGCCAAGTTATTTTCCCAGAGATACAGGGTATGAACTGCTTGTCTCAGCTATGACGTTAAAGAACTTGGGTAATGAATCATTCTGTAAACTGTTTATTTGGAGTGAGTTTTATGATGAAGGTTTTAGACTTCTAAGTATCGTAAAAATTAGTGAAAGCACCATAGCATTACACGTGCAAAACTTGACGTATTGATATTTTGGGTTTGTTTGGTTTCTGGATTGTTTTTGTTGTGAGTTTCTTTTTTTGTTGTTTTTTTTTTTTTTTTTTTGTTGTTGTTTTTTTTTTTATATTTAGCAGTTGTGGGTAGATGGATCTCAGGATGAGATTGGAAGAGAAACTGAAAGATTACTCAATAATCTGATCTTTAAAAGAAGAATAACATTAATTTCAACGTTGTAACTTGCAGCTTTGAGTCAAACCTGATAGGTAGAATGATTGCTTCTCTTTTTTTTGAGAAGTAGTACTCATCTAGAAGAACTGTTAAATGCTGGAGTATTTGCATCATTGTTCTCTAATTTGTATAATATTTTCATTAAAGCAGTGAAACTAATTTCAAAATATCCTTATCATAGTTTTAACCCAGATCTACCAATAGCAATTTTGTCCTCCACATGCCCTTAAGAACCCAAACTTGTTACATCTAAAAAAGCTGATGTGATTTGCAGGTTTCTCTTGTCCTTTTTGCCCCTCTTGCCCACAATTCCATCCTGATTCTGTGTAATTCTGATTGGGTTGTTAGTCATGTGGTATTCTTTACTTTTGGAAAACCAAATAAACTCCAACTGAACTATATGTCAGCAAAATGAAGAGATAATATTCCAGTTTTCTGGAAAACAGCCCCGAACTTCTTATTCAGCAATCTATTGGCCATATCGTGTCACTACTGATAGTATTTACTTGAGCTTTGTCCTTCATAGGTGATATTGTCTGATAGTCATTGAAGTTGAAGGGGATGTCATATTAGGATAAATAGCTCATTTCACTGCATGTCAGATTATATTGCACCTGAGCCTTAGTATTAGGACTTCACGTTCTGTTGTGAGCGGTCTTTGACCCTCTGGTGCAGAGGAGAACTCTACACTTAAAACTATGCCATGACTTGAAGATAGTATCTCAATGTGATGGTATTTGTGTACAAACACAGGAAACAGAAATGCTTGTAAAATTGCTACCTGACAGTATTGCTACTTGACCTATGATTCCCGACAGATCTTGCAGATGTCAGAAGATGTCAGTAGTGGATTCAGGCTATGACACTTGTCATTTAAAAAGTCACATCACAATTAATAGATGCAGGTTTCAGTGTGAGTTTTTTCTGGACAGTGGCACGCTCATTGCCTCTGTGACAACCTTAATTTCCTTCTGAGCGAATGGAAACCTAGTAGCATGAGCCTCAGGAAGTTGTTAAAGCAATTAAAGCCTTCTTTCTCAGCACATTGCGTGGTTACCATAGTATCCTCTGCCTCCAGGTCTTTACTGATGATGTCAGTATGCATACAGGGGCTAGTCACAGCATCTACAAGATGATTCAGCCCTCGCTAAAGATCATAAGCATCTCTTCATGTGTTTTATTATCTAGTGTTATTTTAGGAATTCATGAGACTGGAAGGTAAGCGACTTCTGCTTCATATTGAGTAATGTTTATATATCCTCACACTGTGAAGTTTGTGTTGCTTTTTTTTTTTTAATCCTTTGTCGCAATGCATAAAGTGTATCTTAGCTGAAACAATTGTATACCTTTGTGTAATTTAAACTTGACAAAGTCTAGATAATCATCATAAATATATATGAAAAAGGGCAAACTGCAAATCCCTGAAGTAAAAACTGATTTATTAGAAGATTTTTACTAATCAAAATTTGCAAGGCTTTATTTTTATTCAGAAGAGGATCTAAATTACGTAAAGGGAGCTTTACCTAAGTGAAAAATGTTCAGGGTTGCTGGGGTTTTCTTTTATTATTGTTAAAGCAACAACAACTAACCCCCATTGCACATTACCTTTTTTCTTTACTTCTTCATGTATATAGTAAAACAGAAGAGGAACATATTCTCATGCAACTGTTCTGCATGCAATTTTGTTTATGTAAAGGTATGTAAATTCATATTGGAATTTATTATTACTCTTTCGAAAAGCAAAGGTTCTATTATTTGTCTTGAACACTGGAAAAAATAAAACACTGAAGGAACTGGTTTTATTAAAAACTTGGAGGACTCTTGTACACTTTGGCAAGGTAAGTTTATTTGTAAGCCTGAGATGCTCAGCTTGTTTGGGTTTACAGCTGGAATTTTTTTCTTTCTCCCAGTTCACTGTCTGCTTAGTTTTAGATAAGTCTGACTGCCAGTGTCCATGCCCAGCACATAAACTGTCTAAAACATCAAAAAAAACCCCCAAAAATAAGCCTCACTAAACCTATAGGAGCTAAGCTACAGAACTGTATTAAACGTTCTTTATTAAAAGTTCTTCATTACAAGTTCTTCTTTAAGTCTTCTTCTAATGCCTTGCAGCTTCATTCTGTGTTTATTGTATTTTGTTTTCTCCTGAAAACTCTGCAGTGTTAGAAAACAAGCTATGCACTTAGTGCTAAAACGTAGAAGAATTCCGTGATGGAGGTGGGGAGTGGATAAAAAATGACGTGTAAATGAAAACAATTTTTATTAAAAGGGGCTTTGATGTTGAAGGAAATTCTACATTAAAATGGTATGTATTGTATAAGTCCACCAATTTATCCCTTTTTCCCTGCCACCCTCCCTGGTGTATACAGTGCGCAGATAATTTTTCATGCCCTCTGCCTGTCTTGTTTCCTGCTTCCTGGTCATGACATCCATTGGTTTATTTAGACTGAAGCCTTTTTTTGTTTTTGGGAATGGGATCCTCTATTGACATTTCTTAAGCAAAACGCTTAGTATGCACTGACTGGTAAGACAGTTATTAAGGCTATTCGTTACAATAGATAGGATGCATTAGAAGAAAAGACAAGACAGTCTAATGACAATAGTATGTGTTTTTTTAATATCTTTAATTCTATGTAGACTGAAGATTTTGTGTTTCTAATATAAAGGTGTACGTGCTGAGGTTTTTTCTCTGTTTGACTGTGTACTTATTAGCTTGGATATTAATATAGAGAAGAATAATAAATAAACTGAAGAAGCCAATTCCCCTTCCAATTCTGATATGTATTAACTTGGTGTTTGATACTTAAAAAATAAAATCTGTCTCTGTACCCAGTGCAGTCTTGAATTGGTCACAGTGTCCTCCCTTATGACTTTAGGAATTGTTCATTTACTTGTTTTAAACTGAAAGGTTACCTAGCAAATAAAGACAACAAGATGCATAAAATGTTCAGAAACGGAACATTTAACTATATTAACTGTGCATAATGCTTAGAATTTGGAATATTTTAAAGTTACTTTCCAATATTTTTGGGGGGAAAAAATGATGCAGTCAGAACTTTGAGACCACTTTTGTTAAATTTGAAAAGTTTTATATAGTTGTGCTGAAGAAGCTAAAGCTAAAGTTCCACTCATAAAGGATCTATATACAGTTCCCTGAGGGACTTGGCTTGTCCCTGAAAAATCCTATGGCAAAGGCTGATGAGCCATCCACAGGTCACATTGACTGTTTGCTGATGATTTGCAAGTATAGATGGAGGTTAAGTTTCAGATCTGGTTCATTTTTAGTTCTGTGTAATTACGTACCGAGCAGTTCTTTCAGTGACTTTAAAAAAGCAAGAAAGAGTGAGCTCTGTTCAGCTGGTGGCAGCCACCTGCAGTTACTGTAAAGGAGGAAGTCTGGGGGGTTTTTATGTTTATTTTTAAGTATGTTTTTCTTCCCTTCAGGAGTTCTTCCAGCTCTGTATCCTGACTGACAAAGGAAGAAGGAAATCCTGTAACCAGTGAAAACTATTTAGTATTGGTTATGGGGAGCAATTGCAAGATTTTTTTAATTCTTTTTTTTTTTGTTTGCCACATTAGACACAATTACCCAGTTTGTAATACACGTAGCAAAGGAAAGTGATTGTCCAATGCACAACTGTTTGAGGAGTGTCTCTCTAATGACATAGCAGTAGTTTTGAATTTATTTATGGGCTTGATTTTTCCCTCTACCAGGTCTTTTGACTCTACGGTCAGATTTCACATTCAAACAGTTCTTTACAGAAACACGGTTTTTGTTTGTGTTTCCACTACAGTCCTGTTAGGTCATTTATAGAGGTGCATGTTTGGGCGTACTCCTGATACCTTCTATTACAGTGCTGTCATTAATCATTATGTTTTCTCCGTTCTGAGCAGAAAGCAAGCAGGATTATAGGAGCACTCAGAAAAGGATAAAGACTACTTTAAAGAAAGAAACATTCTTTTTTGAATTAATACTGTAATGCTGACTATACAGAAGGACATCGCAGATTTAGACAGAGTTTGCAAAAGGCTATTGAGGATGAAAAGATAATTACCTGCAATATGGACTGAAGGAGAAGTTCTTAAAGGAAAACAAAACTTTGAGAGGGTAAATTGGTAACTCTTTGCGTTTCTATTATGTTACAAGAGAACAAGAATACCTAAGCTAATACTAATAATTTTTGAGGATGTTGAGTTAATTCAGTGCTGAAAAGAGCAGTCTTGCTCTTGCTTTCCTTGGCCTCACTCTCCTGATGTTCTGTCCCACAGCAGTCACAGGGTGAGTTTGTTGAGTGGGTTGGTGCTACAGAAACCTAATGTGTAACAAAGCAAAGAGTTTTTCCACCACATTAGTGAGGGGAATCTACTCCACCTGCAGCCGTGGACTCCCAAAGTCTGTCACGGTAGAGAAGACAGGATCACCTGCCCCTCAGGACATGAGCTCTGAGCATATTCTGCTGCATTAGCTTAACCATAAAGTGGAACCGTACCCTAAAATTGTGGGGGTTTATGGTTTGTAAAATCCCCTTGCTGAAATGCAACTGTGAGACAGAAGACCTGATTGACATGGGAGATTTTAGTTAATTGATTTAAATGGACAATTTCTGAATGTTTCTCCTGATATTAAGGGAAGTAACGATTGAGATAAAAAGCTTAGATAATTTTTTTGCGTTCTTTGAACAAGGGAATTGAGTGGGTTGATTGGGATTGAGTGGGATGTGCGTACATGGAGCTGTAACCAACTTGCCTTTCTTGGTCTGTGTAATCTGGCCACATATTATTCTAAAACAAAGCTTGTAAGCAATTTTGCATAGTTGTATCTCTAAAGCTTGTCTTTGTTTTCTGTTTTGTCTGTTTTTTTCTGCAGAAATTCATTATAATGGAAGAAACGCATAGTATTTCAGAATCAGTGAAGTTTACTCAATTGTGTTCTATCTCCTGTGGCATTGTTTGTACACATATATGTGGAATGGGATGATAAAGGCTGTGTGGCTTGCATTTTAGTCAACAGGAGAGAAATTGTGCCCTAATCTTGCTAAGATTTTCTTAAAGAAAATACCTAGAATTTTTATTCTTGTCAAAGTGAAGTTACTTGGAGATAAGCACTAACGTATTTCTGTAAGACAAGATCACTTAATCAGGAGTGTTGAAAATGTAGAAAAACCTATGAGCAAATATGTAACAGGTGTGGGGTTTGGGGTTTTGGGTGGGGGGGTTTGTTGTTGTGTTTTGTTGTGGTGGTGGTTTGGTTTGTTTTTTGGGGCATTATTCAAAAAAAATGATGCTTCAGCTGTGCCCCTGAGATACAGAATTTCCCCTCTGTAGCTTTATGAAAATGAAGAACAATCTGCGTATTTTTCTTTCAGCTGTCTTTCTTCTAAGTGCTTTTCTTTTGTCTGGAACCATGTTCACATGTTTGTCTAAATCTGTGCAATAAAATAGCAAACCAGGCAGAATGGGTGGTCAGAAAGAACTGGTATTCTTCTGAATGGGTTTCTGAAGTGCAAGGATTTTATAAGTACTTCCAGTCCATATTGACTGCTAACATTGGTTTCCATGCTTATATTCTCCCGTTCTAAACATATTGCCTTCTGGTGTTGGGAATATGACAATGCAAACAGAACTGTTCAGGGTTTTTGTTTGTTTCTTTCTTTTACTAAGAAAAAAAGGCATAACTTGAAGGTTTTGAGGGTTTTTGCTTTATCTGTAAAGATGTCCATGGAAAGAGAGCTGTAATTTGTTCCATAGTGCTTTCTTAGGGAAATCCCTTTAGAGAGGTGGCATGTGTATTTGAAGGGCTGGAAAGAAAAGTAGTGTAAAACTGTTGCGTTGCCACATCTTGGTGTTTAAAGTAGTCTTTATAGTCCATCAGAAGGAATATTACAGTACACATTTCCTTGAGGTTTTCTCAGGAAATCCAGATTAGATCTGAGGCACTGTGAAGTACTCCACTTAGCAGTATGCCAACCCTACCTTTCCTACTTGGAAGGACCCTACCTGGCAACAGGAACGCCTGAGGGGTTCTGTGGCTGACAGCTGAGTTTGCCCTCACTGCCGGCTCAGAGTAATCTCTGCTAGAGACTTTTTGGGTGTGATAACTATTCAGTGAATGACCAGAGTAGTGTGGGGTGCTTTTTTAATGCCTCACCCCCAACCTCCCTGCCATGCAGCTGAATATACAAAATAATTCTGAACCAGTTAGGCAGTTTGGCTGAGCACGAATGAGTGCGGAAATGCAAAACTGCTAAAAATAATAGCTGTTTCCTCCTCTTTTGTAAGGAACAATGGGCTTACAGGGGAGATAGAAGGCTGATTCTGTTCCCTCTTCTGCCTGAAGATTATCTGCCATCCTCGAACAGGGGAACCCAAATAGCTAAGCATGCCATCAGTTCTGTCACAGACACAAAAGGGAGAAAGACACTTGGTCCCTAACTTGTGATTTCAGGAAATCTGGGTAAGAAGACTGGTTTCATGTACGTATATGTCAAATAGGAAGTTAGGTATCCTGGGGGAGGAGAGATGGCAGGGTACCATACATGGATCAGTAAAAGAGTTGGAGCCTGCTTCTTTCATTGCAAGAAAGTAATACTTGGCAGTTTCTTTTGTTTAGGGAAAGCTCAAGTTTGTTTTGATCCAAAACTTTCTTTTAATTCTTCAGACTGAAGAAAAAAAAAGAAAAAAAAGAAGTCTTAAAGCAGTTTTGGTCATGAGAGGTAGTGAGACTTTTTGAATATATGCCCTTTCAGTTAGAATTAAGTAAGTAGTGTGTGTTTTATTTTTCTTGTTGGTTGCAGTAGTTTATCAATAGTAGAAGTAACCACCTAAAAACTACTGTTGATAAATATTGTACTTCTATTTACCTGTAATTAAAATGAGATATTGTGATTAGGGCAGTACTGCACCTGACACTCAACTCCAGTATAGGCTTCTAGAAGTATCCCATTTAACTGTGGTGTGTACTTGCTCTGGTGAGTTTTACTGAGGGCAGTGTGAGTTTGCAGGGACTGCTGTGATTATTTGTTGCAAACATTGATTGGGTAGGGGTGGCCTGGATTTTGGATCTTGGCTTGGTAACAGGAGGCTTTGTATGAGTTTGTGCTTTGGTTTCCAACCTGTGTAGTGAACCTGCTGCTTTCTCATGTCATGGAAGCACTGGGAATAGAATTCACATGGAAGCACTTGTGAATTAGTCTCTTGTTATAAATCTAGATGATGTACAGAGGACAGGTGAGTTACCTACATGCATACAGAAGTACACAAAAAATTAGCTTTTGTAAGTGTTTATACTCATTATTCTCAGTCTTCTTTAGGAATAATTTTGTAGTGTAGTATCAGTTTTTTCTTTGCTCTGTCAGAGCTCTGTAATATGTGTGCTTCACTCTTCAAGAGCAAGTGAATACTGTGTAATTCTTTGTTATGTTGAATTTAATAGATGTGTGTTACATCTTTTGTCTTTCACCTTTTTGTCATGTTTATGTGGGACACTAGAGTATGAGATTCTTAATTGTTGATGTAGCCTGAAAAGCTTTATGCTGAATTTTAGAGAAGAATGCTTCAAAAAGGAGGATAAGTACCCAGCTTAATATTGTCTTCTGTATTTGAGGGCAAACTATAAGCTTGCATTTTTATTTTATAAGTGAATGAGAGTTTATTTAAGAAGGCATTTTTCAACATACACTTTTACAGAAAACTATTTTTTTTCAGGAAGCTGTTAAGTTTTATCTATATTTCAGTATTTTACCCTTTTTCTCTGCAAGGAGTGTGACTACGCCTGGATAACCTCATTTAGTTAAAAGTTTTTATCTTTTAATGTTACAGAATTGTGGAGCCACTGGAGGTATAGTGGATGGGTTCGCTGTAGTGATTAAAATGCAGGTGGAGCTTGTAGGTAAAGTGTATTTGAGTGGTAGTCAGTGTTACTTGGTGCTGAGCATGAGCTACTTGCAACCAACTAACCAAAAAACCTCTTCAGTGAACTCAGCTACCTGGTGGAAAGATGACGATATGTCTGTTATCTTGGAGGTGCCATACTCAAACAGGCATTTCACTTTTGTAGATGAAATACAAGAGGGTATGGGAAAAAAATCTGTGATTTCTCACTTTTAATAGGAGTGGTTATAGCTGTCATTGAAGTATAATTTTGAAAATGTTTTAGTAAGATTGTCTTGAACAAGAAAACAACTTGACCTTTTCTGATTGTATTTTAAAAAGAGTCATTGCATCACTCATATAAATAGATAAACTTTTATGTATAACTGGCAGATTTGCTTTATAAATTAGTTTTTTTCAAAATCAAATGGTCAGACTTTAATTTGTTGATTATTTTATGGACGTTATTCTTTATGTTCTGATTCTTTGTACAATATTATGACTGAAAAATATAGAGTTAGGGCTGCTACTGAATACCTGGTTTCCTGGTGTAATTGATAATGGATTTTCAGGATTACTTTGTGTCTTGCCTTGAAAACCAACAAATGCTTAGCAGAAAAGCAGACTTCAGATACACACTGCATCTCTGGTCAAAGCAGCATCTTGTAAGGTCAGTTGTAGCTGATGTCTTTTTGCTTAACTTTCTGTAATTGATGGTAGGAAAGCACAGACTGCAAATAGGCTTCAGTGTCAGTCTTTTGTCTGCAGTGCATCAGCAGTAGCTGCTAAAGCCTCCTGGAAAGCTGTCAGGCATTCTGGAAAGCAGTGCTGGCTTTTGTTCATGTGGTACTAAATATAGCTTTTATTAACACAGCTGTTTTCTCGGTGGTGTTCCCTTTTGGTTTTTTTCTTGTCTTTCCCCAAGAGCAGCATAACGATCATCAAATTCAATCCAGACCTCTCTGACTGCTAAATAACTTAGATATTGAAGATGTTTTCCTTTGCAGCTTAATGCAGAATCAGACTTAATTCTCTTTAGCCAAAGTACAGCACCAAGACTGATAATGGTGGCGCTGTTTTGTCATCTGATACAAAGCACCTGTGAAAGTACAGGATAAGTGTTTAGAGATTAAATAGAATTGCCTGTTTTGAGAAAGGGATGAATGGGGAAAATACAAACACACGGGGAAAGAAAGAAACTATGTTAGAACAAATTTTACCCGTTTTTACTAGAAAATTCTTGCAATGTCCTCTGTTCTTGTCTTCCCCTTTAAAACCTTAACAGTAATATCTTATAAAGTATAACTCTATAGAGCTAAAACTGTTTGACAACAAATTTGAAATGGCTCAGCTGCTTGTCATGAATTTTTGGAAAAAGTTCTTGTGTGGTGAGTATGTGGCAAGGAAATGAAGATCACCTTCCATCTATCAGCTGTGTTAAAAATACCTGAAGAGTATGTGCAACTAAACAGTGTTCAGGGGTTTTTCCGTACCTTTATTCTGCCTATATGTTCTTCCTCTGCACATTCCCTTCACTTTTGTATAGGTTAAGGTGAGTTTGGAGCTGTCTCCTGCTTTTAGCTGCCTTTAAAAGCATCATGGAGCCCAAGTAAAGAATGAAGCTCTCTGTGGTGTCTCTGAGCCATCTCACTGCAGCATAGTAGTGACACTGATACCCGCTGCTTCAAAATTGCCTCTTCCCACTTGGTCCAGATAGTTTGCTATCCTTCATCAGGTTGCCTGTAGGAAACAATAGCTGTGTGGCACATAGTGGGATTTTGTTGATGTGTTCGGTACAGTTACAGCACTAATAAATGAAGCTGTTTTCTGTGATTGAAATCCTGTGCAGCTGTGCAGCTCGGGCTCCTGGCAGGCTGCCACAGCAAGTCTTGTGCTTGTGGAGCCTGTGTGCATGCTGCTGTGTGCAATTACACAAAAAACTTTATCACTTTATCACTCCCATTGCTCCAGGTAGCTTCTGTAGAGAAGGCAAGCCGTGCACACAGTCCCAAACTGGGACTTGAACTTTTGGATTTGCTGTGATTGATCTACTCAGGGTGTGGCACTATCAAATTGAGTGGTAAGGATAGTTGTGTTTCCCCCATGTGTGAATATTTCTGCAGACTTCCTCAAGGAATCAATGACATGCGCAAAATTCAAGGAATTTACCTTTTTAGCAGGAGATTAAACAAGAAATCGCAGCAGGTAACCATTTGATACAGTGTGTAACAAACTCCCAGTGACCGGTGGTTGGAGGTTGTCTTGGGCACAGAGATCAGAAAGTGACAGTGATTTTGATTCTCAGAGGAGTAAAGAGGTGAGTTATTTTTTAGTTATATTTTACCTTGTGTTTCCAGACGGTACAGAGAGTTTTGACTGGCACTCAGGAGGAAGACATTGTATCACCTTTGGAAGAAGGGGCAGGCCACTCAAAAGGACACCAAGGATGTTGTGAGGGAGAAAATGAGAAGGGCAAGGGCCAACTAGAACTTAATCTGGCTATTGCTGTAAAAGACAATTAAAAATGTTTCTTTAAGTACATCAGCAACAAAAAAAGGACCAAGGTAAACGTCCATCCTGTATTGGATGTATTGGGAAATACAGTGACAAAGGCTGAGTGAAAGGCCAAGGTACTTAATGCCTTCTTTACCTCAGTGTTTAATAGCAATACCAATTATTCTCAGGGTATCCAGCTCACTGAGCAGAACAAAGCCCCAGTAATCAAGGGGGAATGGTCAGCAACCTGCTACACCACTATGCTCAAATCTATGGGACCAAATGGAATCCACCAAGGGCCCTGAGATTGCTGGTGGAAGTGTTTACTGAGCCACTTTCCATCATTTATCAGCAGTCCTGGATAAGTAAGGAGGTGTCAGTTGACTGGAGGTTGGCAAATGTAATGCCCATCTACAAGAATGGCTGAAAGGAGAGTCTGGGGAATGACAGGTCTCAGTGCCGGGGAAGGTCATTGCATGTGATCACACAGCACATACAGGGACAACCTGGTGGTCCGACCCAGCCAGTGTGGGTTTGTAAAAGGCAGGTCCTGCTTGACCTGCCTGCTCTCATTCTATGACAAGGTGACCTGCATGGTGGATGAGGAAAAGGCAGTGGATGGTGTCTGCCTGGCTGATTGTTTTTGACAGTGTTTCTCACAGCATTCTCCTGGGGAAGCTGTCTGCTCGTGGCCTGGGTGTGTGTACTCTTTGCTGGGTACAGTGGCTGGATGGTTGGACCCAGAGAGTGGTCATGAATGGAGTTACATCTAGCTGGGGTCATCACCAGTGCTGTTCCCTGTGGCTCAGCACTGGGCCTGGTCCTGTTTAATGTCTTTATTGATGATTTGGGTAACGAGATTGAGTGCCCCCTCAGTCAGTTCGTAGGTGACATTTAATTGCATGGGAGTCTTCATCTCCTGAAGGGCAGGAAGGTTCTGCAGAGGCACCTGGACATGCTGGATCCATGGGGCTGAGGACAGTAGAATGAAGTTCAACCAGGCTAAGTGCTGGGACCTGTCCTTGGATCACAAAAACCCCATGCAGTGCTCCAGGCTGGGGGCAGAGTGTCCAGAAAGCTGCCCAGTGGAAAAGGACCTGGTGGTGCTGGTCGACAGGGAGTAGAACATGAAGCTAACATGTGCCTGGGTGGCAAAAAAGTCCAATGGCATCCTGGGTTGTATTAGAAATAGTGTGGCCAGCAGGACCAAGGCAGGTATTGTTCCCCTGTGCTCAGCAATGGTGGGGCTGCACCTCAAATCCTGTGTCCATGTTTGGGCCCTCCATGGCAAGAGAGATATTGAGGTGCTGGAGGAAGTCCAGAGAAGGGCAACAAAGTTGAGGAAGGGTCTGGTGCACCAGTCTCACTAGGAACAGCTGGGGGAACATGGGAGTGTTTAGCTTGGATAAAAGGAGACTGGGGGTGGACCTCATTACTTTCTATCTAGAAAGAGGTTGTAGCCAGATGGGGGGCAGCCTCTTCTCCCAAGTAAGGTGTGAACAGGACAAGAGGAAAGGATCTAATGTGGTGGTTAATTGTTACATCAAGTGGTAGATGTGGCATCTTTAGTCATAGTGTACCACACCATTTCTCCCTTGGAGGCTTTACCCAGCAATGCCATTTATTCCCTGTATTCCTCACAAACAATGTGACTTAAATCATTACACAGCCATATAAAGGTGTTTGCAAAAATGTGTTACCAAAGGAACAAAGGAACTTGGAAGTGCTGATTAGGCTGGCATGAGTAGCTGTTAGAGTAATCCAGCTCTGAGGAGGGAAAAATTGACACTGAGTTTTCGAGCCTAATTTTCAGAACAGTGTATATATCTAGAATTGATATTCTTATTTTTAGAGTATTTTAACAAA
>JAWWMO010000096.1:11447805-11458131 GCA_035047845.1 Dendrocincla fuliginosa | reverse complement strand
TTACAAATTTTTACCACAATCAGAATTGGTCATTAGTACAATACTGTACGATATGCAGTTGTACTCCATTTTTAAGTATTCTGTGCTATTCATTTTGTTCAAAGTCTAATTTTTTGCGTGGAAAGAAGCTAAGAATTTCAGTGATGTGTTGAATACCTTATTTTTTAAACTTACACTCTTTACTAGCCCCGTGCTCTTAAAATCTGCTCATCAATTGTATTACCTCTCTACAGTTTTGCCTAGGATTGTTTTTTTCTGAAAACTTGATATTTCAAGATCAGCATTGGTGACTAAATGAGAGGGTTGACCATTTTTTAAGCAAAATGAAAGACCAGTGTCTGTATTTCATCTTTCTCCCCTGCAGTCCTGCTCCTCCTTCACTGTCTAACATCTCAGGAAGAAAGTTTGAAACAGTGTGTGCAGGTTTTTTGCCTAACTAATATGTTCTAAAACATACTGTGGTATAAATGAAGGCAGTCTAGCCCAGAGTGTGGTGGTGAAGCTGTGACTGTACTTGCAGTCTCTGCTGGTATTCCTCCTAAACCATCTCTTCAACACATTTCCTAACTGCAGCTCAATACCTGGTTAGATCCCTGAAGTCTCTAGGGGTTTTTATGTTGTAGCAATGGGAAGTGGCGTAGTTTTCAGCTGCAGCTGTGCTAGTCAAAACATTTCATTTACCCGGAAATAAGTTTTGGTTGTCCATTGGGGCATGTTTGAAAGGGGAAGATGACCAAACTGTTAATTGTAAAGGTCTAGAAATATATGTTGAGAGCATAATTAACAAAAAGGAAGAAGTGGCTTGTTCTCTTTTCTCTTGATACTCTGATTATGGCAGTTCTTTCTGTCAGAAATAAATACAGCAGCTTGGTTGCAATAAGGCTCGCTGGGATCACAGAAAGGTATAATGTCCTGATGAGTTGGTTTTACATACATGCCAGAAATGCTGGTTATCCCTGAGAGATGCCTGGAAGGCATCGTTGTCATTTGCACATGTGGCCCAGCCATCCTCTACAAAAACGTTATTGAGCCCACTGAACATCCTGGTCTTTTATGCTTTTATAGTCTTCCTCACACTGTGTGGCACTCTAGTTTTCCCCAGAATTTCGGATGACTGAAACCATATCTTACATGTACAGACATTTTTCCAGGTCTCATTTTACAAACAAGTAATAAACAGAAGGGTTTTTACCATTTTGGCTTGGAACAAAACCTTGGCATAGGTAGCAGCCTGTATCACCTCTGGCTTGGATCAGTTGGTGTTGTCTGAATAGTTTCGGGGTGAGGCTTTCTAGAAGTCATACCTGTGTGTGATGCACTTGTGGAATGACCTCTACACTTGGTCCTGTGATGTTTTGCCACTGAATGAGTACAAATACACCCTGTAAATAAACCTTTCCCCTAACAGAGGATTGAGAGGGAGAAGCATCTTCTAGGTGGGTTTTTGGAAAAGCTCCTTAGGGTACTTTGTTTGATTATCCATGTGTGTCATCATGTGGTTTACCAGTGCTTGCAGATTCAAGGTATCTAGAATTTACCAGTCTTAGTTTCATTTCCCCCTCTCAGTGTCATGTGCAAGGTTAGTTGCAGAGGCTAGGCACAACTTAAGCTCTCGGTTATCATAAATATTTGTAACCTGTTTCCAGTCTGTAGCTTCGCAAACTTCTTTTTAATTTTTGTTTTCCCTTGGGTTTTTGGTTTGGGTTTCTTTGGTGTTTTTTTTGTGGTTTGGTTTGTGGTTTTTTTTGTGTTGTAGGTTTCTATTTTCTTGGGGAGGGGGAGATGTTTATGTGTGTGTTTGATCTCTTTTTTTGTGAAAAACAAGAAATTGCTGAAGTGGAATGAAAATTAACTTAAAGCAGTGAGCTTGCATAAAGTGCAGGAAAGAGCATGAGTGCCTCCTATCTGTGGGTTCATATACAGTTTCCTGTCACTTTTTTTGACAATAATTTTTAAATGATTTTTAAGTAATCAATTTTAAGTTAAGGCTTTGATGTCTTGTGTTTATTTCTTTTTTCTGATGTGTGCATGAGTCCTGTCCCTCTGTGTCAATATGGCAGCCATGGTTATTTTGTATCATTTCAGCTAATAGCGCTAGAAATTGTCGTGTGGTTCCCTCTCACTAAAGGTTCCTTAATTTTCTTCATCCCTGGCTACTAGGCTGACAAGGTCTATCAGAACTGTCTGTGTTTTTGATCCTGTCTGTCTGACACTGTCTTAAGGCAGAGGGAGGGAAATAAAAGAACTTGGAACATCTGCTGAATCCGTGAAAGCAATCTACATTAAAATAACTGTTTGGTCAGCATATATCCAAAAACATCTTCACAGGTCTTAAAATTAGCAGGTTTGCATGTAATTCACATGCTGTTTTCTGATTTCAAAATTTAAAAAAATAACATTCTCTTTTCTTTCCTCATATTTTTAGGGACTGCGATGAAGGAACATGCAGAGATAAATCTAACATTTTGTATGCTTGGGCAAGAAATGCGCCACCCACCAGGCTACCCAAAGGTATTGTCCCTTTCATGTGGAGTTTTTGTGTATAGGGGCAAGAAAAAAGAGAGGATGTGGAAGTAAGCACCTGGCATATCTAGGAGCCTCCTATAATGTTTTAATTATGTCTAGCTGATGGAAACTATAAACATGAGGCTCATAAACTATGATATTTTTTATACTGTAATGTATAATGTAGTTGGAGGTTTTTGTCATTCTGTTTTCTATAATGTTATGGGTTTCTCTGTGGGCAGAAAAGGCTGAGGGAGAGATAACTACCATGATATAATGTTTATTTTTATATAGTATTAATCTTGTATTTCCTACTATATGTTACTGGAAGGTTACTATTTATGTATCTTTCAGGAGCACACAAACTACATTATTTTTGTGTGTTTGGGAAAGTACAAGCACGTTCAATCTAAACATTGAACTTTTTCTGTGTCTTAAGTATACTCTGCAGTTTAATGTGGTTCTCATTTCTTAATGCTTTGATGCAGTTGAGCAACATGCTTATATACCCATTTTCTTGTATGATAGACAACTCTGCTGAATTAAGTCAAAACTTTTAAAGCTACATGGAGTGGTATGTCTAGAAAACAGGGAGAAGTGGTTCTTTCTAATAACCACTGAGGGCCCTCATATATATTATATATTTATATATCTACCATCTATATAGCCTCAGAGTGAAAATACATTGAATTCAAAAAATTTTTCTTTAGTCTTTTACTGCCCATTTTCATAATCAGGAACAGTGCACAATATCATAGAAATGTTTGTTTGAATAATCCATTCACACACATCAACATGAATGTTACATGATTTGTTATCATAATGTCAATTTTAAAAAATGTTACTTGAAGGGTTATATGGAAGTCTTGTTCTTGGAGGATTCTGTGGAAGCGTTGTTGTTAAAACCAGCAAGTAATACTTTTCTGATTTCTAAGCTGTCCAAAAATACAAGATTTGTGGGGAGTATTCATGAAGAGGCCTCATTTGTGCAGAGAGGCTGCAGTCCCATTTGTAAGGAGGCTTGGCCTGTTGCTGTGGGATTGTCTGACAAAATACAATGAAATTACTTTCTCTGCTTCTTTTGAGGACTCTTCATTGTAGAATTGGTTTAAAGAAGTCCCTTCTTATGATAGTGATATTTTGCAATTTCATTATTTCAAGTTATTTCAATGCTCTCTATTGTCTCCTGTGCCTGTGCTTGCTTTGGTCAGCAATTTACATAGCTGTATTATTTCCTCGAGATTTTTTTCTGCATATAATATTAATTTACATCTGAAAATGTATTCCTGCAGATCTTGTTATCATTCTCAATGCCTTCTTAGTAACTCAGTGTTAATCAGTTTCTATTATGTACAGGTTGTATGAAAAATGAAGGTTCTACCAAGTCCTACATGGATGACAAAACTTCAATTTTACTTTGTTTTTTTTATATAGTTTTATCTCTTTAGATATATATATTTATATAATCAGTATAAAGATCCTTTGATTGGGAGAATTCTCTGCATAAAGCAGGTATCTATTCATTACTAACTAGTTATGGTCCTAGCTTCTTAGTCTGCTTGCGCACATATGTTGTGCTGGTGGTTTTCCTGGGTTTCAGGACAAAGTTTTCTTCAGTGGTGTCTCAGAGAAATTTTCTACCCCTACAGTCATAGTCATTACAGTGATTTGTACTTTTTTATATGGTTGATGATGGTGAACTATCTTATATGTTACTGTTTCTGAAAACAGTGCACTTTTCTTGTCTTAGGTGTTGGATTCAGAGTTGGAGGAGAAACGGGTGGCAGATACTTTGTGCTCCAGGTACACTATGGAGATATTAGTGCATTTAGAGGTATGTAATTTTGAAATTTGTTCAGTAAGTTATATCACCTGCAGCATCAAAAATATTTACATTACCTGTAGATAATAATTTTTCTGTTAGTACCATTCACAAGGGTAAAGATCAGTCAGCATATCTGTAATACAGTTTGTATATTAACTTGACTTTATAAACTTGATTTATCTCTATAAATGTTGAAAAGTGAACACTTTTTTTTCTTAAAAAATGTAAAGCAAATTACTTGTGATGAAGAAGCAGGCTAATAATTCTAAATATGGGGAGAAATTTGGGGTTTCTATAGTGATTCAGTGTTTTCTTTGATAAAGTTGAAACAAACAGCTGTGAACATCCTTAACCTATCACCATACTTGGATAGATGGTGAAAAGATGATATACACTGGCCCATCAGTCATAGTACCTGTATTTGGAAGAAACATAACTCTTGGAGGCAGTGGGGTTTTTTGTTTTTGGTGTTTTTTTAAGGTGAAACACTCATTTCAAGCATGCCAATGTGCTTACTGTTGTCACTGAGTGTTTCACAGAATCACAGAATGGCTGAGGTAGGAACAGACCTCTGGAAGTCGTCTGGTCCATCCCCACCCTGCTCAAGCAGTGCCACCCACTGCCTGTTGCCCAGGGCCGTGTCCAGGTATCTTCAAGGGTAGAGACACCACAGCCTCTCAGGGCAACCTGTGCCAGCATTCACCTGCACAGTGAAAAAGTGTTTCCTGGTGTTCAAAAGGGAACACCCTGTGTGTTTCAGTGTGTGCCCGTTACCTCCAATCCTTTCACTGGGCACTTCTGAGAAGAGCTCTGGCTCCTTCTTTGCACCCTCCCTTCAGATCCTTCTTTTCCCAGGCTGAACAGTCCTGGCTCTCTCATGTTTTCCTTATAGGGTAGATGCTCCAGTCCCTTCATCATCTTCATAGCATTCTGCTGGACTCTCTCCATGTCTGCAGATATGGCCTCACCAGCACTGAGGGGAGAGGACCTTTACCATCTTGCTGGCAATACTTCGGCTAATGTAGCCCAGAGTATCATTTCCCTTCTTTGAGGAAGGGCACACTGCTGCCTCATGCTTGTGTTGGTGTCCACAAAGACCTTTTCTTCCCAGCTGGGCAGCCCCCAGACTGTGCTGGTATCTGAGTTTATACCTCCCCAGGTGCAGGACTTTGCACGTCCTGTTGTTGTACTTCATGATGCTCCTGTCAGCCTATTTCTCCAACCTGTCCACATCCCTTTGGATGGCAGCACAACCCTCTGATGTATCAGCCACTTGTCCCAGTTTGGTGTCATCTGCAAATTTGCTAAGGGTGCACCTGACCCATCATCCAGGTCATTACTGACTGGAGCCAAAATTGATTCCTGGGCTACACCACTTGTTGCCATCCTCCAATAAGACAACCTTTTAGCCAGTGTTGAATCCATCTCACTGCTCATCCAGCCCATACATTATGAGCTGGGCTAGTGAAATTTGTATTTTATTAATGCACATTGAGATATTTGTGAACTGAGATTTTGGGAGATTATTTATATTTCATGTTGTACTTTTTTCTTTAAACCTGAAATGCCTTGTTCAGACACCTTTGAGATGCATGTATTCTTACTTTTACTCTGTAAATCACATCCTGTGTAGAGGTTTTGGGTTAGGTCCTCTCTGATCATCAAGCACAAAAAATGTGTGGGTTGTCATTCTTGTGGAACTCGCCTGTGATACATTTATTGTGTAGGATTTAAATGAGAATGTGAAGATCCTCATGGGCTAAGTAATAATCAAAATGTTGGACTTGAAAGAAGGAAGAGGAAGTAAGCTGAATAACAACGAAAATTAAGGGAGGAATGTGCATTACAAGAATAGTTTGAGCTATGCCGAGATATAATGTAGCATAATGGCAATGCTGTTATAGGAGGATGAAGGAATAAACTGAGTCTGCTAGCACTGTTTAAACGAGGCATATATGCAAATGCACACAACTGAAGTTGAAAGAATTGATTTTCATGAGGAAGTTCAGCTGGACCTTTACAGCCCGTGGGAATCTTTGCCTGCTAAAATCCTGAATAATTAAAATTGCAAACCTTTAAAGAGAACATATTTATCGAGAACCTCCTCTTCATTATTGCTTGGGGACAGTGGGAGTTCTCACTGTTCATTTTCACTCTCAAGTATAATATATGAGTGTGTAGTTATTAAAAAAAAAAAGAAGAAACAAATGAGACTAGTAACATTAATTAGTTGAGTAACATAATTAGTTGGGAATGTGGTTGGAAATTTTTATTAGTAACTTGACTTGTTGGTCAAAGCTTCTGCTTCTACTCACAGTATCCACTTGAGCAATCAGAGAAACTACACTGAAATAAAGTCATAATTTTATACCCCCAAAGCACTCCCCTGCAGTAGTCTTCCTTATTTTTTGCCTAGAATATCTGTGCAGGACTTAAAAATGTAAGTATAAGCCTGCAAAATTATGAAAGTTTAAGAAGTATGAACAGATAGGACTATAATGTAGCATCATATGCAGTTCCATAAGGTAACGAGTATGACAGAATGCCCTCTGTTTTATTAAAGTGCCTTTTACTTGGTAGTCTGCAATCCTATTTTTAAAGTAAAAAACAATCTTATCTTTTCTGCCATTTGTGGAAAAAAATTGTTCTTAATGTAGCCTACCGGTGAAAATTCCAGCAGAGGAAATATAATTTAAATCTAATGATTTAAATGTCCTAAAACTTGATAGTGGTGTTCAAAGATATTCAATGTGTAATCTTCAACTATTTTTACAGGTATTTTTAAGCTCCAGGAGTAACCTAAAGGTATCTTTCTTTTCTGAATGAGATGTGTGCTGATAGCCAACAGGTTGTCAAAGCATAAGAATATAGTCATTACAGTTTGTATGTAAGCATATACAGTTGCTGCAATTCAGAACAGAAGTCAAATGACGAAATACAGTCAGTTAACTTGTTATGCTTTCAGCAGCACATCAAAGATTCTGAAGCATTTTTCAGAGTTTACTTTTCTGACTTGCAAGTAATTGCAAATATAAAATATTTGAGCTGGTGTGATTATTTTTGTATAAGCACCCGATTCTAATTCCTGTCAGTTTTGAGGGGGAAAATGCTACAGTTAGAATCTATTCACTCTCAGGTTCAACTCTTTCTAAAAAGACGATTTCCTCTTTTTATTAACATGGTATTAAACTAACTCTCCATTCTGTGCCTTCTTAGCTATAGTCCTGAGCTAAGAATTCATATTTAGATACACACTTCATGCTGAGATATCAAAGTAAAGCTTATTGTGCCTTGCCTAAAAAAAGCATTAAAAAATAATTTGGAAAATCAAACATACATTCTACAAAAAGAAGGGGATATGTGCCAAGAGCCATCTTAGAAAAATATTACTTATTTTATTACATTTTCTTCACATTTTACATTGCAAAAGCAAAAATTATTTTTAATTGGAGTTACAACTGATAGTGAATACAGTTATGTAAAAGTAAAAAGTTGTAAGAAATTCATCTGCCTTTTTTTATATATTCATAAGTGTCTGGAGTTCAGATTCAAATCAAAGTAAATCTAACCATCTTTAGGTCTATAAAGGGACCCAGTCAGCTTTGAACTTGGGCTGTCGGGGTATGCAATGCAGTTATCACCCTGTTCTTGATTTATTTTTCTATGTAAGGGCCTTCAGGTCTGAGTTTAAAAAGTGTGGTGGTTTTTTTTAATTTCTCTAATCCCTAGAATCCTTCTTTTTCTTCCCTTTATATAACAAAGACTAAAGTTGTTTCTAACCTGCCTTACTACCAGCTTAGTCCTTTCCAGTACATGTAAGAATATAGTTGTTATCCCCAAGAATCAAAGTGTTTAGAAGCTATCTGATAATTTGTTCTCTCTGGAAGGTTTTCACATTGTTACTTCTATGTGTGCAAATATTGCATTGTTTGAAGCAATTTATAATTTTTTGTCAGGATGCTTGGAGCAAACTTTAGGAGACATCTTTGATTTTTGTTCAGCTTTGTCTCTTTCTTCATTCTCTTTCTTGTTCTCTCTCTTTCTTGCACAAGGAACAGTATTTGCATTCTCAGCTCCTTCTCTTACCCCCATTTTTTCACTGAGAATAAATTTATTTCTCCCTGCTATCTTTCCCCACAAGAATTATATTACCCACATTATATATACTAACATGGATGGTGAGGTAGGTTTTGGGTTTTCTTTGGTTGGGGATAGTAATTAGTTTAGGTCACCAAGCTGGCAGATGTCTTAAAAATATCTGTTTCCTCATAAGTCTGTGAGTTGTACATTGTCATTGAGTTGTAGCCTTATTTTGGGCATTAGATTCAGTGTGCTTCCCTTTGACGATCCTTTGAATAGCCTTGTGTCTTGAATAAAATTAGTTTTGCCTATTCACAGATATACATGGCTGTGACATATTATGATATCCTTTTAGCAAGTTAGTCATTTGTGACCTTTATGTGGTATTCATCTCTTAAAAATTTACATCGAGTCAGTATCAACAATTGTTTGTCTCCTTTCTATTTGGAAAGTAAGTTGGGAAAATGTCACTTGAGGAGACTTTGCAGTTTATTTTTCACAAATCGAATAAACATAGTTTCATTCTGCATGTTACTAGACTTTTAAAAAGAATTTTGCTGAATTGATTTTGGATGAGTGAACAGATTGGCAAGTGCAAGCACCTTCACTTTCATGAGAAAAAAAAAAAACAAATCGAACTACTTCTATATCAAATGCTAGATGTCAATATTGAATGCAACATACTAAATCTCTGTCATTCTTTACCAAGACTTCAAGTTCATTTTTGTGCTGCATGCCTTTGCTTTTTGAATATAACTTGCACAGTTACTTCCCTGTGGGCATTATTTTTGACTTTGGAATTGCCTTGCCTAGAGGTTGTGCTTACCTTGGAGGCCACTTCTTATCTCTAATGAGGCAAAGCCCATTCTGAGACCATGTGTAGAGATTCTGGTACAAGTCAAAGGCTGACTTTGAAATCACAGGGGGTTTGGAGCTTCATTAAAAGCCCCGCTCTGTTGCAGTGGAAGCTTTTAAGTATTCCAGTCTCCATGTATGAGTGTTGTACTGTTACTATGAAATACTAGAAATAAAGCAATGAACATGCTGAATAAATAATTTGAGCAGAGTGCTCAATAATTTATAATCTGTGTATCCAGAGAGAAAAAAAAAAAAAGGTTTTGAAGAGTGGGCTTTTTTTATGACTAAAAAAGAAAACGAAGTAATTTCAAGCCTCTACGGAGCTGTAGAAGTCTCAGTGCCTATGGCAGATTATCATACATGTAAGCAAAGAGTTCAGGATTGTTAATCTGGATAAAACAGATTAGCAGGAAGCTTGTCAGACTTGTATTGCAAGTCCTGTCAAAATTAGCTTACAGAATGAGAGTGTTTCTCTTCAGGATAATTTGCCTTCACTTCAGGTGTGAGGAGTATTTCATTTGACAAACTTGAGTATTTCTAGAAAATATTACAAACAGGAGTAGCGTAGGTGATTCTTTTTAACTAATTTAAACATTTATTGTCAATTAAACTTGGAATGACCATTACAATGTTGTCTTGCATGATTTTAAAAAATTGATTAAAAAGTGTTAAAAAACTGAAGCCAGTTTAATATGCACCATTGATTTTGTTTGACATAGGTAAATAAATCCAGGGAATATTTAATATGATTGAGTTATATTTGCACCCAACACAAAAGGCAGTCATAAGCACAAATGGAAACTCTGCCTGGACAATTGACTTTCATTTGAACCTGTTTCTGAGTTATATAAAAATGTATTTTTCCGGTCTTTGCCATTGTGGAGGTTTGGGTTGGCTCCCTGCCAAGCCCAACTGCCAGACACACAGATTCCTCCCCCCCAAGAGAGAAGGGGAAAAAAAGTACCCAAAAAGACAATTTTCGTAGAAGTATATATATATATTCACATATATTACAATTATATACAATCAAACACTATGAATCTACAGAACAAATCCCA
>JAWWMO010000096.1:11427563-11445620 GCA_035047845.1 Dendrocincla fuliginosa | reverse complement strand
ACAGACTTCACAATATTAAGAATTTTGAAGTCATGTCATCTGTTGGCAAAAAAAATTAATTTCTGCTAAGAAACTTTACTGATAATGGTGCTATCAGTATGGAGCTAATCTAGCATAAGAGCTTCATATTTAGAAATCTGAAACAAGAACAGCAATTAAGTAGATGATAGCTCAGTCCTATTTCACATATTTTGCAGAAAATGCTTTAGAAATTGTAGCACTGTATTAAAAGAAGAAGGGAGAGGGAAGTGCTGTGTAACAGCTTCTTTATCAGTGGAGCTGTTTCACATGTCATCCAGCATTTAGAAATTAGTGTTGTTAACTGGTATTGCATATCATGTCACTTGCAGTTGTGTTTTACAGAGGACTTGTTTACCAGAGCTTGAGTTTTGACTTGCAGGCAGCCTCTGATTGCTGGAATGTATCTAATGATGTCTGTGAACACAGTCATACCACCAGGAGAGAAAGGTGAGTCATCCATCTACCAAGTGATTATATAATTTCAAAATCTGCTTTGTTTTTACTGCTTATTGCAGAAGAAAATTTAGCAGGGATTTGCTGAATTCTAGATGGACAAATTAATTACTTAATTAAACAAATTATGAAAAAATAATTATGTTGAGGATTATACCGTATTTCCTGATGACTACATCAATAAAGGCAATCAATGCTGTGGAAGCATAATATTGTACAAAACAGTAATGATCTGTGCAACTCTGATGTTTCTAGGGTTCCTGAGAATATTTCTTTGATTTCTTTCCATCTTCATGTTTGAAAAAAAAAGCCCTACCTATTTTCTAATTCCTTGTTTTCTCCCTAAAAAGCCATAAAATATTTTGGATTCTTCTTCATCTGTATTTGTCATTCATGATAGTTGTGATTCTATCAAGAGTTCAGTTTTAGTAAATGAATTTCAGCTAGTAAGGTACTGCTGTTTAAGAATTTTATTCCTATGTTCCTGGTGTGTTAAAACTGCAAAAAAACACTGTAAAAGAAAGCTTCCAAACAGTTTCTATTGAGACTCCTACTCAGTGAATTGTATCTGAAACTAAGCTTGGAGAGTCCCAATATCCCTTTTCCAGGCTAGCATGGCATGTTCTTTTTTAAGAAAGTTGAACACTGACTTTCCATTTTCCTCTACTGTACCAGAATTTTAAACTGGGTAGCTGAGAACCACCATTTGTCTCATTTACAGTTTGCTGCCCAGAGTAGGATGAGGTGGTCAAATGCTCAGCTGACTCCAACTGTTCAGTGAATCAGAACTTGAAACATTTTTAAAATTGAAAGGAAACTTAAGGTATTTTGCTCTTCAATATGAAAACATACCAAATTAATCCCCCAGTAGCCTCCAAGATATTTGATCAATGCAGGAGTTTAATTTTTCAATTGGAGGAGAAGGGGCAAGCAACCAGTTCTGTCCCTGTTTCTAGCTGCCTTCTGATGTTCAGTCATATTTACAGTTCTTAAGTGGAGCATGAGGTTTCTTACCACATGAAACATGTAGACACGTCTCAGAGGCACTGGCAGCGGGATTTTTCTGTAGGTTCTTCTTAGCTATTGCTCGTGCAGCTAATACAGGTTGTACAGCCCTTCTGTGCCAAAGCCTGGGCCTAACCCTAGATCTCTACGTCTGGGCCTTCAAAATCAAACCTTCATTGTATATTGTATCAGTTTAGAAGTATAGTATTGATTTTAATTTTCCTCTGAAAGTTTGTATGTTTATTTTAGGTGTCACTCACAATAGTCTGTAAGCAAATATGTTACTTTATTTTGTTAAATAGCAGTAGTGTACACTGGAAAAAAGTACATCTGACTTTCAGCCCAGTTTTGTATGTACATCATCACAAATGTACAAGTGACCTTTACTATATGTTATTAGATTTTCTTTGCAGATGTCTTGAGACATCTGTGAAAGTGTAAGATATCTATGATCTCTTTAAATTGTTTGTTGTACAGTGTAGGTATACTTTCTGTAAACCATACTGAATGAAGAACAGTAATTTAACTTTTCTCTGTTTGATAAATGATGTGTTTGTCATTGTTTATTGCTGTCATATTTTAACAGTGGTTGATGCAGACATTGCCTGCCGTTACAAAAGGTTTCCAATGCACCTGTTTGCCTACAGAGTTCATACACACAGACTAGGTAAGAGTTTTATTGTAACATAGGTTTATCAAAGACTTAACAGAATAATGCTGACACTGAAACTCATTTAGGTATGTCTGTTTTTCACATGCATGTCGGTATCTTGCAGGTAAAGTAGTGAGTGGGTACAGGGTGAGAAATGGTCAATGGACATTGATTGGTAGACAGAGCCCGCAACTACCACAGGTGGGTTGTTTTCCAGTTATTCTAAATTTAAATTCTAATTACCTTTATTTAAAACTGAGAAGCAGAATCAGAAATAATCGTGTGCCCACAGATCTGCGTCCTGGTGTTTCCACTGGTGCGGTGTGGTGCTGCTAGAAGTGAATATTGCCAAGTGTTACCATGATTAGATTGTGATACAAAAACCATTTTGGATGTGTAGCACTGTCATTCTCATCAGTGCATATTGACATAGATAATGTGAAACAGTTTCACTGATTGTGGTGAATCATCCTCTTTTTCAGGCTTTCTATCCAGTAGAACATCCAGTAGATGTGAGCTATGATGACATCCTGGCAGCCAGATGTGTGTTCAGTGGGGAAGGCAGAACTACAGAGACACATATAGGGTAAATTTTATCTATTTATCCATTTCCTAACTACTTTTTTCCAGGGTATTGGTTCTATGTAGAAATCAGTTTGTTTCTTGTCTTCTTCTAAGGTAATTCTAAGAAACATTTTCTTCTAGAATGTTCTGTTTTACTATCTAGTCTATTTAAGATTTAACTCTACACAATGTTCATTGACTTGACTTGTGTAAATATTCACTTTGCTGAAGTATTCAGAACATTTCTCAAGTGCAGCTTTGCTGCCAAACACCTTGCTCAGATGTTGGACTGATCTGCACTTAGAGGATACAGAATATCAATTCTAGAAAACACCAAAACATCTTTTTTATTAAGGTGATGTTATTGAATGGTTATAGTGAAATAATAAAAAGTCACAATTTCTCTGCATTATTTTGGAAAGAAAGTTTATAAAAGCTTATAAAATTCTGATAACTTGACCTATTGTAAAATCTAGCCTCAAAAATTTAGAATAATACACCAGTTACCTTTTTTCAATATGAAAAGCAATTAAAACAGAAATTACTAATAGTGATAAATAGGCACATCTGAACTGTGTTAGCCAACGATGCTGTGCAGCTGCAGGTGACAGACACAGCCCTGTAAGATCAGGTTGACAAACACAGCTGTCAAAATAGATGTGATATTAATATTCTCTAAGCTGGCTCTGTTTCTTTGAGCCGTAGTTTATTAAAGCATATGTAGAGATGTGAAGACACTGCAGAAATCTCTCCATTCTGGGGGTATGTATTGCAGCACCAGGGACAGAGATTTTGAGTGCATTGATTGCACCTCAGTGGAGGGATAAGGATTCAACATGGATTTATCACCTTTCATTGGATAGTTAAAATACTGATGGGTAACAGCTGAAGCAAATTGAGTTACTGAGTTTTTACAAAGATCCTAAGACTAAAATAATATATCTAAAACCTTAATTTAACTGCTGATCTTCTATTTGCAAGTTTGAAAAGTTTCTGTCACGTTCCTGTAACTTTAAAATGTAGTTCCTGTTTCCTGAATAATCTTAGAGTTTAAGAAACAGTCTTAGGACAATTAGGGTATTTTCTTTTAACGTGCTAGTGTGCTTTTAATGGGGAAATTCTGTACTTTCCATTACAGTTATTATTATAATTAGTATTTATTACTTTTGTTTATTATTATTTATGTAATTATATTGTTGCATCATATATATATAGTATAAATAATAACATTTTTATTAGTATTGTCATTGGTAATTTTAGTATTACTATTATTCAGTACTATTTATTTACTATTACTTAGCATTATTATATTTTACCACAAGTTTTACTTCATCCCTCGGGGGAAGAGAAGGGCAGAGTGGGGTGAGTGAGTGGCCATGTGGTACTTAGTTGCCCCCTGGAATTAAACCACCACAAATGCTTGGACACAATAACGTGTGAGGTAAACCAGATTTCATGTCGTTTCCACATCCCCTTTTCTATAGGAGTTTTAAAGAGGAAGCAATTATAGTGACAGATATTGGAGGTCCAACAGTGAAGTTAATGCTTTCTAAGAGCTTAAGCAGAGCTTGCCCAGTCAGAGCCTCATTTTTGTGGTCTCCAAGGGATGCTAAACTTTCAATGCATGGAAAAAAAACAATTCCCCTTTTGAAACAGTCTCTTATACGTTCCCCCTGTCTCCCTTCTGGCTTGTGTCATTATTGTTGCTATGGTGAATAAATGAATGCTGCAGGATGCTGCTGGAAAAGTCAGCACTGACGTCTTTGCAAATAGCTAATAGGCCACCCCTGTATCTCCTTTATGAGTGTGGGCTCACTGGTTAATTGTGAAAGCTAATTAAAAAAAATCTCAATGTAAAACCCTGTATTTTGGGAACTTCTCTTTAAAAGTTCTAGTTTAGTCCATTGTCAGGATTGTAGCTCTAAATAAAAGATATCAACTTCTATGGCACAGGAAAAAACAGGAACAGATCACAGTTGTAAAGAGGCCCTGCCTGTATCATCTGCTGCACAAACTAATGATTTTCAGAAAAAGAATCTTTCTTGTACCAGCTGTTTTTTCTACTGAAGATAGCATTATGTAGCAGAACAGAAGAGCCTCTTCTGTTTCAAGTACATGCACAACATTTATCAAAGAACTGAATTTTGCTAGTATTTAATCATTCCCCTTGCAGCCATGTTTTTGTTACAGAAGCTTACAAACAAGTTATTCTCCAGATGACAGTGCTATAAGCTCTTTAAGAGATACTTATGGTGTCAATATGTAAAGACATTAAGTTTTGCTACATTAGAACCAGTGTGAGTGGACAATAAATGGATGCACTTGAACTTTTTGGAGGAGCGGGGGAAGATTTGTCATAAAAGATAACCACTGAAATGAAACATAAATGTATTTGCCACAATTTCAAATTACATTTGCCCAAAATTGACAGAGAACTATATGACATTATGAATGATCCAGTTCTGTTGTATTTCATCAGAACATGTGCATGGTTAATGACACAGTGGGTCCTGTGTGGAGTATACTGGGGGAATGGGAAGGAAGATGAGTTTAAATACGTGATGCAGTTTTCTGTAGAATCAAAACCAAATTGTTAGGAATTTCTGGGGTGCATAGGGAGTTTGTGCAAACTAGTATTACCTAGTACGAACCAAAGGAAACTGTTGGTATTCACTGCAGTGAAGGTATTGCATGTTTTAGGGTGGGATATCTAAAGCATTTCATTGCTACTTTTTAATATTCTGTTAAACAAGTAGGATGAATTAAAACCCAGATATATTCGGGTCATTTTTTTCTAAGTGCCATATCTTTTCTGTGTTGTGTAGGGGTACAGCCAATGATGAAATGTGTAATTTTTACATTATGTACTATATGGAAGCCAAGCATGCTGTCTCATATATGACCTGCACACAGAATGCAAACCCTGAGATGTTCAGAAATATTCCACAGGAGGCAAATATTCCTATTCCAGTCAAGTCTGATATGCTGAAGATGACACATGGGCATCATGAAGGTGAGAAATACTTACAATGCATTTTATTCAAGTAGTCTTATGCTCACTGATGTGTTTCCCTGTGTTGTTTTGATATGCAGAATTTTCATAAAGAGATAATTCAACTCTGCATAAGATTAAAATTGCTAACTAACAAGCCATTGTCAGATTCTACTGATGGAAATGTCTGCCATAGTCTTTTGTCCGTTTCTTTCTAATGTTGACTTCCTATTTCCAGCATTTTTAATAGCTGTATGAGTTGTGTACCTTAAAGATTGGCCTCTTTTTCTATCCTAAACTCTATATTAACAGCTTCTTAATGTTTGCCTTATCATATCTCTGTTTCCTACAAAACTGAGTCATAACAGTTTTTTGGATCCCACTGCCTTGTTACAGAAGGAATCAAATGTTTACGTTGAGCACCTGTAGGCATATAAGTTGCAGCAACAGTATTATTCAGAAGCAATCTTACCACTGCATTGCTTGGTCCACCTAGAATGGATAGATAAAAATGCCAAATATTCATTTCAGAAGGGCGTTTTTTTCCCCAGGAGGGAGATACTCAGTTTCCTTCACATGCAGAGCTTAACGTCATATCCTAAACCTATTTTTCAGAAACCAAGGATAGTGATACCAGTTCTTTGCTGCAGCAGGCCAAAAATGAGGAGAAAGATATTTTGGATCAGGGTATGTACTTGTTTATTTCTCTGTCAAGTGAAGAACTCACTAATGTAAAGTACTGATAAATTATATACCAATTGTACTGAGTTTTAATATTTTTTAATTTGTTTCTCTTCAATTAATGCAATTTGCGTTGTTCTGTAAAGCTAAACCAGTTTAATGCTATATAAGAAATAATAAAAAAAGAAAAGTCTGCCACTGATCTCTAGCCCTGCAAGTAAAATTTATTACTGCATGTTAATCTAGTCAGGTTTTCCTGTTTTTTTTTAATTTACTAACCAAGATTATAATTTATGTGTATGTACATCAGTTCCGTAGGTAACTATCTGCTATTGGCTCTTTATTGATTTCTCATTTTGTATTACTGTCTGTGTAATAGGGAAAAATGTTCTTATGCTCCAACACTGGTTGTGGATGCAGCAAGTTGAGTGCAGCTAATGTTTAATATGAATTATTTTTCCCTATGTCTGCGTATATGTGCATGTATGTGTAAGAGCTCATGCACAAAGGTGTGTAGTACTTATTTGCAGAAAAAATGTCCGGGAGTGTTGCAAACCTTTTAGAAAAATGCTGAATATTATTTATGTTTCAGAGATACGTTAAGACTGTACTTTAAAGTTCTCTGGGGTCATATGCTATTAGATAAATATTGCTTTAATATCAAGATTTTTCTTGACACTATGGAGAAGACATCATCATCTAGTTTCATGCCCTTTTCATTGAACAATGTTAAAGTTCAACAACTAAATCAAGGCAAGTTTTCTCTTGCCTTTAAGGAGAGGAAAGATTGGGCCAGCATTTAGAATTTTTGACAATGCCACTTTGCAGAGTTAACTGAAATAATTAAGTTGCACTTGCATAAAAACTAGCTTCTAGAGTGTAAAATCATTTTAACTGAACTGAATGAACTGCTAGGGACAATTTTTACAATGACATACCTTAAATTTATTTTACTCAATTCAAGATGTATTTTTTTAAGAAAGAAAAAAAATTCAAAATTTTTAAGCCTGTTTCAGAGCAGAATGAGCTATCTGCTTACAAATTTGCATCAAGGTTTATGCTGACAAACTGCTTCACTCTTATGTTACTAATAAGTGCATGATCATTTGGTCAAGGTTCTTGTTATCTGTGTTTCTTAAAATCTCTAATGTTTGGGGGAAAAATGTTGAAACAGGGTTCTGCTTTTAAACCCCTTTTCATTTGTCTTTGAAATGTATTTCGAAGACATGTTTCTGCAATGCAGTTTGGTTCACTGAGACCACTGTTTGGTGTACATCCTCATCTAATGTGTTTCTATGGAAACACACTGCATAGTTTTGTCCATTTGAAATTAGTTGGGTTCATGATATGAAATACCAAAACACAGCTGTGAGAGAATTTCATTTCATGTTCTTAATTGTTTGCTTAAGGTAAATTCTCCCATCATTTACAGGAGCCTGCCTTCAATTTTATATTGATTCAGCTGCAATTTTGGTTATGTCTTGAGTAAGGAAAAAAAAGCAAAAGGGAAAATCAGATCAGGTTTGGTTTTATTTTTTGTCTCCAAAGAGGGAAAGTTGTGTGACTGGTTTAGAAAGTTCTTGGTTCTGCAAGCACATGAGTATCTGACAAGATACCACTGGAGAAACCAGGAGCCAAAAATGGTCAACTAAAATGTGCCTATAAAAATTCTATAGAAATTGGAGTCCAGTTTTGTGGGGCAAATTGGATTTATGGAATTGTGTTGCCGATTTGTCCATCTCCTCAAGTAAACTTAGTGAGTTAGCCAACATCAACCCAGTCTGAACAAGGCCTTAATGACAGAAAATAGTTTGTAGGGAGGGGGCATTGGACCCGTAAGCTTCACAGAAGCAGGTACATACATGCACTGAGGTTAAGGTCATTATACAAATACATGCTTTCACTGAGGTAAAGGACGTAAGTCTTTCCCTTTATGATCTGGCATGACATACTCTGTGTGATAACCTTATCTCCAAAACACAGAGCCACCAAAATGAGGCTTTGATTGGTTCTATTGCTGCTGAGCTGTTGCTCAGTAAATTCAGCCTTTGATTTGCTCTAAAGAAAGCACTTCAACAATTCGCCATAATTCTGTGTTCTGTCTTGCATGTGTGTTTTCCCCCTATGATTCATTATGTTGTAGCAACTTATTTTCTTGTCCTTAGTGTTAGGTAACTGAAGTAAACATTTCACTAAAACTGAAATATTTGTTACATTGCTGTGCTGCCATGGAGGTACTTAAAACTCTGGGGGTGAGAGGCCTGGTCAAAGAGGCAATTTTTATGTCAGTTTTCTTAAATCTAAGCATTTGCCTCAAAAAGGGAAAACAAAAGAGCCCACCATGTATCTGCCTGCTATTAATGTGTATCTCAAATGTTTGCCTGGGCATAAGTTTAGATGTACCTCCTGCCACACACACAGGCAGTTTATTATATTGGTACCGCCAGGTACTGTCACTGCTTTCACATTAAATGTTCAGTTTCATAATCTTCACTCATCAGAAGCACAATAATAAACACTACAAATATATTGAAATAAGCAGTAACCATCACAAAGCAAACCACCACTCCACCTGAAGACGAAGCTAAATCCCTGCTGTGTTAAAATTTAACTGAACTTACCTTAATGAAAGTAACATCCTTATATTTTTTCCTGAAACAGCAGCATCATTGTTTGGTGAAAATAAACTGTTCATAGGAAGTCAATTACTGTAGGAAATGCAATTGATTTAAACATTTGTGCATGTTGGAGAGTTTCCTGTTCCTCCTGGAGCATAAAATCCCTTGTAAAACAAATGTTATATATGTTTACTTTTTGTGCATAAATAGAAGTTTGATTGAATTGTGCTCAGTACAGACAGTAGTGTTAAAAACATTTATTTGTTAGCATTCACCATCTCTGCCATATGTCTTACCTGTGGAAAAAAGGCCTAAATGTGTTTCATTTTGCTTGTTTGTCACTTTCCTGGCTGTAATCTGTGGCATAATACAGTATAATGTAGTTCTGGTTTGTTTTGGTATACAAGCAATGAAGCAGCCTTTACTACTGAGAAAGTCCACTGCTGTTGTTCCTGACAGCTGTAGAAACATACATACAAACAGCAGGAGTAGTTTCTTAAAAACAAGGAAAGAACAGACAGGTTAATCAGGTGCCCAGTATTTAAGTTTTTTACTAGCTCAGGATGTGACATCTCATTTTGTGTGCATTTGGTGTTATCATAAACCTTTTGAAACAGAAGAAGCAAAAATTTTTTCTAGCAAAATAAGTATAACTGTGTTCAAATGTTTTAAAGCAAAATTCAAGGTTGGCTGGAGCTAAAAATCCACTAGCAGCATATGAACCAAAGACTAGGTTTTGTTTGTTTCAGAAGGACATGCACAAGTGTATACATTACTTACCTGAAAATGGGAGAGAAAAGAAATGGGATTTTTATTTTATTTCTAGCATTATGCTTACTGTGACACTTCTAAAAGTACATTTTTACTCCTCTCTGGCTTAGAGAATTTAGGAGTTAGTACCAAAAAAGTAACATATTTTTTTGCCTCTGATGGTGGAATCTGAAATGAGAGTCAAAGCTGCAGTTCTTTTGCTCTCAGTATTAGTCAGTGGTACTGCCAGTACAGTGTTTTTTCCCCTTGTTCCTCATTATTTCCTGATTGCCACAAAAACAAGTAATTCCAGTAGTTCAAATGGGAAAGTTCAAGATAAGTGAACTTAAGACCTCTCCTGTAATGTCTCAGATAGACTGGTGTGAGTCCCTTTTCCACAGCTGAGTGTTTTAACTGAAATCTCATTAAACCTTCTGCATTTGAAATAATATTACAGTTTGAGTCCAGCATTCAGAAGTTACTGGGAAACTGAAATGTCTGTTCTGAGTTGTGCGTTTTGCTGTTCAGCTGTGCATTTCTGTGAAAAGTTCATTACAATAAAAATGTATTGAATGAGGGGTTTTTTGTGTCTGGGATAGACATTTCTAATTGATTTAAGGGGAAGAAGGAGGCATAGCTCCTCTTTTCTGCCTCATCTCTCTTTTTCTTCCTTAAGCAGAAAAAGAAGGGGCAGGGGAAATGTGTAGGGAGGTTTACAATATCTTGTGGGATTAGTGTTGAAAGGAAGAGGAAGAGAATCAGCATTCAGGCAGGTACTTAGTTTTTCAAGCAGACCAGCAACTTTGAATGAAGTGGTGTATATTTTTGTCATAACATTACATGGCAGATCTATGGAAGCAGCTTCCACCAATAAGGCTTGATGTATTTTTATACCAGCACAAGTTACATTACTTTCTAAACTAAATTTGTCCTAATTTTGTGTGTGGTTGTAAGAAAAGAGAGCGTTTCAGTTTCTGATAGGTGGTTTAAAATTCTTGGGAGAGACTTGAAACAGAAGACAGATTCACTTTCCAGTATTGATGTCGGATGTGTAGAATGAAATTAGAGACATTTTTAGATTAAGGACGGACATACAAGGAAGTCTTTAGATGGTTTAAGGCTTGGGATGTGTGTTTGGTGCTCGGAGATAATATAAGCTCCTTTAAAAAGCGTACAAAAGTAAGATAAAAGTGACTGAAATAAACCTTGGAAGAAAATGCTACTGAGAGATACTCAGAACGATACACACTGTTAGAGAATTACAATTAGGAAGATTCAGAATCACAGAGGATTTGCTTGGTGTTTCAAGACTGAATGATCCAGCTCAAAGCTGTAAATAAAAGATGAGTCTTTGATCTGGTTAGGATAAGGTTATTCGTAATCTCTGCAAAAGCATCTTCAGCACACTAAAGAAAGGAGCATCACATCTAAGCAAAATAAAACCCAAACAACAATTGGTATAAGTTGCATACCTAAGCAGCAAAAGAATATAACAAGCATGGAAAGAAGTGATTTTAAATTCAGGGTTTCAGTCTTCACTGCCTGACACCTGGTTTGTGTTCTCTGGTCCTTAAAATTGTAGAGGGACATTTCCTATGTATTTTCTGTAATATAAAGGCTACATATCAAGGAAGTACAAAAAAACCTGCTTATAATATTAGAATGTCTGAAGAAATGGAAAGGGTACACTGTGTTAGCACAGGAAGAGTTCAGAGAAATCATAAAGTCATATCACAAATCTGAACCAAACCAAAATTGTTTCTTGATTATTGTTGTTGTTGTTGGCAAAATCTTTTCCTTTTTTATAGTTTTCCTGTCTTTTTGTTGTTTGGTGTTTTTTTAGTAAAACATGATGATGCTTAAAAGAAATAAATTGAGGATAGCAGAACTACTCTTGAATAACCATAGTCTCCCATATGTCATTTTGTGAGACTAAATGTATTTGGAAGTATGTATTGCATGAAATAGAAATTTCAGGTGGAACTGGTGTACCCTGTGTCTGAATTACCAGTGTCTGTAATACATCCCAATGAGCCCAGTGCAGTCCTGTGTAGTAAAACCATTGTGTTTATTACTAGTCATCTAGCAGTAGCTGATAAATACATTTTATTTTAACAAAATGATTGGTGCTTGTCAGGAACTTATTACTGGCTGGAAAGGAAAGAAAAGAATTGGACAGCATTAGGCATCTGCAAGCAGGTTTGGTTTTGAGTCTCAGGTTCTGATTTGTTGAAGAACATGTGACTGTAACAAACTGTAATCCTGTGAAGACTCTTCATCTTTCTTCATGCTAAGCTATAACAAACTCCTATAAGCTAGTGATTTTTAAAGCTGTGCTTAGACTCTCAAAATGTTTCCACATTAAAATATTTTGACAGATGAATCAAAAAAAGAAAGGATAAATAAAAACCAAAGAAAGTGCATTTACATGGTAGTAGTAGTAAAAGCCTTTCTTAGGGGCATGCAGACAGAGAAGAAAAGAGAAAAATATTTAATTTGTTTTACCTTTTCTTCCATCTTTTTTTTTTTTTTTTAGCTCTACAAGCTGCTTAGAAATCCCTTGAGAGCAGATGCAATTCAGACATGTCAGTTTGGCTGTGCTATAAGTGTACATCAGTTAGGGCACTGAGGGTGGCCAAGAGTCTCTAGAGCAGCTGAACTTTTTTCCTTTCCTATCTATTCCTCTCAGCCCATCAAATCCCTTCAAAAAGAAAACAGCCTTAATATTTATTAATATTTGTTGGTTGTCATGAATCTTTCCAATGCTTTCATCAAAGCAGCAGATCAAATCATGATTTGCATGAAAAGTAATAGCAGACTGGAAGACATTTTGGAAGTTGTTCTGGCCTATTATGACAGGCTAAGCCCAATGTCCCTTGAAACAGGCATTAGATTTTGTCCACTTATGCAACATCTTTCCATGCCTTTCTCCCCTTTTTTTTTTTTCCAGTCATCAATGTTATCTTATATATGCCTGTTAGAATGACCTTAGAGGCTTCCTCTAGGAGCCAAAGAAGGCAAAGAGAACTGATCTTTGAATTTTGAAAAATGTTTAGTTGGGAAATATTTACTCATGATGGCACAGTCTTCTAGGTGATACTTGCAGATGCTTCCATATCTTTATCAGGAACAGTACTTTAGCTGAAGTACCTGTTCTCTGGTATGACTCCTGACATACTACACAGACATTACCTGACATTTAAAATAAGACAAAGTCATAGTTGGAGTCCATATAATTTACACCATGATTTCAGCACTTAGGAAGAGGCAGAACCTCTGACCACTTTTGCCAGATGAACCCATGAAACAGCAGCATGTTCTGGAAAGACAAACATGATATCTCACAATACACTCTGTTTTATTTAGAGATAATTGGGAAGACCAAAATCAACTATGAAAACTTGTTTCCTAGTCCTATTGTGATAGAATCAGGTTTAAACATAAGAAGGAACAGTAAAGTCTGAAATGCCAGAGTGGGGAGCCTATCCGAACTGCCTCAGTGAAACTGTATAGACATTATGATAAAAATACAGATTCTGGAGATGAAAATTCTCAGGCACCACCAGGGTGTCTTGCCTTTTTTCTAAAATGCAGCAAAATGAGTTTTCACCCATGTATCTTAACAGGTGCTCATTCAGGCTCTCTGGACAGGCTTACCATGGCTGAAATTCCCATCTATCTAGCCTGATCCTGCAGCACCACGGCTAGATACTTCATCTAAAGTGGAAATTGGTGCTTCCAACAGCACAGGGGTGTGTTGCTGAAGGACCACGGACAGTGACTGCTGACTGCAAACTGGGGAACTTGTGCTCTGTGCTGAAAAAAAAAGGACTGGTTTTAGACATAGAACCATAAAACATCTTGATTTGGAAGAGGTTCATAACTATCTTTAGAGCAACTCCCTGCTTCTTACAAGACTACCTAAAACTAAACCACATGACTAAAAACATTACATACATAAACTGCTTCATTAAACTAATCTGACCTTTTACTGAGATTAGATGAAGTTAAACTCATATTTTGCAATGACGTTGCCAGTGTTATGATTGTATTTGTTTGCATGACTGTTTACCAAAGCATTGCTCTGTAAAAGAATTTTGTGAATGTAGAACCACCGTCAGAAGTTTAACCTTACTAGAATGTGCTTGTGGAGTGTTTCCTTCTGGAGATGTTGGTCTTGACTGCTGTCACTTCTTCTAGAAAAGAATAAACTGTAGGTATTTGTAGCTAGTCATCTTCTACATAGAGGGGAGTGTGCTGATAGCTTACATGTAAGAGGTTATGTAAGTACACTCTCTGAAAGTGACCTAGTCACGCAGCTTCCCAGAGACTGTACTACTGGAATTCAGTTTTTTCAATAAGAGCACGTTGTTGATTCACTCATGTCTTCATCTAGTTATACCCAGGCATTCCAAAGGCCTGACTCATCTCAACAATACTAAACATAACACACTGCATCTTGGTGGTGCTCCTTTCCCACTGAGTATCTTCAGGCAAGCAACATCCTTCAGCTGTTCCAGCTGGTATAAGACAGCTGTAAAGCAGCCACACAAGTTTGTGCTTTGATGTTTGCTGGGTACTGCTTTGCAGACAGCAACTGCTAATCAGAATCACGAGTCTACTCTTTGCTAGTTCACCTGTAGTGAAATCTGAACTACTTCTTAAAATTATGCTGCATACAAATTTACTGGAATCTGCCTGGAGATCACAAGGCAAGCCAAAAAGCGTTGGTCCCAAATAATGTGCAACCTCCATTCCTTATGTGGAATTCAGGGTACAGCTGCATATATTAAGTAATCAGGAAACTTAAATTCTTCACTTCCACATCTGCACACATCTTCTGTGCCATGTAAGTACTCTGAGTTGTGTCAAGATGCCAAGCAATTGACAGAAGACTTCAGCCTCATGTTTGTGCCAAGAATATGGAGATACTGGGCAGATATGTAGACTTCATGAATGTCTTTTGAACTTTCAGTGTAGAGGTTTCATATTCATTTTCTCAAACACATTTACTTAAGGAAAGGATCACAATTTCACAGCACCTACACTTCAGACCACTTCCACTCTCTCAGGCCCACCCTTTTTCATACATTTAGACACTTCCTAAACATTCTTACAAATATTCTGTTACAAAACCCTTACTTAATCAAAACACCAGCAGGGCAAGCTCAGGCTGGAAAATGTCTCATTTATAGCCACTGACAGTGACGTACTCAAACCACCTTACTCCACTGTTTGAAGGTTCCTCATATATCTTGTGATTGTTGGATCAGTGCTAGGAGAAAATGAAAACTGATCAACCTACTTAGAGTGGAATCCCTGATGAATAGCTTCCATAAAGACCACTGGAATTCTTAAGTTGAATTCTGCTGCTCTCTTTTCCTCTTGTCCTCTGTTGAGTCCTGTCTTGTAACAACTTCTTTTGTAGAAGTTACCACCAGAGAAGTAAGCTAAAGCACTTTTTTGGCTGAGTTTTTTTTCTTTAATCAACATGCAGTATCAGTTTAAGAGGCTGAGTTAATTATTCTGTGGCAGCAGTTGCACAGCAGAGTAGAATGCAGTGCCTTTGTCTGAAGAATGAAGCTGTCAAACTTCTTCATTCAAGTAGAATGAGCACATGAGCAGTGAGTTAGAGTTCTGAAACCTTTATACAAACTGTAGTATGTTGTCCTTTTGCAACCAATACTTACAAGTCAGTTTATTACAGTGTTGATACAGAACGAGGAGAGAGTGAACTGGGCAACAAGCACTGAACTTGCTTTATAGAGGTCTGCAGTTTGAAGTAGCTCTAGGCTTGCTGATTTAGGGTGACTTTTCACAGTTGTGTTGGGCAGAATACTGCTTTTACCACTCAGACCTCTCATTGGAAATAATTGCTGGTAGGGAAGTGAGTTGGCTCTTTTTACCTACGGGTCCTCAGCCAGAGATAAACCTAAAACATTTGTACATATGAAATTCTGTTATTTTTTTAAGTGTTGGGGGAAAGGTCAATATAGAATATTTTAATACCCAGTGTTTCCCAAGTAAAGGATATTACAGCTGTGTTTCTACTTAATCACCCATTATTGGACGCTTTAAGTAGAGACTATGGAACCTGATAAATGTAATTGAAAACCTTGCTCAGAATAAATAGGGTTTGTATTCAAAACTCCCATGATATCATACTCTTAAAATATTTGGATTTGTTTTGAATCAGGACTTGGACTCCTTGAATGACAATATTAAGATGATGGAGTGCTGTAGGTTCACAATTGCATTTGAAGCAAATAATTCCTATTTGTAATATAGCTTAGTGATTTTCTTTCTTCTCTAATATGCTTTGTTAATTTCATTGAAATTGGCCCTGTTACTTCAGTAATTATTTTCTGACAGAAGATGTCACCTGGGATATTTCATTTCCAAGGGCAAGGAATGGAATCCTACTCAAAATCATTGAACTGAGACTGTTTAATAACATGACAGATTCTCTTAGGATCATTTACAAAAGACTTAATTTCCTCTGTCCCAGGCTACAGGTGATGATTTCTGGTTCTGGATAGGTTTCTTGGGGGGTTTGTTTGTTTGGGTTTTTTTCCCTTTATTTGTTTTTTTTTTTGAAAGCTTCACTAGTTATAGTTTTGCTTTTCTATGAAATGCCTTATATAGCCTGCCATAAAATAATAGAAATGCTTAATTATGAGTGATTTGTACTTGCAGTAGAAGTAACTTCCTTGCGTTAACTCTTAAAACACAGAGTCTCCATTCAAATGATACAGTTGAATTTAACAGACAGCCAAGATACTTGGTTTAATAAATTCTGTTTTCATTTCTTTTTCTTTGAGCTATTGTGCTGGAATTTAGTGAAATGCTTGTTGATGCCTTAGAAAGTTATAGTGATAACTGCATTGCTAGCAAACGCCTTTGGAAAATACTGTTCCCTGCATTGCCAAATGATATCATGACTAAAGAGTGTTACCATTTGGAGCAAGAGGAGGGACAGAACCCAGACTGAATTAATAAATTCAATTTAATTCATCACTCTGTTTTACTGGTTTGCCTTTTTTCTACAGTGGGCACTATGGACTCTGTTTGCAAATGTGAAATTTTGCGTTTTTACAGCCTAAGCTTCTTATGAAATGGCAGATTTTAAAGAAATATGTTTTGCAATATGTCATGATGGTCTATTATTGTCTTTGTAAGTGAAAAATTGATAAAACTATAGAATTTTCCCCTCTTTGTTTTGTGAATATATAACTCTGTAGTAGCCTGACAGATAATTCCATGGTAAACATTCTTTTATTGAAATGTGCATACTTTTTTTCCCATCTTTTTTGTTTCCCTTCCCCTTTCCTGTTTCCTTTTTCTCTTTTTCCATGTTTCCAAAAACATCTGTGCAGGCGTGATGATTTTTTGGTGCCAGAATGTCAGGTAAAAGTGGGCATTTGTATGTGATTTAAAGTCAATAATGATTTGGCTTTATCTTTTCCTACCAGAAACTTGGCTCATTCAGTTCCTGAGGCTTGAACTGTTCCTCTTTACTACTCTTGCCAATAACTGTTTGAATAACTTTGTTACCTTATACTTTGCTGAAGCCTTCTAAAATTACATGATTTGTTATAATTTATTCTTTTCCTTCTTTCCTCTTATCTTTCCTCTTTTCTGTACAGGTGATTTCTATTCACTCCTTTCCAAGCTGCTAGGAGAAAGGGAAGATGTTGTGCATGTGCATAAGCATAAACCTACAGAAAAGGCAGATCTTGTAGCTGAGATTGCTAATGTAGTCCAAAAGAAGGATCTTGCCAGAGAGATCGCAGATCATCATGAGAGGGAAAATACTGTACTTGTCAGAGACAGAATTCACAAATTTCACAGACTAGAGTCTACATTGAGGCCACCAGAGAGCAGACATTTCTCTTTACAGCAGTCTAAACATGGTGAGGGAAGCTGGGAAAAAGAACATACAGGAGGTGGGTTAGGGGTTAATTTTATATGATGAAGTGCATTGTAAGAGCTGTGATCCACATTAGCAAAATCTGAAGGGAACATCATTTGAGGCTTCGCAGTATTTTACATTACATTTTCCCTAACTATGGAAATGTTCTCCCTCTGTTTTAGAGGTTTTTCATTGCAGTTCTTTCCTCCTCCATCTGTGAAGAGAAAAAGAATACTGGTGGCACAATATCAGTACTTTCTGGGCAATAAAGTATTTGTTCTACTCTTAAGACTTTTAGTTAATGGTTTTATATCGGTTATGCTAAAACAAGGTAAACATAGGATATAGTAGTCACAGGAAATTAATAACTTTAATACAAGTAATTACTATAAAATGGTCACTGGAACAA
>JAWWMO010000096.1:11397317-11407330 GCA_035047845.1 Dendrocincla fuliginosa | reverse complement strand
CACAGTTTTATTAAAAAGAACTTTAAACATTTCCATTCTGTTTATGATAATACAGTGTATACTGGCTTTCTATATTTTTTGTGAAAGCATTATAATTAAAAGGAGATATTTAATTGGTATTATACCACACAACCATTTGCAAGTAAGATCTTTGGGGGAATTTCCTACATTTTAAATGATAGTTTTTAGGACAAAACTCTCTTTGACACCTCTCCTTTCCCCATTTGAGAAAAATGGAAAGGAATCTTCAGTCTCTCTGCCTTATACTTGGCATAACATCAGCAAGAGCCAAAAATGTACTTCTTTGTAATTCAGCACTTGAAGTATTCTAGCTTGTTCTTTCCTGTAATGCCCTGTTCTGTGTTGCTTGATGCTTGTGGATTACATACAGAAATTGTTTTCTTTTTAAAGAATCAGAAACAAGTGTAGGAGCCAGATTGAAAAACAAGCCAGGATCAACAGACCCTCTAAAGAGTACGGATAAACAACACTTGGTCCAACAGGCCAGCAGCACTGGAGTTTCCTTTGTTCTTATTACAACTCTCCTAATTATCCCAGTGGTTGTCCTGCTGGCAATTTTAGTATTTATTCGGTGGAGGAAGACAACTGCCTATGGAGGTAACTGTGAGTAACTGTTCTAGAGAACAAGCTTTTAATATTCTGATTCAAAACATTGCTGGACACTGAGGGGTGAGGGTGTGAAGAGGGAATGTCCTCGTCCCTTTGCCCTCCTGAACAGTTGCAGCAATGTTGCATGCAAACTTAGAGTCACATACCCACAGCACCTGCATCCCCCTGCGCCACCACTTCTTCAGAATATGTATCAAAAACTTTAACTGGTGTCAAACCAAAAATTATACCTCAGAAACACGTACACGTGTATGTGTGTATATATATATGTATATATATTCATGTTGTATTGTCTAGGATACATAAATTTTAATACTCTCAGCATAGTTTGATTTTCTAGTGTGGGATCTTGAAACTGCTGAGAACAAAAGACTCCATGGGTATTACAGACATATAAGCAAACTGCAAACAAATAACATTTACAAGAGAGTATATATTATTTTTCACTACTACCTAGTGCATTTTGTAAGTAAGTCATGTTTCAATAGTGCACCTTCATCCATTGCTCCAAGAGCTTTAATTGGCACTTACAACCTGTGTAAATTTGTTCTTAATTTGTACTGTATAGTAACATTATTTTTCGTAAATTGGCAGCCTGTGATAGAAGTTTTATCACTACACTTGTTATTTTGTGTCACAGAATTGTTTTATCCAGATATTCTCATCCAGAGAAGAAAATGCCCATGGAATAGACAAATAACACAGTTCTGCCACTGGTCAGGACCTACTATGACAGAGTAGGCAATTCAGCAATGATTCAGCAACCATACAGCTGTGCAACTGAATTGATGCATTTCATTTGAAAATTTCAGCTTGCAGCTTCCTGACTCTTTGTATTCAAAGACATTTGGCATATCAAATGTGCTAAATAGCATATCAAATATGGTAACACTCTAGACTACTGCAGTCCTGGCACTAATGGCTTCCTAGACCTGCTGATTGTTTTGTTGAATGTCCATGCTTTGTATCAGAAAATATAGATTATTATTTAATCATAGAATATTGGGGGGGGTTAGCTTATTTTTGAAATTTACCTTATTTTTCAGCTGATGGGGAACACAAACTTGATTCAAGTTCAGGCAGAATTTTAGGCAGACTCAGAGGTAAGTCTAGTCACTGAAGATCTTTCAGTAACTGGAGGCTTTTTTCTGTATTCATGTTGGATAACAGGTTTGATGGAACTTTATCAGAGGAAGGACTGGGGGCAAAGATCAGGTGTTTTTTGGAAATGTCTTTTACGATACCTTTAGTCTGTCATTATCTGCCCACTAAAGAGGATGTGTCACTATCAGTGGGAGAGCAGGAGCTATAATGAGGTATAGTGGATGTGGTGAATAAAATGAAGCACTTTGAGACTAAGGGCAAACAAGTGGGAACACCAGTAGTCTGTGTTTTAATGAAACAATGGATGCTGGACTGTTAAATTAGCAGGTAGATTTTTATTCTGCTCGCACAGTAAAGCAAACCTTGTGAAAAGCCTTTCCTTTCCACAGGGAAAGGCGGTGGTGGCATCAACCTTGGGAACTTCTTTGCAAGTCACAAAGGCTACAGCCGAAAAGGGTTTGATCGACTGAGCACTGAGGGGAGTGATCAAGAGAAAGATGAAGATGACGGCACAGATTCCGAGGAAGAGTGTTCAGCATCTCCAACCCCATCAGCACCTTCATCATCCTGAAACAGCCTTTGAGTTCTCCATTATATGATTCCACCCAGAATGTCAGATTCCTTTTCCCTTAAGCACGTTTAAGATTTTGTGTATTTAATTGTAAACTGTCCTGGTCTCTGTGGGGCTGTACACTGGTTCCTTTAATTTTTGGTTGGTTTTGGTTATTATGTTTTTCAAGTGGAGGAGTGTATGGAAGTTCCATATCAGTGCCGTTGTTTTTTATGTGAACACCTTAATAAAGCAAAGTCTTCTAATTCCAGGACTGATTTAAAGCAGTAGTATTTTATCATCAAATATGGGGATCTTGTAAATAAGTCTCACTATCTGCTTCATCAAAATATTTTCCCTTAATTATTCAGTTGCCAATTTCTGTTTTGTGCCTTTCCTCTTCAATGTCCTTAACCTGTTGCAGTACAGAGAAAATACAGTGCCACAAGAAAATGAAGCTGCTAAGTCTTCTTCTATTTTTTTAAAATCACTAGCATTATATTGCATTGAAGGAAATAAAAAAGTCTCTATTTAATTTTTTTCTTCTTCCTACCTTGATGTGTTTCTGGAATGTCTTATTTTTAGATGGTATCACTGTTAGAACACTATTTTCAGAAGCTGAATGTAATTTGTGTAATAAAGTATTCGCAGAGCATTAGCTGTCAGAGTGTAATTGGAATTTTTGCTTACTATTTTTTGTATATAACTTTTGTAAAAGTTACACAGACCACTTATTACAGTAAAATTTTAATACCTTCTTCCAGCAGAGAAAAGAAAATGCTATTTTGTATGGAAGCTGGAAAAATATTTTGCTATGTCACAAGGGGTTTTTTTGTTTTGGTTTGGGTTTTTTTAAGACTAATATTCTACATACATGTACAAAGTCAAGCTTAAACATTTAAAGAGGAATTTTACTTGTATAATAGAACTGCAGGGTATTTGCTTAATAAAACATGGTCACAGCTAAGAGGAAACCTGTGTCTCAAATTAAATATGCAAATTAGCCAGGGTAGGGATCTAATAGTACCTGATTGGAAGTACTGATTTCCTTTTTTCCACACTTCCTTTTTCAATCCTACAATTCCCATATTGAGCTCTCTCTCATTGAAGAGGAGACTCACGGAAGTCCTGCTACATAATTACTCTTTCTGTGTGAGTCATCTGAAGTGTGAATCATTGTGTACGTCATCATGACTAATCAGTCTAGTTTGAGGAGCAGAGCATAATTAATGTCCCTTTAAAACCTCTGTTACAAGCAGAGTGTACACAGCTGTAATTGCCCCAGGGTTTTATGAAATAGTTCTCATTATCATCATTGCAGGTGCTGTAAATAGGCTACTGCTGGCACTGGGGTTGAAAAATAGGCTTTAAGTTCCTTGAGGCGGTGGTTTGGCGGGGGAATAAAGGTAATGATAGTGTAGCAAAAGGTAAGATTTTCTTCCCCAGCAAGATTTCATTTTTCTGGAGCAGAAAACTTAAAATCCTTGATGAGCTTGTTTCTTATGTTACATACACCTAGATCTCCAGGACTGCCTTCTGAAATGCTGGAGTACAGACTCAGTTTCATGTGAAATGTATTTAGTGCATACTCTTGTTTGCTCTCCTGTTCATTTCTGTTTTCCTACTGTTGCAAGGGAAACATCCTATTTCCTTCTCACTTTTGAAAGTAATGCAGTGTTATTTTTAGCCGTGGCCTTGATCCTCTTGCATGTGAATAAAAACAGATACGGTAGTTGGGAACAGTCCTCTGAAGCTGTCAGCAGAGGTGGCAGGTCACTAGCTTACAGAAAGTTTTCAGTGACAGCAATTAAGAAAGCTGTGGTGGCACTGCTGTAACAGGCAGTGTGTATGGCATCAGTTCTAAAAGATCACAGGCTTTTCTCAAAAGCAATCAGTAAGGGTATATGTGGATAACATTCAGATAGCTCACATTATGTCCATCTGCTGTTGGGTGTTCTCTGTTTTCACAGTATTATTATTTAATCCATATCTCCAATTTTAAAAAATGCTTCACTGAGAGGGAAACAGACAAGCACAGTTTAATTGCAAGTACAAGGTAAAACAGATCAATTGAGCATCAGCCATAATCTCAGCTCTCTGGAATTCTGATCTTGATCTCTACAATAATCCTGGGCTGCCTAAAGAGAAGCAGGTCAAGGGAGGGGATTCTGCTCCCTCTGCTCTGCTCTGCTCTGGTGAGACCTCACCTGTCATGCTGCCTGCAGCTCTGGGGTCCCCAGCATAGGAAGGATGTGGAGCAAGTCCAGGGGAGGCCACAAAGACCATCACAGGCTGAAGAACCTCTCTGTGAAGGACAGGCTAAGAGAGCTGGAGTTGAGTCTGGAGAAGAGAAGGCTCCCTAAAGATCTCATTTTGGAACTTTCAGTATTTAAAGTGGGCTTATAGGAAAGAGAGAGACTTTGTACCAAGGGCTGTAGTGATAGGACAAGGCGTAATGTTTTTAAACCGAAAGAAGATTTAGATTGGATTTTAGGGAGAAATTCTTTACTGAGAGGGTGATGAGGCACTGGCACAGGCTGCCCAGAGAAGCTGTGGATGCTCCATCCCTGGAAGTGTTCAAGGCCAGGCTGGATGGGGCTCTGAGAAACCTGCTATAGTGGAAGGTTCCCTGCCCACAGCAGGGGCACTGGGTTAGGTGATGTTTAAGGTCCCTTCCAACTCAAGCCATCCTGTTGTTTTTAAGAACTGCACTGACAGGCAACCAGCTACTTTCCAGCAGCAATCAAACTTCAGCACCTCAAATTACATGCTCTAATTTCATATAGGTACAGTGGCAGGAAATCTGAACCTGCTTGGAGGCATGAAATGTTCTTTATGTCATATTAAAGCTGCATCTTATGAAAATAATGTACCAGAAACTTCAGACTGCAATAGAAAATTGATGCAGAAAGGAAGATACAAGCTTTCTGAATCATTGTTTGAATAAGCCAGCAGACCATCCTCTATGCTAGCAGGTTCTGCGTGCTAATATTATTTATTGTATTAAATGTGAAATACTGGTTGTTCAATCCAAACTAGAGGTTTTAAGAGGGCATGTGTCTAATTTAGTTTGAGCAGTTGCCCCAGGTAAGACTATGTTTTTTAATGAACAACATGTAATTGCACACTTTAAAAGACCATACTAAATTCCATGTATTGTTGATTAATCTTAAGCCTTTTTAAGACATGATAATCTTGGCTACTGTAGGGACTGAAAATTTTCATTAAAAGTAGGCTGATAAGTAGTTGAAGCACCTTTCCCTGTTGTTGTCCTGTATGAAGCATCTCCCTGTTTTAAGTGGTCTGACATAAGGGAACTCCTTTGGAGGGGTGGGGATGTGCCTGCTATCCCCTGGCAGGCAGCATCGGGCAATTTTGGGCACCTTGCTGTGAACCAGCTGTAAGGGACAGCAGGCTGGGGCAACTGCAAAATGCTGTGAGGATGATGTACTGAACTGCAAGGCACAGGTTGTCACCCGCGTCACCTGAAGGTGTCCTGATTAAATAGAATTACAACCCCGATTAAGCAGCTGTCCTTGCCACCAAGTATCATCATGTGTAAATTGATTCCTTGGGAAGCATCCTGATTAAGTAGTTTTCTAATCAAGAAGTGCACTGTAGAGTTAATGAGGATTTATAGATCAGTGTGGTAAATTGCAACAGCTTCTTGCTTGCCAAAGCTAGATTTATTTATGTTTGGTCAGAACCTTTAGGTCAGTAATGTCTGTCACGCTACAGAGGATTAGGATTAAGCCTGGGTCATGCTACAGAGAAGGGACTTTACCTTGCCAAACACATGTGTGAACTTATTTGAAAGACTGTGTATGTATGAGCAGTACAAGTTGTGGGGAGCACACCACTGCTGAGCAATTCAAAAGCAACTTGATTATTTAATTGCACATTAGGACACACTTTAAAAAATTTGAAAGACTATGTTATGATGCCTCTGACAGTTTGTGTGGATTCATGTAAAGTACCAATAAAAAAGAAATACATAACCAAATATCCAGGTCAATTAAAATTAGAGCTGAAAGTAGGCCACTGTATTTTCTATGTAAAACAGATGATAGTGAACAGATGATAGTTTTAGCATCCTGATTTGCCTTAACCTGTTCAGGGTTTGGGTTTTTTGTTTGTTTGTTTGTTTTTGTTGGGTTTTTTTTGGTTTTTTGTTTTTTTTTTTTTTTTACATCTTAAATGCAAAAATGTTTTTTCTCCATTGTGAATTGCTAAAATTTGTTAATAGAATTTACACTGTAACTGCTCTTTAAATTCTTCTCTAATACTGATTAAATATTTAGATTCATCTGCGCAGCTAAGCATTACTGGCAGAAGAAAAGAGTGGAGCTGGCAGTGTAGAGGATTTAAAATCTCCAGTGATAGCTACTTATCCAAGCAAAACCTGCAAACTTCTTTCTGTCTCTGGACATGGTGGCTGGAAAACCTAACAGGGCATCCAGCCTGCTTTGTTGTTACACACATATTTGGAAAGGTGCAAGGGAGAGCTGCATGGCAATTTGGAAGCTGCATTAGGTTTTTCTAAATACTACAGGTTGTGAAGGCACTTTGCTGAACTGCTCCTTTCTTTAGGTCTGTTTTACTAGTGTTCTTATGAATTACTTACATATGAAGCACGACATCCTGTGAGTGAAGCTCTGTCTGATTTAATTGTACAGCTTTTTAAAAAATACAGATGATGTACAGGCAATCTTTTTCAAGGGCACTGTGAGAAAATACTGTTTTAAAGATGCAGTGGAACAATTATTTTCCTAGCAAATAGTCAGTGGTCACAGTTCAGCAAACTAGGGAAATTATTATTATTCATTACAGACTACATTAATTTTTCTGAGACATATGAGAAACCTAAATCTCTTGTTTTTAATTTGAATGGAAGAACTTTGTCAGAATGGGTATAAAGCAGCAGCCATAAGAGGATAAAGTTGGTGCTATTTACCATTTAGGTTTTAACCCTGCCCCGGCCACTGCAATCCTTAGTGCCTTGGTACCCTCTCCCCTGTGTCTTCCTTCAGCCATGGCACATCCTAAAACTGCAGCTTAAGAGAAAATTACTTGTACTGAGAAGGGCTGAATCCCACAATTCTGCCACATTTCCTCCAACTGGCTCTCAGGTGTGCTCAGGAACTGGAGGCATGGCCTTTTCCCAGAGAAAATTAGAGGCCCTGGTCGCAGCAGACGAGTTCTGCAAGGTGCCCAGTTCTCAGGAAGCTGAAAAGCTGTCCTGAAAGTTTGCCACAGCTGGGAGCTGTGGGATGAACCACCTGACGCAAAAGCATCTCCTGCAGTCCCCGCAGGGACAGGCTGAGGCTGCCACCGTGTGACCACCGGCAGAGAAAGCCAGGGTGAATAAATCCCTGACGTCTCCCTGTGGAGTCCAACACACAGAATTTAAGACTTTGGGAAAAAAGTAAAAATTAAGCTTGCCAGCATAATACCATGACTATGCACCCTGCTTTCCTTTTCCTTGGTCTTTAATCTGCAGGAGGTGATGGATGATGTTTCTAACTAGGCAGACATTCAACATCAGTCTGGTGTGGAACCACATGTATTATTTACTGCATTGAAATTCTGCTCAAAATGTAGAACTCATTTTCTTAAGGACTTTTTTATTGGTGCTTTCATCACTATGCCTGCCAGCTTGGTGAAGAGTAATGAGTATGGGGTTTTTTTCAGCTTGTCTGGAAATTGAGATGGTGCTACTTAGTCTGTACCAAGGGGGGGAAGTGAGACATAGGGAGATCAAAGGCATCAATTGTCAAAAATAATCAAGGAATTTTAAGCACTGAATTTGTGAAATCTGATTTATTCTCTTTTAACCCACTTACTTAGATATCACTTTATATATTCAAGGCACTGGTGCTCGCCACCAGCCACAGCTCTGAATGCTCTGCTGATGAAAGTTTAGAGATTCTTGTCAAGCTCCCAGAAAAGGACCACGCGAATAAAGACAGGCACATGGAAATGTACGATTACAGAAAGTTGTGTCCAAGTGATCTGCAGATCACTGCACTGGGAGATTGTGGCAGGGCAGCTATGCCTGGCAGAGTGGGAATGCTGTGTTTTCAACACACCCTATTTATTGACATATCTATTTCTCCTATCAGTGCATCATGGTTGCTGCAGATCCTTTCATCTATGTACAAGCTGAGAGGAGAAGGGAGAGCTGACTGGGGAATGTATCCCTCAGGATTAATTGCTCCTGCATCAAATGTTTTAGAAGTAAGTTATAGTCTGGTTACTTCTGTTTGGAAGAGCCTTCCCATGAAATTAAAGCTTTTTGCACGCTAGTCTTCATTCCAAATTTCTACACAGTTTGATTAACAAGATGTAAACAGCAGGCCATCATATCTTCTAATATGTGCAGAAGAGTGCAGTACCCATTTCCTGAAGGGACTGTTAAATCTCGTTTGTGTCAATTTTAGCCTTCTAGTTTAAAGCAGTGTCTGGTCTGGGGACTTCTGACATGGCATTTCCCTATGCTGAATTCACAGGTGAGCACCCATACTCCCAGGCCCACAGACAATGGCAGCTGCTGCTGTGCCTTGCTGCTTGTTCACCACCTAGTGGTAATCTACGCATCATGGCTTTTATTTTTAAGTAGCAAATTAAATTAAGTGAACATACCCTTTTTGCTGCAGTCCCCCAAAAATTCCATTTGAAAGCACCAAGAGGGTTACTGTGTAATGATTTTGATGCTAGGTCATTACAGTAATGATGCCTGTTGCAGAAGGCCATTGACAAGATACGTTGCACCAAAGCAAATTGAGCAAATGAGTAAAAGACACTTATCTAGTTCTGAAAAGTGTCATTTCCAGATTTGGCAACTGCTTGCTCTGAAAAGCATATCATGACTCACTGGTACCCTCCTGAAGGGAACATTTAGTTCCAGGGAGAAGGAGCAAAAAATTTTAAAATGCCTGTAGCTGAAAAGCAGGAACACCTTAACACAGAGTGGGCAAATGGCAGACAAAAGTTAAGAAAGTATTCCAGCAAGAGGTGAAAAGTCTTCATTCTACAGTAAAATAGTCTTGAGCATTAGTACAGTTTTTTCACTAGGAGATGCTTTTTATAGTGTTTTTCATCAAGCTCTGAGATGGTAATTAGTGCTTTTGGCATACCCAAAGAATAAATGATCACAGCTCTGTGCTGGGAGGTATGAGGAAATCTGCACTTTCTTTCATGTGTTTCTCCCCTCTATTCCTCTCCTCTAAACAACGTGCCAGGAGGGCGCAAAAACAGAATTTCTGAGAGTTCTGTTATTAAATACTCTTTTGCTATTTTCCTATCTTAAATCAAACTTGTGTGCCCAGTAAAAAAGAGTACAGAAGGACATTTGTGTGTTTATCTAAGTAGGTTAAAATGCAAACCAGGAGTGGGCAGGTCTTGCCTCACTGCAGTCACAAACACCACCCCCCCAGGCACTCTGTGCTGCTTGCAATATCTCACATTTCCTGGTAGGGTTTTTTTTTTGGCTTCCATTGACTGTTTTTCACATCAATAACTTGAAACCCCTGTACATTATTTCAATGAGCCTCCCACATGCAGAGAACTGAGGGGACTGATGCCTGCTTGTTGATGCAGTAGATCAAAAGTAGCCAGAAGCGTTGAACAACCAACATTACACGGTACCTTAAATGATTTTTTTTTGTTTGCCCATTCCCATCTCTCTGCAGCATTTTCTTTCTCTCCAGTGCAGCTCTAACAACACCAG
>JAWWMO010000096.1:11386272-11397217 GCA_035047845.1 Dendrocincla fuliginosa | reverse complement strand
CTCTTCTCACACAGCTGCATCCCATGATATCAGACATCCTGTACAGTAGGTATGAATTTCTGTGTGAGTTAAGTACCTAATCAGCCTTGAGGACCACTCTTATTACCAAGAGTTAACTAGAAACTTGTAATAAATAGTACTTTGTTCCACCTGTGTTACAAGTCACATGACATTCAGCAGCAGAGATAAGACATTCAGAGAGCAAGATAAGCGAATCTTCCACAGTATTGGATACAAACAGCTGAATTTCTCAATTCAGTTTTCTGATAATTTCCTTCCTATTTGTGTCAGTCCCCTATAAAGAGAACTGATTTGCACTTATCAGTTTTCCACATGAAAAAATTCCTGCTCAGCTGACTTTGAAATAGAGTCTTCTCAGCAGGAAGCCCAGACCAGTAACAACTTACTCAAGGAAATCAAAGAATAGGTTAATACTCACCCTTCCTAGCTCACTGTCAGTGGAAATCTCCAAACCTGTACAGGCTCAGTAAAAATGTAAATGTAATGGAAAGCCACATTTGTGAAAGTCTGTGAAAAAGCACAAATGAATACTGAATGCTCTAAAGATTTTTCTGCATGCCCGAAATATTAAACTTGCTCACCCTAGCAAAGTTTTGATGACTGGAGGGCAGCTGAAGGCCTCCCTATTTCATGCACAGAACGTTACATGTACTTCATTTCAGCAGCTTTATTGTTGTGTGTTAAACTAGAAATTAGAAGTTGTAAAAGACAGACTTTGCACCTTCCCAGAAAGAATAGAAAACTGTTGTGTAACAGGAAAAGGAAGACATGAGCTTCTCTACAGTGGAGGCAAAATTGACACCAAGTTTCTTAGGTTATATTCATCCCACAGTACTCTGCACATCTGAAACAAGTCATCTAAGGATTAGCGAAACAGGTCATTACAGTAAAATGAGGCTTTTGTCCTGAGAGGATAACAGTAAGGCATGGTCACACAGCATTCTACCAACAAAATCTGAAGTTCAAATACATGATGAAAACTTGTGCTTTTACTAGGTTGTGTCTGTTTTTGGTAACACCAAATTTCCTTGATAACGCCCATGCAAGTTAGCCAGTGGGCACCTGCAGCACTCTCATGTTCATAAAGTAGTAAAGTGGATTTGGCTAAGGAATTTGGACCTATTACATTTTTTTTCAGTCTGCCACAAAATGTAATACAAGACTATGCTTAAGTATCTTCTATCTTGGTCTGAAGCATCCAACAAGGTGAAGGCCATTGCTCTGGCTTTGCTGTGCTTGATTCAATGCAATGATCTTCTCTCAGCTTGGACTCAAGTTTACCATCTGTTGAATCTTGGTCTTTGCAGGCTGCATGTGAAATTTGTACAGCAGATATGACATCTCTTGCGTAGACATTTATTTCCCCTTCAGCAACAGAGTCCAGTTGGCTTGAATTATTGGATCTTTCAGATAAGCCAGTATAGTCGTGGTCAACAACTACTGCACCTTGTAGGAAGTAATGGTTGTCTGTAAAAGGAAAGCAGCCATTAGATCAGGTCCTTCAAGTCACACTTCAAATATTAATGAGGTGTTAACTTTCTTTTTGAAGCAATTTCCACAAGAGGAGAAGAATGTTTGATTCAAAGCCGATTGATAATGTGAATTTCCTAAATCACTGAGCATCAAGTGTCTGCCATCTTATTACATCTAAAAAATGCTTGCAACTATCCGCATCAAGGGCTTTTCTTAATTAGGTCAATGACTAAGTTGACATTTGTCATAGTCACCTACTAAACTAATAACTTAAAGAAATGGACATGCAAATTTTTTCACCTTGTGCATGCACTCAGAGAAATGTGGTTTCTCCAAGCTCTTGCTGGGAAATCTCAATGCAAAACAAGAGGCTTTTTTAAGCCATAAAAAGTAAGTAAATAAAAAAGAAAAGAAAAAAAAAGAAACCAAACTCTATCCCAGACAAAACCAGGACAGTCATTTTAAATGTATCAGGTTCTGATAAAACAAAGAGAACTACTTTTTATACAGTGACATGATTTATCAAAGTTATTGCAGTAGCTGTATGTTATCTGCATGCTTGACATACATGCCTGTGACTCCCTCCTCATGCATCAGCAATTTAATGAGGAACTGGAAGGCACAGAGTGATTGTCCAAGAGAAAGCAGCGGCCTGGAGACATGACACAAAATCAGTATCTTGGTTATGAAATCTTTAACTGACAATTGATATAAATATCAGCTTTTACATTAAATTCTAGAATTAGTTTCAGCTTTGGAAATCCCTCAGCTTTAAAAGGTGAAGAATAGAAGGATCTCAATATAAGATATATTTTCAAGAACCAAAGCTTAACTGATGGGGTGAGAATTGTTCCTCTTTTCAAGAACCCTGATGTGAGAAGCAGCTTGTTCTGTGACAGAAGTCTTCTGAACACCAAGTACTTATTTTCCTCCAAATGCCTGTGGTGAGTCAAAGCCAGCATGAACAGAAAAGAAACAGCTGCCACTGTTTGATTAACATGGGTGGCCCTGCAAAAGGACACGCTGAATGTCTAACACCAAGAGTGTCAGTGGCTTACCCAAATGTTTAGGAATGCCTAGCTGTCCTGCTGCAAGAGGAGGACAATTTTATTTGCTCTGGTAAGAGAAACATATTTACATCTTGAGTAGCATGATTTAAAATGAAGTAGTCAAAAGTAAGTTATCTGATGCAGTCTTTCTACTTTAAGGCTTTACAGAACATGCTGATGTTGGGGGGAAAAAAAAAGTCCAAACATGTACCATCTGCACTAGTCAGGCTAAACAAACAAACAAACAATCAAAAACAAAACAAAAAAACAATTAATGTCATTTCTGTCTAGACCAAAAGAGAAACAGTCAGAAAATGTTCCTTGGGCAGCTCAGCATGTTTTCACCAGCCAGGATGAAAAGAGCCAGAGCAGAGATTAGAAGCAACTTTAACTGAGGCTATTTTTAAAAAGACTCATTAGCTGTTTTTCATGCTCTGCATAGGTTTGATATCACTCACACTCACTGTTCTCCTTTCTGAAAACTAGTTATTAAATTATTATGCAGCGTTAATTTAATTTCCACTGGTGAGTGAATGATACTTGTTCATTCTCATAGCCCAATACCATGATGTGGCAGAGAAGTTAAAAAACCAAAACACCCAACCATTTTTCCATACATAAAAATATAAATTAAATAAATAAATACATATATATACACAAACCTTTTTCACTGGATCCTCTTACATATGGCTTGAGGTGAGACATTTTGATGGGCCTTTTCAGCCTGGATCCTGTGGCATCTCTTAATATTGCACAGCCATTATCTGTGATGTAATCTATAATGCAAGGACCAACCCATTCCGACTGGAAACGACCGTCTTTCCACCAGTTTTTCCTCTGCCTGAGGACTTCATGACCGACTTTAAGTGGAAGGGTATTTAATTGCTTCGGCTTCCTTTTGACTGTGATTTTGTTTCTGATTTTTTGTTCATCTGAAGTGTTTTTCTCCACCTGCATAAAGGACACATATGAATCATATTTTCTGCTCTCCAAAAGGAACCATGCATTTCCATAGCACTGGTTAACAGTGCGTAAACGTAACACTGAGTTGTTTTGGATGTGTATAGTTCATAATCCTGAAGGGCTGAAGAGTTATGAAGTAATTGATTTCATCTTCATAAGTCAACAGTCCACAGACAACAAGTTTTCAGGTTCTGTAGATACACAGGCCTCTTAGTCAGAAGTAGTAAACTTTTGACAACAGGTCTCTTTTAAGGTTACTCCTTCCAAGTATGTATGAGATTTGTTGCACTGAAACACAGGGATCACAGGGGAAAGAAAACAAATTAAAAACAACTGCACAAGCCCCCACATTGCTTTAAAAGGTCAGCTATACTTTATGCTTCAAGCTTTTCCATCTTTTTTTATCTTCAGTCTTCCTACTAGTAAAATTTGAGTACATAAAATTTACCTGGCAATCTGAGGTTTTCTCCTCGTCCAATGCTTGACTGACTTTTTTAGTTGCTTCAAATATTTTGGCAAACATACTGTATTCTCCTTCCACACATACATTCACTGGCTCAACAATATGTGGGTTACGATTAAACATTTGGAAATATGGGGTGTTTTGATCTGGCTCCTATTTAAATGGGGACCAAAAGCAAGCAAATTTAGCATACAGCTTTGCAGACATTTTTGGGGGACTTCAGTCAAAAGAGGAAGAACCTTCACATACCAAATTAGTCAAATTGAAAGCATAGGCAATAGCAGACAAATGTTCATCCCAATCATTTGGGTGGTCAATGCAATAGTGGTTAAGGAAAGCTTTGATTGTCTTGGACATTCTTTTATTTACATCATCTGTCTGAGCATAAGACAATACAACTTGCTTCATTCCAAACAGTGCAAACAGTTCTTCATTTATCTTCAAAGGAAAAAGAACACAATTAGTGAATGTTTACCCTCTTCTTTATCCCATTTCAAGTAAACAAACTTTTCCACCCCTCTTGTTGATATGTTGGTGACTGAGTAAAGTCTTACATACGTATTGGCACCAAACACTCCAGGGTTGTGAGTGAGAGATAAAAGAGTAAGTGTGGCTTATGAACCAGTAATCAATGGTTTCTAACCACATTTCTGCCACTTAACTTGATCTGTCATTCCCTCTGTATCACAGTCTGATCATTTTACCATCTCCAAGAGGACTAAAGTGTGATAAGTTCTTCATAATCACTGTAGGCCAGTGTCAAAACCACCCTTAGCTACTGTTATACTAGACAATTTGCATGAATGAAATACAGCACACTGGCATACAAAAGCTTATGCTAGCTCAAAGCAGTGACAAAACCTGACTATGACTGCCAGGAAATAATTTTGCTTTGTTCTTTCTTCTAAGAATAAAGCCCTGAGAAATGCTGCATAATGTTACAATTGTAAATAATTGGTTTGTCATTTTCCCTATGTGCTAACTTAGTTTTTAAATTTTTCAGTTAAAGAAAATAATAAAGTCTTTCTCAAGAATGATCTAAAATTCAAAGCTAACATATAGGAAAATTTATTTTCTCTTGGGAAAAAAAGATTAATCAGCCATGTAAATATTTACCTGATAAACAAGCTCCTTCCCTTGATCAATAGGCATTTTCTGAGGTGGCCCATATAAGAAAAACACATTTATGATTGCCTTAGCAATTTCAGCTGCTGAAGTGTCATGCAATGGTAAGATAACAGTCCATCTTGTAAACAAATCTGTCATAATTATGATGTATTTGTGACTTCTGTTGGTAACATTAAAAGGTCCCACTAGCTCTATAGTGACTGCTGTCCATGGGTCCTCTGCTTTGATTGGGTGTATTTTGGGCACAGTGGAGTTCGTGTTCTTTGCCACTTGGCAGTGCTGGCAAGCATACACCTAGATAAACATCAGGGAAGATGCTATCAATAAAAACCAAAGGTGAAGGTTTAAGACAATCATCAGAATCATAGATGGCCACAATTCCTTTGCAAATTAGTCAGGCAAGGCAAAGCAAAACAAACTCATTTGATCACCTTTTCTACAATGTTTTACCCTTAGATTTTTCTACCCCAGCATACAACCAAAATAAAACCAAACAATAGTGAAGGCCAGGAGAAGGACATGTGCAGGAAATCATAGCTGAACTCTCCCCATCCTGAAAGCACTGTGCTCTTTCAAGTCCACAGTATAAAGTTTAAAATCCATTACCATCTGTAAATACTAAAGGAAGCATGAAACAGCTGGAATTGAAAGTCCCAATTATTCTGCTTTTGGTTCATCTACATATGCTGCAGCTGAAAAACACTGGCATATATATAATCTTCCCTAAAAAACATGGATCAGCTTTATCTACATGACAGAAGCCCTTTGCTCAGTCTGAGCTGAAGGCAGACTCATTATCAGTTCATGTTACAGTTACACATGAACCCAAAGTATCCAGGTGATGCCACAAGGTGACAGCAACAGCAATTTGGCCTTAAAGGACATTTACATACAGTTCCCTGAAGGATCCAACCCTGCCTGGTGGTCCTGTCCATATATCTTTGGGTGAAGAAGAGCGAACTTACCCAAGCAGCAATTTGTTTAACTTTCCTGAACACACCTAATTGCAAGGCAGAGACACCATTTTCATGGTCTTATCTGCTTAGCAGCTACTCCAGCCACAAATCCTGGGGATGGGACATTGCATCCTAACAAAGATATGCCAGAGTCCTTGCCAGAGAAACAAACCACTCTCCAAGGGATCTGCCTTGGCTGCTGAAAGGCATTGTGGCTCCCCAGCACCACGCACAGAAGTGTGAAACCCATGTAGTCAGTAGTAAAGGGGTAAAAGGAAACCGCGCAAGACGACCATGTGCAGTGTGACTGTGAGCTCATCATGAAGCAGTCCAGGTACTTGGACTTGCTGTACCAGAGCCACAGGACTACAAAATGTAAGTGAAAAAACACATTAAAAATTATTCTGTAGCTATGAGACCATACCCATTGCTTGACATCATTTGTTACAGAGGTCCAGTAGTAATTAGACTCCACCAAAGTCAGTGTCCTTGATATGCCATGATGAGCACCAGCAGCATTTTTGTGGCATTTCTCTAGCACTTTTTGCTTCTCTTCATCTGAAAAAATTACCAGGCGCATTTGTTTTCTGTCTTTTCCAACATAGAACAATTTATTTTCTGAAAGAAGAAAAGTACCATCAAATTATATGCAAGTGCTTTGTCTTTCATTTAGTTTACTAAACTCCTGGGCACGATTTGGAACAGAATTGATTACAATAACTTCACATCACTTCAGTAAAAATGCAGCTTTTTCTTTACAAACACTTTAATTATTTCCTCTGAAGAGGCATTAGTTCACCCATGCTCATCAATGTGGACAGGAGGAGTTATGAGGGCAGGTCGGAATGCAAACAATCCCACAGGAAGTCTGGCTGAAACACAAGGGTGGAAAGGGGAGGTAGGAGTGTTGAGGCTTTGTTGTTTGAGAAGTTGTTGTGTGCCTGCCAGCAACGTGACACTGCAAGTCGCAGCTTTAACTCCTCCCTGCCTTCCCTCTACATAGAACTGGCAGGTTTGATGGGACTGAGAGAAAACAGCACACTACAAAGGCACTCATATCTCCTCACAGGGCCTCCATAAAGCTGGGAAGGGCATGAAGCCTCTTAGGTGATGGATGGCAAAGTTATCCTTGCACTTTTGCCCAGCCATACACAGCACACTCCAGACAGGTGGGGCATTCCTTGTCTACAGCTGCAGATCTGGATTTCCCCTTCTGTAATCCTTTCAATTATGCATTGCAAAGGCTATACATTTCTGCAGTACGTAGAAAAAGGTTTGGCTCTTAGATAGACACATAAATCCCTCCTGGGATGGACTGAGGCAGATTGACCTTACATTTCTATAAACAGCCTGTTACCCATTAACTAGGGACATGCAGAGCATTTGTTTCATAGAGAACATTTAATAAAAACAGAGAATGTTACAGAGCAAGACTCCACTTTGTTTTTCTTATCAGCAAACCTTCATCTAAATAGCTATTTTCAGAGTAATCTGCGAAAAAAATTTACCTTTGAAAATGAATTTTTTGGCTGCTCTCCTGATTCCACTTCTTTCACTTGATAATGTTGTGGAATGATACTCCCCTGTTCGCTTGTAGTATGCAATCTGCTTCAGGTGGAGCCCACCACTTTTTCCACTACGGACCATTTCCAACCTGAACAAAATGCACAGAACTTATTAGATGGAGCCACTGCCAGAGGAGCACATCTTCAGTTTTCAGTGATTTCTTTGTAGATCAGAGGCATCCTGGCAATGTAGCTCCTAAGAGGATACACCATCCACTGCATTGCCCTTGATACCCCCAAGCTTTCAGCTTGAGCAATAAGGATCACTGCTTGAAACACTAATTTTGTTTTAAGCAGAGCTGTTTTTGTCAAACCATTAAATTTCCACACCAGGGGGACTTCTACTATATTCATTGGACAGGGGAGGGAAATAGCACTAGAGGTAAGGAAACTGTTCTCATTCTTAAACATTTGGATAGCCATCAACCACAGGTGTGCTGGGGATTGGATGTGTCCAAAAAACCACCTTAGTTGAAAAAACCCACATAGGCAAACAGGAAAAAGCACCAACTTCCCAAACAGAAACTGACAGAAATGTATTTTGTTCACTAACTCATCTGACAATTAGATTCTGAAGTTCCAAACCAGACCCTGCATGCGAGGTAACAATTCATTCCTTGACACAGGCTGACTTCCCTGATCACATTAATAAGTTGAAATGTCATTAGTAAAATGGGTCATTGATACACTGAAAGTTTGGGTTTAGCAAGAGTAGCATCGAAATAATTACCTAATAATGAAAATCACAAATACTGACAGGCAGGCTCTGTTATTATTCATGCAGGCTCTACATGATTTCAGTGATTTTTTTTTATTTTTTTTCCCAAATCTGCTCCAGCAACAAAAACATGTGCATGAACCTGCAGTTTGATTCTGCTCTCATCAGTGTTTGCAGAAGCAGGACAAGGCTTGGAGTCTGCTATGTCATTATTTCATAGTGAATGCTGTTTATCCACAGCATTAAGCAAAAAATAAAAAATATCCTGCCAATGTCCGAGTGTCGGACTGTTACAACATACAGCCTGCTAAAAAGAGTAATTAGTTTGTATAGCATACCTGCTAAGTGGCATATAATTGTAGGGAAGTGACAGTACCCAGTCATATCCAGTCACTCTGGAATGCACGTGATCTCACTGTGCAGTGATGCTCTTTGAAAGCCAAATGTGTAAGACAAGATGTCTACTGTTCAATTTATAGACTCACCTACGTTTACTATGATGGTGGTGGGAAGGAGGCAGAGAGCTATTAGGAGTGTTTATGCCTGCTTTTCTTTACCCCATTCCTCCCAGAAAATAACATGCTGTATGTTATTCACAGGATAACATATTCTACATACACAGCTGGGCTAAGCACTGCCATGTTATCGATGGCAAGTGCATGCCAGGAACTTCATGTTCCAAATGTGACAAGACCTTTGCCTCACTGAATAATTCACTTTGTACAACCTAGAGCTGGCTTTCAAAACCAGCCAAGTCTGTTTTAAAGTAAAACTTTAATACTTGAGAGAACCAGCAGAGATGCACTTTTTGCTACCTCGATCCTGCCTGTGAGGAAAGAGGGTGTTTCAGAAAAGGGAAGAGGAGTCAGAACACACCAGTTTCCTGCAAATTTACATCTGATAGCACAACCCAAATCAACCCACTGGGTTGGTAAATTGGATAATTAACAGCAGAAAGGAAGGTGAGGCTACTGCAAAATAAAGTCATGTTTCTGTTGTTTCAAAGAAATCAATTAACTGGTATTTCTGACAGTGAAAGAGCACTGTTGAAGGGCAATTAAAATATTCCAGCTGCCAAGGGTAGGCAATCAGGTTTCATTCAGGGCTCTCCTGAAGGCCAGTCCTGCACTTAAGTTATCTGTGCACAGTATCAAGTCAAAACTAGCCAGGTATGACCTGTCAATTAACCACAGACTGGTTTGGCTTGACACAGACTTTCAAATCTGGCAAGAAAAGATGTAACAGAACAATCTTTATTCTTCCAGTACTTTTGAAACTCTTGCCTGAAACAGTGAACATTCTCCACGTAGTACAAAGTTCCTGATTTTAACAACAAGATACATTGAGCAGGACCAGGGCGGATACTTCAGCTGAACAGATGCCCCATCCTTGTTCCTGCAATTGTAGTTTCTGCTATCAGAGTTTGGAAGAGCTTAGGGAAGACAATGAAGAAAGAAATGCATTATGTAGTATCCATAGGATCCTGATCCAGCAAACTCTCAAGTGCTTCAACAGTCTGCTGGATTGCTGCCTAAGAGAACAACATTATAGGAGCTTCCTTTATGGATCTTTAGTTTCTTGTTTCCCTACTAACCTTCCCCCCCAATACCTGTTCACTTTGTTCAACCCAGTCTTAAAAACAAACAAACAGACAAAACAACCCTGCAGATAGCGAACTATAAACCCTTCTGCATTTGTTATCTATTCAGATAATTCTTATGCTGTGTCTGTCAATACTCGTATCTGGTAGTCTGAAAATCAAAGAGGTAGAATCAGCAATCAGTTCTTAGTACCTCTGAAGCGAGGAAAGACTTTAAAGCCTTCAAGGGAGGCATTTTGGCAAAGAGAAAAAAATGTGCAAATAACCAGAGCCCTTTTTGGTGTCTTGGCCAAACCAGCCACTCCTGCTCACACTCACCTATTTCACCCTTTAATGCCCATTATTTCCTGGCACACAACCACAATCCTGACTGCAAAACTATTCTTAGTCCAGTTTTTTAACTAGTCCCCCTCCCTCTGCCTGCAGCTCCTGTCAGAAGTGGGAATTCCCCATGGATGGTTTGGGCTGGAAGGGACGCCGAAGGCCACCCCCTTCCAGCCCCCTGGGACACCTCCCACTATTCCAGGCTGTTCAGAGCCCCGTCCAGCCTGGCCTTGGACACTCCCAGTGATGGAGCATCCACAGCTTCTCCAGGGAATCCGTGCCACGGCCTCAGGGAAGGATGCCTCCCTCATATCTCATCTAACCCTCTGTTTAGATAGGCTCTCCTCCAGCCCGTGCGAGCCCGCCTGAGGGCTGGGTTGCCTGAGGGGCCTGAGGGGCGGGGCGGGTCTGAGGGCAGCGCGGAGTTCCGGGATGCGATTCCCGCCGGGAATGCCCACGCGGCGGCGGGACTACACTTCCCAGCATGCCCCGCGCGTGGCGCGCCTGCGCCGCCATGAGTCCGCCGGGAGCACCCGCCCCCAAACAGCTCCGGCACATGCGCAAAGCGGCGCCGACGCGACCTTTTTGCTGCCCGCCGCCTTTCCCCCCGCCCAGCCCGCCACGGCCACCCCAGTCGCCGGCACACCGCGCGGGCCCCGCCGCGCCCCCCGCCAACGCACCTGCT
>JAWWMO010000096.1:11375120-11385428 GCA_035047845.1 Dendrocincla fuliginosa | reverse complement strand
GCTCTTCCGATCTGGAGGCCGCTTCGCCGCCGGCGCAGCCGCAGCGATGGGCCCGGCGGCGCCCGATACTTTTGTGGCGCCCCCCGGAAGTGGCGCGGGGAGGGGTGGGGTGGGGAGGGGAGGGGGCGGGGCGGCGGCGCCGCCTCCTGAGGGGGCCGCGGGGCCGGCGGGCAGGTGAGGTGGGGCGGCCTCGTCCCTTCCCTTCCCTCGTCCCTTCCTTCCCCTCCTCGTCCCTTCTTCCCCGTCCTCATCCCTTTCTTCCCTTTCTCATCCCTTCCTTCCCCTCCACATCCCTTCTCTCCGCTCTTTCCCCTCTTCTCCTGCCTTCCCGTCCCCGGGAGCGGCGGGGCTGGGGTGGGCACAGGGTTGTCACAGCCTCGCTCCCCTCCCCACATCCCTCCGTGTCCCTCGGGATCTCCAGGAGCTGCCCTTTGTGTCCCGGGGTAAGGGGGCTGAGAGCATCCCTTGGGCCGCTACGGTCGGGGCATCCCGAAACTCCGCCTTTGGCGTCCCGAAAAATGCTTCAGTTCGACCCAGGAGGAGCTGGGGGCAAGGGAGGTTGCTGCCTGTGATAATAAGCCCCAAAGCTGAGGATTGATTGATTGATTGATTGATTGACTGATTGCATGCTGTGACTGGAATGGATTACTAGAAAATAACCTGTCAGGAGCAGAGGTGGGAGGAATGCGTGGAGTGAGCGGCCCGGGCAGTGTTCCTCTTTGTTCTTGAGGTGCCTTCCTGAACCTGGGAACTTTGGCGAGTATTCCTGATCCTGGAAGATGCTGGGGCTTTGGCACTGCTATTGTAGCTGGCCCTAGTCAGCCACAGTGTCACAGCCACTGCGAAGAAGTGGTTTCCTTTCTCATCCAAACCATTTCTATCTTGTCTACCCTTCAGAGTTGTTTGTTACAGAGTTTCTGCATTGTGTTGTGTCTTTCTTTCTAAGCCCTGTTTCCCCTTTTCTATTTAACTTGCTTTGCTTTCGTCTTTTTTGCTTCCCTTCTGCATCATCTTTCTAGTAACAAGCAATTTTTTTTTTATTTTCCCCTGCAGTATCAAAATTCCCATTGAATCCATCTTTGTCTTTGTGAACAAATTTTGATTCAACCAGTAGCAAAACTGTTCCTGCTATGTAAAACTTTTTGAGGCACACAGTGATATAATATGCCTTTTACATCTCACTGTGTGAGAAATATGAATTTTATAGTGATTGGCTTGCCTTGGTTGTCTGGTTCTTTCTGTGGAAGAAAGTTTCTTCCTTCTGGGAGTTGTGGGTAGAACAGATCAGGCCTCCAGAGTCTGAGCCCAGTGAACTTTGGGACAGATCTTTTTTTTTTCGCAAAAACTCTCTCTCATCTCTACTAAGTTGAAGTAGTTCTTTGTGAGAATCTGGAGAAGCTATTTTGGCATCTTTGACTGGGGATCTCTAGAAGTTTGGAAGCCAGCCTTTCCTGAAACATTCAAACTTGCCACAGATTTAATGCCTTTATGTGATGTGTTTGACAGGGTTTGATTTAGAAAGGAGCTTGGGGGCGAATGAGTGTGAAGGTTATCTGTTCTGTGACTGTGCGGGAGATACTTCTAACACATGCCAGATGTTAGTTCGTAGTAGTTTGCCAGTTTGAAAAATTAAAAATAAAAATAGTCTCTTATCTTGAAGGTGAGAGAGTGATATTTGCCAGACAGATTTTTTTCATGTGGCTTCTCAGTTTTCTGTCCCCTGAGCTACTGTAATATGGAGGGTCAGACTGAAGTCTTACTTTGGACACAGACATTTAGGTGGCAAAGTTCTTGGAAAGCAGTTAAGGTTCTCAAGAGAAGAATTAGGCAACTGTACCTGGCACAGGTTGCCCAAAGAAGTTGTGGATGCCCCATCTGTGGAAGTGTTCAAGGCCAGGCTGGATGGGGCTCTGAGCAATCTAATAGAACTTCCTTACCCACAGCATGAAAGTTGGAATGAGGTGTTTGAGGTCCCTTCCAACCCAAACCATTCTATGATTCTTTACCGAGCAATGACACTTTTCTCGTATACAAATTCATTTGTTTATAAAGAGCCACTTGAGCACTGAGTATAATCTCTGTAAAAGGGGGCTCCAGCCTGGAACAGCATTCCTGTCCATGTTTCCTCACCATGGGCTGCAGCTCCTGCTAGGAGCTCCAGCATGGGGCACATCCACCTGCTCCAGTGTGGGTTTCCCTATGGGCAGCAGGTGGATCTCTGCTCCACTGTGGACCTCTGTGGGCTGCAGAGCACATCCTGCTTCCCAGTGATCTTCTCCATGGGCAGCAGAGGAGTGTCTGGTGCCCAGAGCACCTCCTCCCTCTCCTTCCTCAAGGATTTTGATGTCTGCGGGGTTGTGTCTCTCAGTTACTCTCACCCCTCTCAGCTGCTGTGCAGTGTTTTTTGCCCTTTAATATGTTAAAGCAGAGATGCCACTGGTGTGGCTGATGGACTCAGCTTCGGGCAGCAGCAGATCCATCCAGGAGCTGACTGAAACTGGCTCTGTCTTGCACAGGGGCAGCTTCTCTTCTCACAGAAGCCACTCCTGCTGCTCATCACCAAAGACTTACTGGGTAAACCCAATGCAGGCACTTAACCTGCCAAGGAAGGCTCATGGCTTCTCTTCATTCTTAAGAATGTTTCTTCAGGTGTCAGTACAGTGAAACTGAAAGGTGAGTCATCTCGTTTAGAATGGGAACTGCTGGAATTTTTCTGATGGAGTAATACATGAACTGCTACAGTGCTTTTGGACCACTGTAAAAATATTTTTGATGTTCCTGCAGAGAGAAAGAACTTAACACGTTCACATTTGCATAGATTATGGCTCTTCATCTGGCAGTCTGAGAGCTGTACTTGGCTCGTAGGCAGAAATGAGTTGTCTGGCTAAGAGCAACAAATAAAGGCTGCTCTTCATCTCTTCTGGGAGATTGTTCATAAGGGAAGAGGTTAGCTTGATGTTTGATGAAAGATCGTAGCAGGTGACTTAGTTGTAATGCTGTGTGATGTAGACTTTATAATGTATCTTTTTCCTTTGTTATCTCTTTTTAGCCTGTTTCTTTTCTCTTCTGTTGTATATCAGTGCAGTTTCTTGCTTGATGTTACTGAGCAGAGCTGAGTTACAGAAGGTGGTGATAAACTTCTTAAGGCTGTAGAAGGTCATATTTGATAAAGAGAGCTGAAGGCTTTTCTCAGTTTCCTGTTGTATATCTGGATCTTATAAATTCCAGTAATTGTTGGAAACTTTTATATCCCTTTGTGGTTTTTGTTATTATTGTCTAATCTGTTCATTCGTGGGTTTTTTTTGTTAGGGTTTGGGTTGTTTGGGAATTTGTTGTTATTGTGCAAAAGTATTATCAGTCTCTAACTGTAACATTCTTTGTTGTTGAGGTATATTGGGACAGAACTGCTCAGCATATTTTTTTTAGGTTTGGTCTATCTCAGTAATGGGCTGGCAGCTGTCACTCAGCTTCTCACAGGATGTGTGGTAGAAAAGAACATCATCTGTGTGTAAATGCTAATTGTTTTATTAATGACTATATGACACAGCAGACATTTTAAACTCTCTTCACTTTTAAATTGGAGAGAATATGTATATTTTGCTGTATAAAGTGCAGCAATAAACAAGTCAAGTCTGGTTTGCTCACAGTGTTGTCTTCAGCAGCATCTGTGCCTTGGCATCCTTTCCCTCTTTTTCTGCCTTTTGGCTGTCCTGTCTCCTCTCTCTTCCTGGTCATCTGTCAGACCTAAAGAAATGCTATTCTTGTATCTTGCTCTTGTTAGTGGTTCTAAAGTCTCATATTTAAGTTTTAAGTATTACCATGTTTCCTTGAATCCTCTGTAGAAAAGTGTTACCCATCCATGGAGAGCGCTTGGGATTGCAGTTGGTGCTGTCACCTCTGACTCCACTAGCTCTTTCTTCTCCTCTGTCTCCCCTCTGCCCTGTCACTCTCTGCTTCACCAGCAGCCCAACAAACCTGGCTTTCTTTGGTGGCTTGTTACACCATAAATCACGTTGCAGAATTGGAATTTTAAAATGAGTGAAATGCCTCAGCAGGAGTGAGGCAAACACTCTTGCTGTTAAATATATTAATGAAAATGTTAGCTGTAATGATTCTAGCAGGAAGATGTTGAAAACTTTTTTCAACTCATTTGACACTACCTGGATAATTGCTATTAACATTACTTGGGTTTTAATCTCTTAATTTAAATTGGAGAAAGCTGGTAAGAGATGCAGTTGAAATGTACCTACTGAGTACAGTTTGGGGGTAAGGTGCAGGGGAGTGGTCTGTTTTCTTACTCTTTATATATATCTGCAGAATCATGTAACAGATGAGCAACACTTATTCTTGTACTGTTACCTATTTGTTAAATTCCACAATGTAAATGTGACTAAGTGTTCCGTAGTTCTTATGATATAATGGCATTTTTAAAAGTTATTTTCCTGAGTGGTTGGTGACTTAGAAATGTTTTATAGCTATATAATGTATGATGTGCTGTTTTTTTTTTCTTCAAATAACAGATGAGAGGCATTTTTACTCTAGTTTTGTTCCCTTAGTTTCCATTAGTGTGCAGTAGAGGCAGTGTGTGTTTTTTCTTCTAAAGCTGTAGAGACACAGAAGAAAACTTTGTGAAATGCTTCTGTTTGTACAGGAGTTGTATGTATTTTTATTAGTATTCAAAGCATGGCTGTTAAAACTTCGAGCCCCTTTTTCATGATTGTTCAGACCACTGCTGCTGTGTTGAGCTGATTTGTTGCTGACAGTTACTGGAATGCTAATCTTTATGGTCTAAGTAAATATGGGAAACACCAGAGCTGGATTCCTGAGCTGCTGAAACATGTGCAGTGGGAACAGGAAACTGTGGGTAAATCTGTTAACACTTAGCAAGGACTGTGTTTTGGCTTATTCTTTCAGAATATACTTGTGAAATTCCTTCAGAATATTACTGTGGAAATGCAGAAATGTTCTGTTGGAAGAAAAGTCTGTAGTGCACCACTGGAGTGAACACTGAACTTGGAATGCTTGTAATACATATCGTGTTGTGAACAGGCTATACATTTGATGGAAAATCTTTTTAAGGAACAGCACAGCATTTCTCAAAATTATTGAAGATTTTTAAATCTGTGAGCTGCAAAACAGAAACCTTGTGTAAGGTTTAAAGAGAACATGATCTAATTAATTTTATCTGGAGAGGTCATTGCATGGTGGGAGATTGTTGCCTAGATATTCTTAATACTATGTCTTTGGAAATGGGTCAGTGTATATTCCAGCACAAACCTTTGTGTTTTTTCTTGCTTACGTTGGCAGTCTTTCATGGTTGAGGTGAGAGTGTAACATTTTGACCTTAACTGTCTGATGAGGCTTGTTCTAATGCACCAAGTACGAGAAGATCTCATGTAAAGTATCTCTGGCCTCGTGTTGCTGCTGCTGCTGCTCATTTCTTAATAAAGAGAAGTGGTGCTGGGAACACTCTTCCCTGCTCCTGGTGCAGCACTATGGAATTTTGCATGGGGTACTGTGTACTAGAAGCTTCTGAAGCAGGAAGGCAACTCTGTCTTCTTACTCTGCCATTTATTATTTCTTTTTGGTGTACAACTTGAGACCCATGTGTTTATTCAAGTGAAATCTTACTGCATTTTTGAGGTCAGATAACTGTAGGTGGGTTTGGAGAGGCTTGTGTAAATTGCTCTTTGTAGTTGCAGCTGCTTTCTTACTCTAGTATTTCTCTTTACATGCCTCTTTTCTTGGTTTCTTTTTTATTTCAGGCACCACAAGAAAGAAGGGGATATTTCAATTTTTACTGTAGCATTTGGAGGTAAGGAATTTTAATTCTAAAACGTAATTAATTTATTAAATATATTCTGACACAAATTTATGCTAATGACAGTAGCTTACAGCATCTGCTGCTGGGAAGATAAGCCAGTAACCATCACAGTCAGAATGCCAGTTTGTATGCCATTCGTGAGTTCTTGCAGTAGCTTACAAGCCTGAAAATTGTCAGTATCTCTTCTTGATCCTTGTCTTCGGAGTTATTTTCACAAATTGTATGAATACCCGGGGGCCTGTGACATGGAGTGGCAATCTAGTTACTCATCTGCCTTCTGAAGGGTGAGCAACGTTAATCTTGCAGAAAATAGTTTGCTTGGAATGGGCAGATTATGTGGCTGTTCGGAGTCTCTTGCACAAGTGGAGCTCCACTTGACACGAGTGTGCTTGCCACCAATAACACCAACAGTCTCCAGATTTCTGAATGGGGAAGGCAGCAGAACACTGAGTCTCAGGTAGGTTTGTTAGGGAATTAAGTTTGTCAGGTTATATCTTTGTGTCATTTGTAGACAAATATGTTGTGCTTTCCCTTCGATCTATTTTTATGGTGTCTGCTTGCTTTGAGAAGTAATTCTTTTGGGTTAGAGAGACTCAAGCAGTACCAGAGATACCCATGAAATAACTAATAGTTATTAACTATTAATAATAGTTATTGACTGCACACAAACCTCACAACTTCTGCTGCTCTCACAAAGTGCACCACAGGAAGAGGTAGGGGAAAGAAAGATTAAAAAGCTCTTTTTAAGACCTCCTGCTTATCTGCTTCAAGTTGTTGTTCTTCCTTTATGACAAAACTTCAAGTTTTAAAAAGTTATTAAAAAACGTGTTTCCACTATACAGAATTTGGATAGTGGGAAGGAAGCTGATACAAGTGGAATTGTTAAACTTAATTGTCAAGCTTTGCCAGGGTTTTTGGGTGTTAGGGTCTTTCATGGTTTTAATGCCTTTCAAAATTTTGTGGTTGACAGTAGATGCAATAACTTCTGCTTTTCTGAAGCTTGCTAGAAAAAGGATTTGGAAAGCTCACTTTCTTCACCCTGTCATAAACAGAATTGATTTGCCTCAACACCCAATTCTTAACTCTCATGGGAGCCATATGAATTAGGCGTTTGAAATTTCATTTTGTTCTTACTGCTGAAGCGCAAACAGCTGCAGTTTCGCATTCTAAGTGAAAGTAATTTTATGTTAGCAGAATGGAAGAAGAGCAGATACACAGCAAAAAGGTTTAGTAAGTAAATCTTTTTAATGCTCTGTTGTCAGTCCAGGATCGTGGTGTTTAGGCCTCAGTTTCAGCTTCTGGATCTGAAATATCTGTGTTGTTGACCCACACTTAACCTCTGAATTAGGGCAGATTCTTTCTGGGCAACTTTTGCTTTGTTTACCATCCTTCTTCCCAGGAAGCTGAGAGGTTGATACTGGGAATTTACTATTGCTTCACTTAGTTCATAGGACAGCCAAAGTAATTTTGACCGATATTTAAAGACAAATTCAGTTCTGCTGACACATCATTTTTGAGTGGTGCTTGCATAATGATCTGACTAATAAACAACTTAACCTAAACCCCTTGGATCAAACGAGCTTCTAAACAAGTAACAGCTTGTTAATTCTCTAAGCAGTAGTGATGCATTATAATTAATGTTATAAAGCCATGTACAACTTACAGCAATAGTTAACCTAGTTAAAACAACGAATCCCTGAGCTCTGAGTCTCTGTTTGTGTGTATGAGTTATTTTGCCAATATTTTTTTTTCACATGACAGGTTAAAAGGGTACAATATGTATTTGCTTCACTGGTACAAGTGGTTAGAAGTACTTTTGGCAGAAGGCAGTGCCAATGTACATCTCTATAACTATTAATTTTTCAGGGTGGAAACAAGGCAATGCTTTGTTGGAAAGAAACAAACATCAAGCTGTCACATACGTTCTGCTTTCAAAGAGAAGATTCACTCAGGCTTTGAAAGACTATATTTCTATTTAGGAATAGCCCTAATCATGGCTTTACAGTTTACATTAGCACTTTTGTGTGTTTGCCCTTGCCATTTGTTCACAAAACTTCTGTGGAGAAACAGCTGATGACAGAGGTAGCATGTTAAATATTGCAAATATTGGAGAATTTTTAATTTTTGTTTTATTTTTCACCTAAAATACATACTCTACACCTTAACTTTCTTAAGCCGGGAAAAAAAAACATTTGCCAGTTTTTACTTTTGTGAGTGACATTGTCTGGTTTCAAAATTTCTGCATCAGCAGCTTGATAAAAATTTTGGAATTATTCCCCTTCCCTAACCATAACTGTAAAAGTGTAAACTGTGTATAGTGTGCATGGTTTTATTTCTGATGCTTAGCTCACAGGCGTGCAAATGTCCAAACACTCTTTCTAAATCAGAAGGGTTTATTCTGTGCCCCTTTATCAAACGGGCCTTTTCTTTTGTTTGTGTACTTCTTGTAGGCTCTATCATCTCAGGGAAGCAACAGCGCATTGTGTGTTTCTTGAAGCCGGTTTCTTTCAGCCAATAATGATCAGATGATACCAGTCACACAGTGCCTGATAGACAGCGTGATCACAGTGGCAACAACGCACAAGCAGCACCGAGAAGCAGGACTTTGGTGTTCCCGGGTCAGCGGGAAACATGCCCAGTGTCTCAGCTGCCAGGCTGACTGCAGTTTCCACATAGATCTCTGTAGATCCTGTAACCATGTCTGTTAATGCGACGGAGAATGATCCTCCTAGGTTCTTCGTGGGCGGGGAGGATGGAGAAGGATTGTTGGATTCGGCCAGATCGACAGATTATGAACACTTCTATGACCATGGGGAAGAAGAAGAGGAAGAGTATGACTCTGTACGTACTGTAGGGCACCTGTGTGCTGCTCTGTATGTTCTCTAGTATTGTTTTTCATTGAAATGGCATGAGCACAGATAAGTTTAATATTGAAATAGTGTTGTAAATTGAGAAATTGTTAATATTCAAATAATGACCTGTCAGTAATGTTTGGAAATACAGCACACTTGCAAATTTAGTTTACCTTGAACAGTATATAAAATCAAGATGTACTTAATTTTAATACAGAGTTTCAGGGCAACTGAAGTTGATGTGCCTGCTTTGCAGACTTGATTTGGATTCTGGGAATGGACTTGGTGGCATAACCCTCCATTTTGTTTATTTGAATAGTTGGTAGCAAAAGGACTGAGTTTTTTTCTTTCATGTGTTGTCAACTGCTTTGCAATTACTTTTGGTGTTTTATTTTGTTCTTCCTTGTCTTGGTGTATAGAAAGTGCATGCTAAGTTAATTTTAAATTACACCTTAGTTTATTTTCCTCATAGAGTGTTCTCAATTGCATTTGAGCACTGTGCTTACCAATTTTAGTTTAAGACAAACTCTTAATTTTATTATGCATGAATTGTCATGTTTTTTTCACTGTATTTTACTTGTTCTTTTAATCTGCAACATTTCACTTTAGGGAATAGTCAGATTGAATTTTCACTGATTGTAAACATGCCTGAAAAATTTAAATGCAAGACAGTATTGCTAAGCCACTTCCATCATTAAAAGTAACTCAGAAATGCAGAAATTAGCAGCTCAGACAGCTCGGTCTATTTTAGCAAGGAAAGGTAACTGGCTGTGTTTTAAAAACACAGTAAGTTGAATTGAGGGATTGTTCTGTGGTTTTTGTGTTTGCTTATTTTAAACAGAGGTAGGTTGGTTGTTGCCTTTAGGAATACCCCTGGGAGAATGAAATTATTGAAGGTTTAAGGTGAAGGTAAATACAGGGTATTACAAAGAAAGGTAAAACTGTTTATGCCCTAAATATTTCAGAAATCTAGAATGTTATTTTTTGCTTTACTGGTTTTCCTTTTCATAATTCCCTTGTAATATTAGGTGATGAGAAGCCTTATGACTGTTATGTAGATGCAGAAAAATTACATAGTTAAAAAATTGCTAGTTAATTTTAGAGTAAGCCATAAGTATGATTTTGTTAAGATTTGACATTTTTGACTTAGATTTTGATCATGTCTATTTTTTACTGGTACAGTACTCACAAAAAGTAGTGTAGGACTATTAAACAGTATAATTTTTGAGTCATTTTTCATAAAGGAGGAGTGTGATATGCTGTCATGCTGCATTTTGTTATCTGCTAGCAGTTTACCTGATTAAATACTAAATTAAAGGTAGCATGTGAATTTTAACCCAAAATATCTGCTCTAGTGTTGTGCTGCTAAAACCCTGTCGTGTCCTGAGAAAACATAATAATTACTTTGCCTTCCCCTCCACCCCCTCCTTTTCAGCCACCGGAAAGACAAATTGCAGTTGGGATTTGTTCAATGGCTAAGAAATCAAAGTCCAAACCAATGAAAGAAATTCTTGAACGCCTCTCCATGTTTAAGTATATAACTGTGGTAATATTTGAAGAGGATGTTATCTTGAACGAGCCAGTAGAAAACTGGCCTTTATGTGACTGTCTCATTTCTTTTCACTCTACAGG
>JAWWMO010000096.1:11321408-11333665 GCA_035047845.1 Dendrocincla fuliginosa | reverse complement strand
TGTTTAGAAGTTGTTAATGGCATGTTTAAAATCAGTTTCATTTGTGAAACATTTCTGAGCTTTTGAATGTGGTTTATGGTCACGTATAATGAATTTCAGAACTTTCTGCTTGACACTTAAGATAATAACTTTCTTCTTTGAGTCTCATTGTTTTTAAACATAGTTATGCTGAATTTTTTTTGTGAACTCTACTGACTGGAGAGCCACTTGATACTGTTTAGAGGAAAGGTGAGACTGACAATGAAGAAAGCATAGGTTTGGAAACAAATTTGACCTTTCTGTTTTGTGAAGTCAGTGTATCACTGAGATGGTTTTGATGGTGCTGAAAACGAAGGAAAAGAAGGCTTCCTTATGTTCTGGAGTCTGCTGGTGTATACTTGCTGTGGGAGAGACCGTATCTTTTTATGTGGAGATGGTAATGGCTTGTGGTGAGCTGTTTTATCTGTGAAGCCATCAAGCAATGTATTTGGAATAATTGTGAGGGAAGAAAGGTCAGGGCAAAACAGTCTGCAAAAAAAAAAAATAGGAAAAAGAAGTAATTATTGTTTTTTCTTAAGATGCCCATAAGAATCTAATGCTATACTCATTAAACACTTTGTTAGAAATACATTAGAATCCTACTAAATAAGAGTGTGTTTGGGTGATTGTGAATAAGACAATAGGTGGGTTTTCTTGTGGGTGGGGGGAAAGGCTGATGACCTGTACGTGCAGATGTTGAACAGCCAGGATGCCATTCTTCAGATCTAAAGCTGTCTGCACATCTGGAGGATGGAAGCAATGCAGTACACTCAGTAGATCATGTCTGGTCCATGGCCTGGATGAGGTGGCAGCTGTTACACACATTTTTTGAAAGCTCGGTTTAATGAGATTATTGTCAAAATAAAAAAATACACTAAATATGGGAGAAGTGCTAATGGATGTAGATGCCCCCAGAGGTGAGGGACTGTAAGGAATCAAATGGACTAAAAGGTTGAAAAAGTGGACTGTAAAGATGCTGCTTTTTTTTAGTGTGTACAATACTATTCGAGTATGTTTTCAGCAGTTAAGTATATAAATGTGTTTATGCTACCTTTTATTAAAGGAACCCACCCAGGATAATTTTAAAAGGCAGATGTTGGTGATACTTCTTTTAGGTGACATGCTGAAGCACAAGACAAGGCTGAATAGAGAAGTACTGGCCTGGGTGATACAAAATCCCACTTCTGCAATCCTTTCTCAGCATCTAGTGTTGCATGAAGGCTCTATTTTCTGATCGACCTCTGTTTTATTTTTAGGAGGATAGCATTGTGTTTAAAATGGAAGTTGACGTAAATGGAGAGTCCAGGACTGCCCTCTCCACCCTCCCCGTGCCTGTGGCAGAGGTGAGCTCTGCGGGCAGGATGGAAGCAGAGAAGCCCCGCTGTTCCAGTACTCCCTGCTCACCAATGCGGCGCACGGTTGCAGGATACCAGATCCTCCACATGGACTCTAACTACCTGGTTGGCTTCACAACTGGAGAGGAGCTGCTAAAGTTAGCCCAGAAGTGCACAGGAAGTGAAGAGAGCAAAGGAGAATCTGGGCCGAACTTGCGCTCCAAACAGCTGGATTCAGGACTTGCGCGTTCCTCCCGTTTGTACAAAACCAGGAGCAGGTACTATCAGCCATATGAGATCCCAGCAGTAAATGGAAGGAGGAGGAGGCGGATGCCCAGCTCAGGGGATAAATGCAGTAAAGCTTTACCATATGAACCTTACAAGGCACTCCATGGTCCCCTGCCTCTCTGCCTTTTGAAAAGTAAAAGGGCTCATTCAAAATCCCTGGACTACCTCAATTTAGACAAAATGAGCATTAAGGAACCTGCTGACACAGAAGTGCTACAATACCAGCTCCAACACCTTACCCTTAGAGGGGACCGTATGTTTGCAAGGAACAGCACATGAGCTGCCATCTTGAACTTAGAAACAATTTCTGATTTATTTTTTTCCTGTTGCTGCAAAAATCCACTGTTGTACTGTGTACATGACTGTCCACACTGTAGGTGGTTGTATCAGCTAAATGTTATCAGAAAGTAATTTATTTGAATGGAGTCTTGGCAATGCAATGTGTTAGAAATACTTGGAGGGAGAAATCTTTCCAGAGCAAGCAGCTTCTGATGCAAATTTGACTGCAATGAGTGGATATTTCTTTGGACATATTTTAACAAGAAACCTTTTGATTTTTGGGTTTGGGATTTCTTTTTTTTTGTACAGCTAGATCTAGTATTTTTGGTAATTTAACACTGAAAAATCGGTGATGTCGGCTTGGTTGTTGCTAATTTTGGCTTGGTGTTAGAAAATGCTCTTGGATAAGTACTCAAATTTAGGAGGTTTTTTGGTTGTGTTCTTTTGTTTGTGTTCTATAGGAAAAAGTATGGGTTTTTACAACATGGAGAGGAAAATGACTGAGTAAATTGCTTGTTATTTAAACAATCCAGTTCAAACATTTTGAATCAACCATTTTCAGACTGTGCTTGTACTGGCGATGAGGTGGGATTGACTCATAAAGCAAACTTTTGCTACTTGAATCCTATTAAATTATTTTTTTAGTTTCTGCATGGAAGCAATTGGTTTGCCTTTTCTATAAAACATGTTCAGAATAAGTATTTGGGTTATTTAAAGCAAATGTTTTGAGGAGTGAAGATTTTTTTTGTTGATGGTTTTATTTTTTACGTTGTCTTGAGGGACAAATTGGAATGTCTGCACTGGTATGTCAGTAATATTTTTGGTTTTAATTTATTATTTCTCTACCATGTATGGTAGCAGAACGTGTCACATAACTTCAGCATAGCTTTGGAAGTTCTGTTGACTTGAAGCACTGAACACTTGAGTTCTGGAGGGATGATTTTTTTTTTTTAGTAGGCAGAGTGCAAGTGAAGTATTTCTGTATCAGCACTGAGAAGATGATCCTGGATTATTCAACAGAGTAGATTGAATACGCTGCCTTACTTATGTTACTTAATAAGTTTTATCCAAATTTTATCCATGACATCAAATGCAGGTTTTGGCAGCTGTATTCTTAGATGTATTGAAAACATGTCAGTTACTTAATGTTTAAAAATGAAAAATAGTTTTCGTACTTTTATTGGTACAGTTTCTTACTGAAGCAGGGTGCAACTTGATTTTGGCTGATGACCTCTGCAGAAGTTAAAAGTAATCTCATGTTATTTTGAAACGTAAATTATTTGATCAGTTGTTTCTTATTTAAGATTTTTTTTTTGTTTGCTTATCACTCAGAATGAGTAGAAAGCACTAGATAGTGCATGTGCTATGGAAAATGTCACTTACTCTGCAGATTTAAATGAAAGCAGCCCAATACTGAGCATTTTGTGGTTGGGTTATCTTTTTTTAGGTTTGCTAGAAACGTTACAAAAAGCCAATGTGTATTTTTGAAAGTTAACTACACCTGTGTAAATTTAATGTATTGAACAATGACCTTGAAAGTAAAGTCTTCCTTATATAGTCTTTAGTTTGAAAAACAGAATATGGTCAGATGCCAAAGAGGTGGGGTTTTGTTTAAGGAATAAACAAACTGTTTATTGAAATACCCAATGAAAATGTATTTCTGGCTGAAAAATAAAAAGGGTGGTATAAATAGCAATTGGTGTGGAGTCTCTTGCTGTGTAGGAGAAGGGACACAAAATTTTAGACCAAGGAACATTTGGAATCAACTTAAAAGTGAGTGTTGTGAAATAGATGCTTAGGTTTGTTACTTTTATTTCAGGAAACAGGCCGTGCATTTACTAGTATCTTGTGCTTGTTTCTAATATTGTCCAGTGCTGTACTTGTATGGATGCACTAAAGAAAAGGTCAACAGCTCTCTAGCTGAGTTAAAACATAAGATGTGTTGATATTTTATCCATTTTGGTGATTTGCTTATGAGCGTGCTCAGATGTGACAATGTTGTTTGCTTAACTTATGCACACTGGCAGCTCTGAGAAATATTACTTGCACTATCTATAATAGAGACTAAGCAAAGAATTGTCAGTAGATTGTTTTTTCTAACTTTCAGTGGTACCGAAGAATCAGAAGCAAATTATCCAACATAATCAATTTTTAAATGTTTTACAGTGTGGTCTGGGTGAAGTCAGTTGTTAACTTTGCCTTATTGTGTGCTAAGGAGAAACTGGAAAAAAAATCATCTTGAGTGAGAATATAGGCAGTAAAAAGTAGAAAAAACACTTTGAGGAAGACATAGTGGAGCTACATTACAGAAATACAAGTTGTTATAAACTGTGGTTTTTAAAATGTAGATCTAAAACTGAAAAATGCATCTTTATTACAATGCTGTAACTTTGAAGACAGTGTGAAGCTTGGCAACCAGCCCTAGAAGCGTACGTTTCTTTGCGTGTTGTCTGAGCACTTGGCAAGGACAGTTGTATTGATGTTTCTTTTTAGGGACTGACTTTTTGCATGAATGTTAATTGGGACATCAGTTTCCGTGATGTGTGATTACACTGATCACTCTTAAGAGTGGCACAAATATGTCTTTTAGATTTCAGAACAACATACTTGATAAGTTTGGATTATTGATTTGTTTCTTTCTTTTTTGTCTGTGTCACAGTATGTTTTTTAGCCAGAGGTTAATGCCAGCTTTCCAAGTCCTTGGAAACTGTCAGACAGATTACATGGGATTTTTTTTTCCCCATTGATTTTGCTAGTGAATTTTTTTTCCCTCTTCATTCCATCACAAAAGCACTCAGGGAAGGTCAAACTATCTTCAGGTCTATAGAATATGGAAAATTTCCCTTCTTGGAAGGAGGAAGGCGGATCTGTAGTGGTCTGCACTACTTGCTTCTGTACTTGTAGAAACTAGATAGCATTGTTGCTTAATGATATTAAGCATAGAACTTAAATGAGCTGTAAGCTGCTTTTTAGGTGTTTTCTTCTGGCTCCCAAGCAGAAGTGCATTTTGGCAGAGTGTAGGTTGTTACAAGATGCCGGTAATTGACTTACAAAGTGTCACAGGTTTGTGAAAGAAAGCAAAACAACCAGGCAAGAGTCTCTCTTGTGTTTCAGGAATCATCAAGATAGTTTTCTGCCTTTTTGCCCTTGCATTGCATGATGATGAATTCCGCGAACCAAAAGCCCCTTCAGCACAGGAATCATTTGCAGTGTTGCTGCTCCCTCAGAAGTTGCCCCTGGTTGCTCCATTTGGCTGCTCCTGGGTGACAGCAGTTCAGATTTTGTGCTGCTGCTCCAGTGGTGTAAGTACCAACCCTAATCCTGTACATTTCTGTGGGATGGCTCAAGGTAGGAGCATTACCCTCATGTTTGAATACTCCTTCTCTTCAAATTTTAGCTCTAGCAGTTTGGTGGTAGAGAATGACATTGGGGCAAACCTACAGAGGAACTGCCTAGGTGATGTTAGAAGGGCTGAAGAAAGAAGATTTGTTTCTTTTGTGGGGAAAATCCCAGAATTAGTTGGCTTGTGTTGAAAGCAAAAGAGAAGGTAAGGATATTAACTCATCATCTTCCATCCATTTTAGGAGACAAGTTCTCTCACCTTGCATATGCTTGATCTCACCTATCAAAAAATTGGTCTGCAGCAAGAAGAGGGAGAGGACAAAAAAGGAGAGCTTTGCACTGTCCTTTTATTTTGGTGAAGAGTGGGAGGGCAGAAAGAATTCAGACACGTCAGGAGGAAGGCTGGAAAAATAAGTGGAAAACCTCAGAGGGGCAGTGCTCCAAGAGCGGGAATAGTGAAATAACATGTGACTTCAGTGTCAAGAAAAGACATGGAAGAAAGTGACGTGCTGATCTCAAATCTCTCTGGAAAGCAACTTATTGTTTCTACGTGATTTAGGGTGATGGGGCACTGTGATCCCAGCTGGGCTGAAGCAGAAGCTTGAGGCTGCTCATGTGCACTTTAATAGTCATAAGCGTAGATGAAATTTAGATGGGAGTTCTGAAGGAATAAAATAATCTTTATTCCATTCGAGTATGGTCTGAATTCAAATCCTGTGGTGTGTCAGTGATACTGGGCAGCTCTATGCAGTGACAATGGGTAGATGGTGCAATTTCACAGTCTGAAGAGCTGCCTGAAAAAGAGAAAAACTTTTGTCTGTTACATTCCTTTGTTATTAATTTCGGTTTAAAAGGAAAAACTTTGAAGCTTCTTTATGTATTCTGGTATAAATACCAACTATGATGTCTGGTAGGATTATTACTCCACTTAATTTTGGCTTTTTACTAGACTCTCGCCTGCTGGAGGTCCCGGTGACCTGTTCTTTCTGTGGTAGTGAAGGAGACACAAATGCTAAAATATGCAAGAACTCTGAGAACAGCACTGACAGCTTGAACCTTGTGAAAAAATGGAGCAAGCCATGATTTGCTGTAGTGCTTTACACTCTTGTTTTGACCTATTTCTCAGAAACTCAAAAAAATGTTCAAAAAAAAGCATTAGGTACTGGGATGCCTTTAGAAATCTATTTCAGGCCAGAAATGTTGCAGCTACAAAGCTTTGTGGTGTGCAAATGGATAAAAGTAGGAAGGGAGAGATGATGTTTTGCACTGGAATATGATGTGGCAGAATACCAGCCTTTCGAGCTAGGTGGATGAGAGTGAGTAAATGCAAATTCATTTGTTTCTGCCTCAGCTCAGTGATTCAAAGTTTTTAATGTTAATTGGGGCAAACACCTGATATTTATGAAGAAAAATGGAAAGATACGAAGAACAGCTACAGTTCTGAGCATCTTGACTGCATGCAAGATTTCTACCTATGCATCTGTAAAAATACTTTCTGTAGAATTTAAATAATTTTTTACAGCCTGTCAGTGTTCAGCAGGTACATTTTCAGAGTTAATTTCGGTAAACAGTTGGAAGAAAGCAGTATTGAAGGAAGAAATAAAGGAGGTGTCAGTTACAATGGTAGATAGGCCTTCACGTACAGAGTGGCAGTCGTAGTGATTTAATAACTTTGAAGTAGAACTACAAATATGAGGAAAATAAAGTCATTGCTCCGAGGAGCAGAGGGGGGACAAGATGATTTGTGAAGACTGCTCCAACCTGCACATTTAGTGAGACACAACCATGCCCCAAAGGCGATGAAGTGCTCCACAAAAATTAGCCTTAACATTTCATAGGGATTTTTAGAAGGCCAGATTACCCAGTTCTCCTAGAAACATGGTATCATCTAGGTTGGAAAAGACCTCTAAGATCCTAGAGTCCAACTGCTAACCCAGCACTGCCATGTCCACACTAAGCTATTTCTCTAAGTGCCACATCTGTGGGTGTTCTAAATATCTGCAGGGATAGTAACTCCACCTCTTCCCTAAGAAGCCTGTTTCAGGGTTTGACAACGCTTCCCATGAGGGAATTTCACCTGATATCCCAGCTAAACCTGCCCTGGTGCAACGTGAGGCTATTTCCTCCTATTGCTTGTTCTTTAGAAGAAGAGACAGCTCCTCACCAGGGTACAATCTCCTTTCAGAGAGCAGGCTGAACACCCCCAGCTCCCTTAGCTGCTCCTCATCAGACTGGTGCTCCAGACCCTTCCTGGGGTCTGTCACCCTTCTCTGGACATGCTCCACCACATCAGTGTCTTCCTTGTAGTGGGGGGCCCAAAACAAACCAGTATTTGAGGTGCAGCTGTTTTTGAATATTTGAATGTTTTAATCTGCCTTCCAGTTTTAGAAAGTCAGTGATGCACTTGATAGACTTTTTCTTCTTAGATCTAGATTTAAAAAAAAAATTGAGAAGAAAATCATTCTTGCATATTCTTGTCATATAATAAATTCCTTATATGATCAACTGCAGAGTAGTCCAAGATTTTTGTCAGTATTGAAATTGGTATTTTAATAATTGATAACTTGTCTATCTGGCCTCTAAAAGAGGTATTTGTTTAAATGCATATAAATGATGGCATGTTCCCTACTTGAATGATTTAGCCTCCCAGTCAATGGGAAATTAACCATTGGTTTTAATGTCAGAGTTCTGGAATTCAGAAAAATAAACCCATATCACTCTATTTTGATGTCAAATCTTCAATCAGCTGCCTGCATTCCCATATCCTATACTGTGGCATTCTCATGGATTACTTTAGAACTTCAGGCAGAAGTTAAGACTAAGAAATTCTCAAGTGGGCAATGGAAAGAAAGTCTTACTGGGTTTATGTATTTGAAAAATATTCTTCATTGAGACTTACCTATCTCTGGGGAAATAATTTTGGGGCAGACTGTGTTCTTATCTGACAGTGAGTTGAATGAAGAAGGCAGAAGCATCAGACAGCAGCTGATGTCTAATATATAAAAATCCTGCAAGAAAAAACCCAACACAATAATTGTATATGTGATTAATCAGGGGAGAGGTGACAGTGGCTTCAGACAGTAATTGGAACCATTCAAGGTATTTTTAGACAATTTAGGAAAACAAACCCAAAACAATAAGTATCTACAGCATTCTACTTGCACAAGCAAGAAGTTTTCTTGTATCTTTGATCTGAGAAGTCCATGTTTAATCCTGATCTGGTGTGAAATGGTAGTAATCCTGACTGAACAATTGACAGAAGCTTAAATTTCCTGCAAAGGGAAGGTCAGCAATGCTGTTTGCTGGGGTAATTTCAACACAGCAAGCAATCATTGTGATTAAAGCTCCCTTTGAGACCACATTTTCTCTGACTGCAAGACTAAATCTGTCTTCAATCATCCAGATAAGGTGACATCATCAGGATGCTGAAACTGTCTGAAAGATTAAATACCCACTGTGAAATGCAAACTTAATCCTGAAGCTGAAAAACTAAAAGGCTGCTTTTTTTAGTTCTTCGATCTGCACTGGTTGACAAAAAACCTAAGTGCTATAGCTGAAGAAAAAAGTCTGTGTGCTAAATATAGCGATAATATTTTTTTTATTTTTTACTTGATAGATAACTGCCTTCTTGAAGAATTATTCTTGGATGATTCATGGGAAGATGTTTTTCCGCACTTTGTTCCAGGCAGCACTGAAGACTTCAAGATGCATTACTGGGATACCTCTGTAGTAACATTCACAATACAGTTATGTTTTTAATGGTAATATAAATGAGAAAGTCAGGTAAATCACACAGGTAGAATTTATCCACAGAAATATAGCATGTGTTTTTATTATGTGAAAATGAGGAAGTCCAAAAAGCAGGAAACCTACAAACAAAGCTATTCTATAATGCCATATCTGACTCAGCAGACGTTTTTGTGTAACTACCACAGGGAAAAGGCTGACATTAGGACTTTAAAAGCCTGCTTACATGCACAGGACAAGGCAGACAGTACAGGATGGAAAGGTCAGTTGGAAACAGAAGTGTAAGATGGTCTGAAAACTCACTTTTCGAATAAAACAAAAGGTGGCAGTGAAAAGTTCTCTGAACGTATTGGAAGTAGAAAGACATCTAGGGAACCAGGGAGGAAATGACATGAGGAAAAGGTGAGGGAGATGGTGGAGTCACTGTCCCTGGAGGTGTTTAAGGAAAGATTGGATGTGGCACTCAGTGCCATGGTCTATTTGACAAGGTCATGTTTGGTCTTAGGTTTGACTTGATCCCAGAGGTCTTTTCCAACCTAAATGATTCTGTGAAAAATTCTTGAGAGAATAAATAATAATTGTTATTACACACACTGGACAAAACATCTTAATTCAAGCACTACTATTGAAAGTAGATCCCTGATTCATGATAGTTTGTAATGTACTTGTTTGGTTTTAAAGATACTTCTATGGGTTGGAATGTGTTTTCTGTTGGCTTGAACCTTGGGTTGGTGAAACTCTTTTACTGAAGATTGAATTTTTTTATTTTTTCTTTCTTTACCAATTAGATGGCTTCTACCTTTTACTGTGATTCATCTTGTTTTATTGTCAGTCCAAGAGTAACAGTGATCCAAAAATTATCTGAATTTGGTCACTCTCAGCGGTTATCAAAAACAAACAATTTATTTTTTTTTTTTTTTAGCTATCCATGAAGGCTGTATGTGACTTGGCTGCTAAGAGAAAACATTGACGTTTTAAGCATCTGATTAAACGCAAAGTCTAAGGTTAGGTTTTGGGAAGTTAGTGTTGTGTGCTTTTTCGATTTTCCCAATACGTAATGAATAACTAAGACCTTCAAATCATTTGGATGACCCTAAAAAGAGAAGGCTTCTATAAAGAAGTCAGAAATTACTGAAGTCTTTTATTGCAGTGCTCTGAGAAAGTCTGGAATATGCACTCTTAAGCACACATTTACCATTTCTCAATTCCCAGGCTGAAAGAGACTGTGAGAGATCACTTTATAGTCCAGCCTGATCTTAATATGGCATCCAGTATATCTGTGTGAGATCCAAAATTTCTGATTGAACTTCATATTCAGCTGAACTACATCCTTAGCCATTGTGCCCTTGTGCCTTCGTATTTCACTTTATTGTCACTAGGCATATTAAAACACAGATTTTTGAAGTGCTTTCCATTTCCAATTGAGAGCTCTGTTTTCATTTAAAACAGGAACTTGTTTTTTCTAATTAACAACTTAAAATTCACAGTTGCCAGAGCTTCCCTAGACATCAGTGCAGAGTGTTAAGGGTTTAGATTTTCCTGAGCAAGACCTTGGTCTGCACGAAAAGCTTCCCATCTTTTTCAAGTCCCAGACTGCAGCCACAGACTGAGCAGGGCACTGCACAAGGTCTGGCTTACTTAACATGTTTTCTTTGAGTCATTGTGTTAGTGTGAACGTAGAGCCAAGAGTTTGCTACATGGCTGTGCAGTCTGCATACCAAATGGATGGAAACAGGCTTCTGTATGACACACGTTCAAAACATTCCCTGTTCCTGTTATAGCAAACCTACTGTCATGGCATAAAGACAAAGTTCTGGCTAATTCTCATGTCATAATTACTGCCAGGGTCACATTTTCCCTATTACCAGGAGGCAGCTATATTTTAAAGAACGTTTCAAGTGTGAAATATTGTTTCCTAGGCTGTTCTGTACTAATCTAAATTTGAACTGAGTAACTACATATGAAATGCAGCATCTGATTTGTTTACTGTAATAATAAAAAAAGGTTTTTTGGCTTTTTTTAAAACATATATCTGCTAAAAATAGAAAAAAAAGGAAAACTGACAGTTTAGCTATTTATTTTGTCTCAGTATGTCTCATGAATTAGGATTCTAACTCACTGCCCATTCCACTATGTTCCTACTCCTTCCTTTGTGTTAGATGTCACGGTGCCCCACCATCTATGAGCTGCTTTATCTTGCTAGAATGGCACAAAACAGATAAATTCTTTCGGAGCAAGTGCCACACTCCTGTATTTGTGTTCTGCAATAACCCTGTGAATGTTATTCCCATAGTTTATTTTGAATTCTTGCTTTCCCATTACCCTTATGGCCTCTATTGGTGCTATTTTTCATAAAGCTAACTTCATCTCAAATTCAGAGTGAAAAAAAAAAAATACGCAATCAACTCTCAAATAGGGTTTCAGAACCAAGCAGTAAAATTAGAAAGCATATGATGCATTACTCAGAAATATAAATGCATTCCTTGCCTGGGTATTAATCCTCTGGAGTGTAAGGGTGTCTGTGTTGTGTGAACATAAAATATTTCTCAAGATCAAAAGCCAGTAAGTTTCTGTAATGTGTTGTGGAGCCTGGGGGCAAACTGAATCCCATGTGATGTGCAGTTGCTGGGATAACCAGCAGTATTTGTGACTGCTGAGTACAAGAAGTCTTTATTAGAGGGCTTTTCCCTTATTTCTTCCTCTCTTTTTTTCTCTCTTTCTTTTGCCTGCAAAGGGATGGTAAATTGCATCCCATTTCCACCCATTATTTGGAGCAACACATGATGGGTGTTTGGCCTCTACTTTAACGAACAGAAAAAGAGGCTTTCACAGGTGTGGTCTCTTTTCTATACACAAGGTATGTTGAATTTTAGAAAAGCATATTTGACTTTTCCAAGCTTTTCTGTGGCAGTAAATTTTGCTCCTGCTGATGACACAAATGCTTTAAGCAGCATAAAATTAGCTGGGAAAAGCTGAGCTCTGTCATCTTGCTTCTTACTGTATTTCAGTCTGATTTCTTAGGAATCCAAAAATAGAACAGTATTTGCAAAAAGAGAATAAAATATAAACATTTCATAGATTTTTACACTAGCAGCCTCGGAAAGAATACAGCGTTTTCACTACTCACAGCAAAAAGATAGAACTACAACCAATGCAATGAATTTTCATTATTTTCTTCCTTTTGACATCTTGTTACTATTAATTTTGAAACACATTTGCAAGTGTATTCTACTTAAAAGTGGAACATCT
>JAWWMO010000096.1:11293926-11306550 GCA_035047845.1 Dendrocincla fuliginosa | reverse complement strand
CGACGCTCTTCCGATCTTAACCATCATCCCATATTATTGGCAAACAATACATGTTTTCAGAATTTTTCTATTTATATTTCTGAAGTTTAAAACTGAAAAAAAGGCTTCAATGCGGATGTGTGTTACTTGAGTTTTGGTTTTCTTAAATTGATGTTTCAAAATTTAAATTTGTGGTGAGCCTGAAACATCTAGCTCGCTGAAAAAAGTGTCAAAACCATCCTGATGTTTTTTCAGTACCTTTCAATTTCTGTGTTGGAAGAAGTGATTTGAACTGCCACTGGACATAAAATTCAGGCAAAACTTACACATGTCTTTAATAGTCTTATAATGAACATAAAATGAAAAGTATATCCAGATGCCCACACCACAACAGTTTTGCACTACCAGAAACACTCCAAATAGTCACTAAACAGTGGCCTCTGTGGCTTTGCAGGTTTTTCTGTGCAGCAGCAGCAAGCCTGGGGCTCACTGTCCCGATTATACAGCTTTTGTGATGAAATTCATTCAATTCCAGTAATTAAGGAAGGTACATGGCAAAAGAAATAGAGAGAAAAAAAAGCTGAAGTGGCATGTCCACAGGTATAAAACTAACCACTGACTGGGAAAAATGGAACCAGCATGTCCTCGCTTGCCAGCCAGGCCATTCCATAGATATCACAGTAATTCTCCCTTCAAGTGTGGCTAATTTCAGAGGTGGGATATTAGATGAAACACACCACTGATCTGCCAGCCTCATTTCTATGTCAAGTTTAACACCCTTGGCCTCTACTGTGTCCAGCAAATATAAAAATGTACAGGGCAGCTTGGAGCATGAGTGAACAGCAAGACAAGCTTTTGTCTCTTCCATATTTCAAACTTAACATTAGAGGTTTAATGACTGACATAATTATGATACAGTTCTTGTGAGATTCCAGGCCATTAACCTCCTCTGCCATGTGTAAAATGGAAAAACTCTGTGGTAACTATTAAAGGAACAATACACAGAGATAATTAATACTTATTAGACAAGTCACAGCGAAAATATGCAAACATCAGCGAGTGCTGAGGTTGGCTCTGCCTCTGCACAGCTGTGCAAGGCCCTACTGCCATCCCAGGAGGGTGGGATATGGCACCATGCAGCAGTTGCACTGTGGGATCTCTGTAGGAAGGTCTGCCAGTTCTGGATGGACACCCACATTTACACAGCTACTCTGGAATTGCCTGTAGTTGCCTTTTCACATTGTAAAATGATGGTCAAAACCTACCCCTTCTTGCATAAACATGAAGAAATCATTTCTCTGGTCCAAACTCCATTGGAACATTATTGTACTGACCAAAAGGGCTGTTGTGTGTCGCTGACATAACAAGGGGAACATGATGAGTGAATTCCCTTATGCATGACCTGTGACAATCAGCTCTGGAGCAGGGCCCTTCTGTCCAGGATCACTTCTTATACACCCCCACATGGAAATGGATAGATTTAATGAAGAAGAAGACAAGGAGGCATCAGCACAAATTTTTTATTTCCGTTGTCTCTCAGACATTCTACACCAGCAAATGGAAAAAAAAAAAAAAAAAGGAAAAAAAGTTGCTGTGCACTTTCTGGTTTTTTTTTGAGATGTTGACCTCAGACATATTCTGCCAGCAGTTCCCAGCTAAGTCCCCCAGTGATCACAAGCATTTCATCTCACCGAAGTAAAGGCTCAGTGACTTTAAGTTGGATATGTCCATCTGTATCCTACTGTTTGCTTAAGAGAAGAGTGTCCATCTGGATCACCTAGCAGTTGCTTCAAGCTTTAGATCATTTTTGGCTTGGCTCCTTGAGTCACCTGGAAATCTTGGTTAAAACCACTGTTTTCTGCCTCACCTCCTACAGCATCGTCATCCACCCTCATCCCACCCAGGAGGATCAGTTCAATGCTTTCCAACATCCCTTTCCTCAACAGGGACACAACAAAACAGTAAAAGGACACAAGTGAGTTTGGTAAATCTGGTCAATCTTTTTAGTCCTCTTGAAAGTAACATTTCATAAATGTCAGATGACAGGAAGGCAGGACCTGCATAAGGACCACATAAAAGGGTGTGTCTCGCCCCATTCAAAAGAGTTACTTACCCATTCACCATAAATCCTCTTAAATTATTAAAATTAATTATAATACAGCTTAGATTTTGTAAGCCTTAATTCAAATTTTAATGAAAGGGATCAGTATTAGTTGTGGCTTCAAGAAAGACCAAGATAATTTCTGAAACTGCCTATTTATCAATGGATAATAAAGGTGTTGCTTCTGATCAGTATGATCTTGACTTGAACCAGATGCATATTTCTGCAAACACAGATAGTCAGACACTACTATACTGCTAATACATAGTGAATAATTATAGAAAACTGCCAGATTTTATTGCCTGTCAAGATTAGCAGTTGCAATAGTGCTGTTACAATCAGGTCATAATTCTGTTGCTCTGTACTACATAATGCAGATTCCAAAGGTTCTTGACATGACTACTACCGTCAAGCAGAGCTGAAAAATGTTTCTGTACTCACTCCAGTGTTCCCCTGTTTAGCTTTTTTTCAAGCCTTTTTAGTAAAAGACTGTCCTTTTTTTGTTTCATTTCATGCAGAACTTTAGAGTAATTCCCTTGTAGTCTAAATAGCCTGTTGGGGTCTGTGCTGCCTTGACCCCAGGAAGCAACTAAGTCCTCACCCAGTTGCTTGATCAGTCTCTGCCAGAGGGATGGGAAAGAGAATCAAAGGGGGAAAAGCAAGAAAAGCTCAAGGGTTCATATAAAAACTATCTAATAAATGAAGGGGGAATAGAGGAGGAAAAGGAAAATTGATGAAAAGGCAGCAAACCACAAGTTCTCACCAGCAAACTGGTGCCCAGGCTGATCTCCAAGCAGAGCCTATTTTGGAAAAAACTCTCCACCTCCTGCAGTTTCACTGCTGAACATGATACTGTATGATATGGAATATGTTATCATATTGAAATGATTAGAAATACAGCTTTATTCACTTTGGGTTGGTTTTCCTGGCTGTGCCAAATCCCATCACCTTGTCAATCTGCTTCTGCAAATTGAGAGAGCAGAAAGAGGCAAAGAAGGTGTTAATGCTGTGCAAACACTTTTCAGTAGGACACCAGTGTGTTGTCTGTGCTGTTTTGGTTCCAGATTTGAAACACAGCCCCATGTTGAGTGTTAGAAAAAAGCTCCACCCCAGCCCAGTACAGTACAAGAACATTATTTTTTATTTAACACTCTTGGATGGCACTTAATTTTTTAACCAGATGTTTTTTAACAATTTCTCAGAATTCTAATGTCTCAGTGAGATTGCCATTTGCATCTTTGACTCACTTTTGCTCCCTTTCACTCATCCATTCATAGACAGACCACTTCTGTCAGTATGGAAAGTCACTCTGAGAGTTTACTAACTCCAGGAGTTCTTGGGCACCTGAACTTTGAAGGAATTTCAAAAGAAGATGACAATAATCATCTGGGGAAGGCAGAGGCTATTTTGAGGACAGAAAACAGCAGCACCCCTCTGGAAGCGTTTTACCATGTCATAAGTCAAAGCTGAACACTATGTTCAACACAGGAATCTGTCAGTAAGAGTAAAGGAAAACACCAGATATAAAAGGACATATTATAAATGATACATGAGATATCTGTCGTCTTGGTGTTAAAATTAGAGCTGGTCTTTAACATTTCATAGAAGACAAAACTATGTATGCTTTTGCAACTGAATTCCTGCCACTGCAGGATAGAGAGCAACTGCTTCCTTACATCCCATATGGAAACATAAAGTGGCAGGTAATCATTTTCATGGGTGTTCTTGTCACTCGAGACAGCACAAAGTTTTAAGCCTTTTTTTTGCCATCTTCTCTCCTCATTTTCCTGAGATGCATGCAGAAAGCTGAGAAATTTCTCCACTTCACTGGAGGTTTTGATACCAATTTTAATTAGAGTATTAGTGCTAAACAGTCAGAAAAAAGTTCAAGGCCAAAAACCCACACTCAACAATAGCTACTCTTCTAAATCCTGTAGAACATCTAAGTAAATCTTGTGAAAGCTGTCTTCCTAAGTCTTGAGTTATTGAATATCAGAGTTGATTCAACTGGAGATCTTAGTGGCCAGGTTCCATGGCCACTGCATACAGCCCTTCCCTCCTAAGACGTGTGAATCAGCTTGTCCTATTAATTGTACAACTAAAAGTCAAGTCTCGTTCAAAGTACTGACAGGCTAAGTGTGAGAAGTGAACCATTAGCATAAACAATGCATAAAGCAGCAAGGATAGGACTGTGCAAGTGACAGTCAAGCAGATCTGACTGACTGCTAGGAATAAAAAAGAAATAAAGAGGAAGGAGGATATACAATATTTGTTACCTTCCCCACCTCTTTCATGGAGAACACTGTAGTTTTATCCCACAAAAGTTTTCCAATGGGAAGCTTTTTTCAACTGGTTCTCACTGTTATTTAGAGCAAAAAAAAATGCTTCTGAAAATGCTATTTTTAACGCACTATGAATACTAAATAGTCAAGGCTTAATGTGATGTTTTTATGAAATCTACTCTACCTGGCTGCTCTTAGGCTTTCCTGGCTTGTAGAAAGCCTGAGTGTTTTGTGCAGTGTTCAGTGTCATCACAAAAAGAAGATGTAGTTTGATCAAAATAAGTAGTTTCACAAAATGAGTTAGCTGTGTAATTTGAGCTTCTTAGTCTTGATTGTAGCTGGAAATTGCTAACAACAAATAAAATTCCTTTCTAGTGTAGTGCTGGTCAACTTTTCACAGCATAAGACAGCTGTCGTCTTGGCAGATTATTAAGTCAGACCATGATGCACAGATGCATCCAGTGCAAATGTGATTCAGTCGCAAATAAATGCCTGGTAAATAGCTGACATTAAATCCTAAAGTATTTTGTTCTTTTGGTAGACCAGTTTTGTTCCATGACCATTTTGCACATTTGATTCCTGTGTTCCTTATTACTACATACAGGGCTGAAATTGTTGCATGTAAAACCACACGTGTAGTGGAAAGTAGGACTATTGTCATATTGTGATGTACCCAAAGTTTAAGCCTTCTAAACATGAAGCCCATCTGTTCCAGATAACGTGGAACTGAGTTGTGACTAAGATGTTTTTGCACCTTTGAAATGTTTTGGCCAATTCTGAATTGTTGTTTTTGCCAAGAAAGTTGTAGTGTAAAATCTTAAAAGATTTGAAATCAAATATGTTTTAAATTATGTTGCTTTCAGTTATAAAAAGAAAAGAAAAAGAAATTGCTTTCCTTCTTTAGCTATTTTAGGCATTGGAAATAAATTGTAATTTCTTGACATAAATAAGGCATTGAAAGTGGAATTTATGAAATTAATGTTCCTTTTTTAAATCTGAGCTTTTATCTCCAGCAAATTTTTAGCCGTGAAGATGCAACCTGTGTGACTTTATAGGTAATTTTTTAAACAAGCCTTTTTTAATAAAACATTTGCTAGTTTTGATGGAACAGAGTCACACACAAGCCCATTTTAAATAGGAGATGAATCCTTGTTTTTCTTTTTCATTTTCTAAAGTATGACAAGACAGTTGAACTACAAATTTAATAATGTGTGCTAAGACCTTTATTGCAAAGCTGTAAATGAGCTTCTTTTTTTATCTCCTTGCATTTCCTTCTCTTTTCAAGGGCGCATTGCAAAAAGATTTACTGCAGTTAATGATAAACAAAATAAAATAATAAACAAATAAAACCCAAATGTCAACCATGGCGGTGTTCCTCTTTTCTCTCGCCCTAATTAGGGGACATAAGAAATTTAAGTACAGGGATTTAAAAGCAAAGAGAGACACCACTAGCTAGCAGAGAGCAGATACAGGGACTTTCACTATGAACTTGCATTGACAGATATTCATGTATTAAACTCCGTGCAATGCTAAACCATCTCCTGCTGCTGCAGGGCAGTGAGTGGCAGCTGTGCTGCGTCCCTGGGGCTGCTGAGGGTGTACAGAGTCTCATCAGAAAACCTGGTGGCGCCCCCAGCAGGCTTCCTGAGGAGTCAAACAGAGATAAGCAACACCCAGTGAGAAGCCAGGTAATTGGGCTCGGTCCATCAGCAGGCAGGTGTCTGCAGCAGTGACTGATGGTGGCATTGGAGATGGCATGTCACCCACAACGGGGTCAGGCTGTCCTTGCTGCACTCTGGGGACTCTGATTAAAAAATGCCACGCTTGCTTTCCTCACCCGACTGAGGCTGCCCTTGGGCACTACAGATGATCGTTCAAGCAGTGCTTATGCCTGCTGTGTGATAGAGACAATTAGCACGACTAAAACCAAAACACAGGAACTTCCACATCAGATCAGACCAGTGTTTCACTAAGTCCCTGCCCACAGCCCGTTCCAGAGGCTTCACAGGAACGTGAGAGAAACCACACTGCTGGAATGCTGTGGTGTGAGGCTTCCAGAAGGAAAATATTGCTGTCATGTCAGCTCCCTTTCTCAACCCGAAAAAGTGAGGAATGCAGCCCTGGTGTTTAGGGTCACAGCTGCTGAAGCAGAAGGGAATGAGGCTTAATTCCCTGTGAACATCAGTGTTCCATGATCAGCACAGGAGGAAAGAGGCAGAGAAGGGAGAAGTTTTGGCACTACCTCACCTGCCCAGTACAGGTGCTTAAATTAGGCATTTTGAATGCCCTTCCTTGGTCCCACCATCTGTTTTCTCTGCTTGTTGCATGCCATCAGTGATATTTGTCTTCCTCGGGGAACTGAGATAAGAATAAAATTCTGAAAGATGTTCAATTTTGCAAACATTTTTGCCATTAGGAAAAATATAGAAAATAAATACCAGAGACAGGGATATGCACTAGAAGGTCTCAAAGCACTTCACACAGGATATTGGGAGGCATTTTCTCTACGTCATACAGAAAAAAAACATTTCTTCCAGGATGTATACTAAAACTCATGTAACTGTAAATGTCCCCTCTTCCCTATAAACACTGAATTTGTTATGAAATTCCAGCACTTATTTAGCCCTCAAGACACACAGAATCACACGTGGTTGGCTTGGACACCCATTACATAGTTTGTGTTCCGTGTTTATCCACTATAACTCTTGCTGGTTCCAGTTGTATCGATTACAACAATAACAGTCTTCTCATGAGGCCAGATGCAGCAATAAACATTCACAGCACCATGTTCTAAGGCCAAGACTTTAACAGTAATTCAAATGCCTGATTTCAGGTGTTTAAACAGACACTTTTCTAAGCAGAGAGAATTTGTGCCATTTGAGTGAACCTCCTTCAGTGGCTCAAAGTTGGATACTCCGCAAGGGATCCGTCCAGAATTATGAGTGGTTTTGAGAGACTTGGCTTTTCAGATTTTATCTTTCCTGGTACCTGTGGATAGCAGGCCAGCAAAGCTGTTTGTCACAGCAGATAGAAAGGAAAAACCCTGAATTTTAGAAGGAAACAGTTATTTTAATTCAAATTACATACTACATACTACATATATAAATATCGTAGCTGAGCTTAAAGTTTGGTCCAATCTAGAGCAAACACAAACTACCACTTAACACTAATTGGAATCAGCATGATCTTTTCAGTATTCATGTCCCCAGACAGGAAGATGCTAATGAGAACAAGCTTAAAATCAGCATTTAGCATGATTTCTGGCAAGTAGAAGTGCAATTTTGTGGTTCATCCCAGTATTAGCAGTGCAAACAACAGCCATGCATTATGCCAAGGTCTTAAATCAGGAAGATAAAAAGAAGCAAACCAGCCACCAACCAAACAAACCTCTCCAGAACTGATGAAGTTACTAACAGCAAGAATTTTCAAACATTCTGGTTTTCACCCCACTTGTCAGCAGAGGTTTAAAGCAGTGGTACAGGGTGACTCAGCTTTAACCTTTCTGCTGCTTCTCTCTGCAAGACTTTTGCAGAGTTGCTACCAGCATCTGATCCTTCCTCAATCCAGCAAAGTCACACAGTAATTTATTCCTTATTAGTTTATTTAGCCAGATGTCCCACACCTGGGTTCAAGCAGTTCCCCGGGGGAGTCCCTGTGTAGCACCTTACAGCCCCCAGCCCTTGCTGGGAAGGGCCTCAGGGATGTCCCCTTGATGTGGAACATCCTGCTGGATGTGGGACACCCCCCTAGTACATCATGAAGGTAAGTTGTGAGGTCTGCAGGCAGAGGGAAGGGAGGATTTGGGTTTTCCCTTTCAGTCTGGGACATTTAGGGGGAAAGGAAGGAGGGAGGTGTGGGAGGTAACCACTAAACTCTGACCAGTTACCACTTCCAGCCAGAATGGGGTGGGTTGTGAAATTGTCCCCAAAATTCCTAAGAATTTGGGAATGGGCATCTGGATCCTGCCACTCATGGGGATGTTGCAATAGGTGTAGGAAACACAGGGACGTTTTAACTAGTGTGGGACCCACAGGGGTGGGTGAGGACCCACGGGTGATGTTACAATAGGTACAGGACCCATGGGGATGTCTCAGTGGGGTGGGGCCCACAGGGATGTTGTGACAGGTGATGGACTTACAGAGATACCATGATAAGTGATGGACCTACAGGGATGTCGCCACGGGTGAGGGACCCAGAGGAGTGTTGCGGTAGGTGGAGGACCTACAGGTGTGTTGTGATAGGTGTGGGACCCACAGGGACATCAGGATGAGTGTGGGACCCACATCCCAGCTGACTCTCCCCTATAGAGCCTGCCCAAAAATTCAATTAATTCTTTAGAATCACTGCCCCCTTTTCAACCCTCAACCAGTGTCTCCAGGGGGGGCAGACACAAGTCTGTCAGTTTTTTCCCAAAACCAATGAGAAAAATCCCAGCTGAGAATTCCAGAGAAGTCTGAACCCAGCTCCTGGCCAAAAAAAAAAAAAAAAAAAGAAAAAACAAACCTTTAAAAAGCTTAAACAGCACCATCTGGAATTGAGAAAAAATGATGTTTCTTAAAAGAAAAGCAAATAAAATGGGTTTTTCCTTAAAAAGCCACCATAACAACAGCAAAAAAAGCAACAGAAAAGGAGATATATTAAGAGATTATTTTGGAAAAAAAACACTTATAAAGCCCCAGGTAAATAAGGACTAAGGACTTTTCCTTAAAATAAAGACAATAAAGCAATTTTTTTCGTTACAGTGTGATAACAATACAGATAGTAATTTCAGGGGAAAAAAAAAAAAAGAAAAAATAATTCAAAATACATAATAAAGATTTACTTTTTTAATCTCAAAATAACAAAAATAATGTATGAAAAAAGGACTTATCTTGTTTAAAAAATTGAGTCTGCAATAAATGCTGTAAAACAACTCCAAAATTCAGGGAAATTGTGGAGTATCTTTTTTTTGGGGGGGGGGGGGTGGGAAGGGGGCAGAGGAGAATGGTGTTGCTCAGCAGAGAAGAAACCCAGGAGCCCTCACATCCTAAAAATCCTGAAACTTACTATTTTGGGAGTAAAAAAACCTATATGAAGTGCTGAGGGATCCAGAGGTGTCTCCAGAAACCCAAAATTATTTTAAAAAAAAGCTTTCCTGAGCTTAAAAAAAAGAATCTGGAGGAGCCAAAAATCCACAGCCCATGAACTCAAATTCCCCTTTATAAAAAATGCTTGGAGAGCTCGGAGAGCTTGGGTGGGTGGGAAGTTGGCAAATTCCATGTTTCCGTGTCTTTTTGATAAAAGAAGGAGGAGGAGAAGGCAAAAACGGGGATTTTTGGGTGCTTGAGCTCATTTTTGGGCCCCGGCTCTTCTATTCATCGGAATCCAGGTGAGAGAATCTTTATTTTGGTGAGGATTTGGTCATTCCTGGAATTCTGTTTCTTTAAGTTCTTTCTATTTCATGGGTTTAAGGAAGCTTTCTTCCTTTAAATGACATAAAAATGCATGGGAAAGGGTAAAAAATTGCTAATTTCATGCAGAAAAAAATGACAAAGAATCCTGAATTCGGACACAAAAGGGTCAAAAGGACAAAGAAATCCTCAATTTGTGCACACAAAGGGGAAAATGTCAAGATTCAATTAAATAAAAAACTAATAATAATCCAAAGAAATAGAAAATATATGGAGATCAAATTAAGAAGTCAATTAAATAAAAAGTCTTATTAAAATTAAAAATTTCAAATTAAATAAAATTAACTTGAAAACTTCAAATAAAGTTCAATCATATTAAAGAGTTCAAAAATAAAGTTAAAACCCCACCATATTAAATTACATGAATACTTAAAAATAGATTGACCTTAATTAAATTAAAATGCCAACTTCCCAAATACTTCAACTCTTTTAGGAAGGCTTTAAAATAACACAATTTCCCCCACTTCCCCCAGCAAATTCCTGAGAAATATTTCTGGTTAGTGTTTTAATGTGGAAATTTTTGCTTTCTGCTGCATCATCACTTTTGGGGATTTTGGGGGGATTTTGTTGTTGTTTGGGATTTTTAAAAAATATTTCCCTGATTTTTACAATCTTTTAGGGTCAAGGATGTTACCCTCTGGTGTTTTCCTCCTCCTGATTTTAGGTAAAATCTGAAAAAAAATGTTAGAATTTCTGTCTCTCTTGGAGAATGATAGATTGACTCATTTTTTCCCCCTCCCATTTCTTCTCCAGGGTCTGTGGTGGACACCAAAACCTCATCTGAAAAAGGTGAATTTGGGCAGGGTTTCCTTAAAAACCAGTATTTCCACCTAAAACAAGCTTTCTCACACTCACATCATACTATTTTCCCACTATATCTTCCCAAATCCATGTGTTCTTTATGAAATTTCAGTGGGGTAGTTCCCTCCCACCTCAATTTCACCTTGAACGCCCAGTAGAAGACAAACCAAATTTTATGTATCCAAGAACATAGAAACCCCAAATCTGGCATGTTTCACCCCAATATCCACATAGTGGGGGGGCGGTGGGGATGGGATGTTACGTAGGGGAGTTCCCAAATCCTGATTTGCCACAGGGTCCCTGCTCTATCCCTATGGACTGGATCAGGGGGACCAGGTGAACCCCAAACATGACGATGGGACATCTGAGAGAATCACCCTCTCTGTTCCCTTTACCTTCTACGGCAAAACCCACGAATCCCTCTATGTAAGTCACTCAAAATTCAACATTTTTTGGGAGTTTCCTTCATATCTCTCCTTTTTCTCTTCCTTTCTACTTCATTTTTCTCTTGTGTGTCCCTTCCCACTCCCACCCACTCCTCCAAATTTGACCCTGGGTTGAGTTCATAGAGGGATTTATTCTGGGACATTGAAAATTCTTCAGATGCATGGGGGTTGGGGAGCATTTGGGGGATTTAAAGGGGTTTTGGGGGGTCCTGTGATTGGCAGGTGTTAGGGGTGGTCCTCAGGGGTTGTGTGGGTGATGAGTGGTCTTATGGGTGGTAGCTCTTGGGGTTTGGGAGTGTTGTGGAGTCCTACAGTTGGTGGGTTTTGGGAGGGTCCTGGAGGGGTGGGTCTTGGTGAAGTTGGTGAGTGTAGAGGGGACGTGTGAGAGGAGAGTCCTGGGGGGTTCTATGGGTATTGGGGGGGGCCTCCTGTAAGTGAGCGTTCCTATGGTTGGTGGATCTTGGGAGGGTCTTATGGGTGGTGGGTCTCGGGGGCTTTGTGTGGTCCATCTCCGGTATACCACAACCCAAGTTAAGGTGTTGCACCCCCCAACCTCTTTCCCCCTCCCTCCCGGTGCCATCTGCAGGTGAACAACAATGGGGTGATCTCCTTTGACGACCCTGTCAGACAGTACACTGCTGACCCCTTCCCACTGGCGGATGGGCGCACTTTCGTGGCCCCTTACTGGGCAGACGTGGACAATGTGTTGGGTGGAGACATCTTCCACCGCCAGACCACCGATCCAGCACTGCTGGCAGACATTAGCCAGAACATCAACCAGTACTTCCCTGAAACCTCCTTCGCTGCCACCTGGGCCTTTGTGGCCACCTGGGACCACGTGGCCTACTATGGCTCCACCTCCACAAAGGTGAGGCCTGTGGTTGGAGTGTGGAGGTCATGCATTGGCTCTTGTGACCCACGTGGTGCCTCTGGTGACCCCCTTGGCAGCCTTAGAATCCACTTAAGGGTCTTGGTGACAGATCTATCTTTGACCTCCATGACCCCCCCCTTGGCCTTCATGACCCATCCTTCATGTCCATGTCCCATCCATTAGATGACCCATCCCTTGACCTACACGACCCATCCTTAACCTCTGTGACCCACCCCTTGACTTCCATGACCCATCCCTTGACCTCCATGAGCCACCCTTGACCTCCACAACCAATCCTTGACCTCCATGACCAACCCCCTGGCCTCCATGTTCCATCCTTAACCTCTGTGACCTTTTCCATAGGGTAACACCTTCCAGGCTGTGCTGACTACTGACTCCAAGACAGTCTTCATCATCCTCAACTACTGGGACATCCAGTGGACCACAGGGGCGGCGAGTGATGGGGATGCTGAAACAGGGCTCGGGGGAATCCCAGCACATGTAGGTGGAGAGGGGGAGATGGAGGGGGAGGAGGTTGTTCCACCTGATCTTCTGGGAATGATGATGAAGATGAAGTTTAGAGACTGGCCTATCCTATCTTTTGGGGATGATGATGATTATGATGAAGGTTAGGGACTGGCCCACAATATTTTTAGGGGAGGTTAAGGTTGTCATGTCCCATCTTCAGGAGATA
>JAWWMO010000096.1:11235218-11249895 GCA_035047845.1 Dendrocincla fuliginosa | reverse complement strand
AACACAAAAACAAGCAAAACAAAAAAACCCACACAACTACACAACCCTAAACATAGCATTCGATTAAATATGCAGGTGTGAGCAAGGTAATCAATAGCTTCCCTCAGTGATGGATTCAAGGATCAGCAATTGCTTAGAGCAGCAAGATTGCATATGTCAGTCCTGGCTCTTACACTTCCCTTGTCATTCCACATAAACTGTGATCCCCAGCCTGAAGGACCAGTTCACTTTTGGAGGACTGGATGAGGAGCCTTGACTTCCTTCTGCTTCTGATGCAGTGTCATGGCTTATGATGTCTCTGTCCTTGTAAGGGATGTTCCACTTGACCCATTCAAACTACAGGCAGAAGTATCTCCTAATTATTAATCAGGAGGTCATAACACAGCTCATTAATTAACTTTGTTTTTTCTACAGCACTGTTGGGGATTGGCTAAGCTGAATCCTTTGTGACTGCTGTGGGTGACCAAATGCTTTTGCTATGGTTAGAATACACGTGGTCTGCAAAGCATGAAGGGTAGGAAACAGGTGTCAGCCTGCAACTGTTCCTCTATGACACAAATATGATGGGCTACAGGGAGTGGAGGTGAAGATGACACCTCAAGTGCATGATTTGTTTGGTTTCCCTACCCGGTAGCATGTAAAGGAGGAATGTTGCCCTTTGTGTGTTGCCATAGGCAGGTCCTGCCCAATATTTAAAAGCAGGAGGGTGAAAGGGCGCTGAAAATTTAACCAAATATCTCTCAGTAAATTTTTCTGAAGTCCTGTGGTGCTACAAATACAAAATAGACACTGACATAGGCAGGATGGCAAACAATGCAGTAAGGAAAAGGATGATACTCCAAATACTGGCATCAAAAGAACCTAGCTAAAACTGTCACTGAAAAAAAAAAAAAAAGAAAAAAAAGAAAAGTACCAGTCACAACTGAATATAAGCAACTTATTTTTGTTTTATAGACAATGTTAATCTATGTACATCATCTTTTCCAATTCTGTATTTTGAAAGAATGGGACATATTCTTGAAAATAAGGATCAATATTTAATATTTTGTTCAAGTGGCAAAAAATTGAACATTGAAAAAATAGAAGTCATGATTTCTTTCCTACACTATGTTTAGTACATTTAAATAGATGTAATTAATACTACGTTCTTGCAGAATTCAACTAGAATGGCTTTAAAAATTAATAACATATGAGAAAATGCCACATTTTAGAGCTGCAAGGGATGAGGACAGTGTTTCAAATGGTATGTTTGGGTATTATTTGTACCAGATGAACACACATCCTATTATAAACTAAGGCCACTTTAAAATCTACCAGCTGATGAAAGGGTTCTAGTGACTCAAACCTGACTTTTCCCTTATTCATGACTCTTCTGTGAACTCTGCCTACCTTAACAAGACACCTGAACCTGTGAACTCTTTTCAGCAAGAGCTGCTTTCTTCAAGACTGCCCAAGCACCTGCTCAGGAGCTGGTGCAGAAAAGTCTGGCCCAGCTTTGCTGTAAAGTGAACACGTGGGCTTCCTGGGGACACATTTGTTCTGATCAGAGGATGATGCTGCAACTGTGCAGCCGTAACACTTTCCCTTCTCAAGTCCCTGTGATGTTGGTCATGTTCCCTTAGGGACTGAGCCAAAATATCTTGATTTCATTGGGCCTTAGATTGGACCTTGGCTGCCAGGAGCTGCCACACCAGCCAGGGCCATATCAAGTACCAGAAAGTGGCCAGGGAACCTCCCCATCAGCAAATGTGAGTTCAGACAATTGGAGGAGGTAAAGAGAGTATCAGAATGCTGATGAATCAGGAGACCAGCAGAGCTTAGTGGGAAGGCTTCTGCAGCACATATTGGAAGGGCAGGGATATTTCAGAGCTTTCCTTGCCACATTTTTGCTCAACACTTAATGGTTTTGTAGCTGCCTAAATCCCTATGATGTGTTGCCCTGGCAGAAGATCTACCTCTGGTTATACCAAGAGCACTGTTTCCTCAACACTGGCATCTTCGTTCATTGCCCAGCACATGCCAGGGGAATTGTCCTTGTCCAGCTCCCTTCTCACACTAGCCTGGTTCTTCCCAGAGCTACATCAAATCCGGTAGCTGAAAAATCATCCTGTTTACATGACAGATTGCAGATCAGTCTGTGTAGGAGATTACCTCTATCAGACAGGAATTTTTCCTACAGTACAATGTGTTTTCTCAGAGAAAGCATTGCTGGGCATATGTCTGTCTTGCACACCAGACTTGACGAGCAAGGCAGGGAACTGATGGGGAATGTGGGAAATTCAACTGTATAAATGAAATTTTGTTTATCCTTCTTGTGCTTTCTGTAGTATGTGTGTTCCCTTTTACCAAGGGCTTTAAGATGTATATCCACATCTTCACAGTTTACTAAACTAAAGGATACTATAGGAAAAGGAGCATCTGGAAACCTCTGGACAGATCGCCCAAGTGATGGGGGGTAAAGTCCCTTCTTGATGTTGTTCAAATCTCCACACAACCCCTAAATTGTGGCAGCAGTGCCCCCAAGAGGCTGAGTGATGGCTTGGGAGAGAGGGAAAGGGAAAAGGAGAGGGAAAGGGAAAAGGGAAGGGGGAGTATCCTTCATTGAAAATAACATCCAGGATCTCTCAGGCTAATGAGAACAATTTATGGTTGCAAAGGCTGCTAAATTTATCAGTAAACTAGAGTTCTGAACCCCCCAGTTTTCTCCTTTAGTGGAAAAACACACCTGTTCCCTGCATCTCATGGGCTCGGCTGTGCAGAGCTCTCCGTGTGTCACTGGAAGGTTCAGGCGTCCTGTCCTTGTGCACAAAAATTGTGCCTGTGAAACGAGCTCACAAGGAAAGAGCAGAAATACTGTTCAGAAACCCAAACAAAAGCATGTACGTGATGACATTTCCATTTAAATCAGCAGAGGGAACAAGACACAATTAAATACGAAGTCAGAAACAGTTCCAAAGCAGTGAAACAGATTTTCATTGTAATCTCACTACTTTCACCACAGTAATTGCATATTAGAGCAAGATGGAAATTCTGAATTTAAACCAAGTGTATTTTTGTAAAATTGACTTCATTCAGTTAAGATATGCAGTTCTTATGGAATGATGCCGAATGTGGAAGATGTGCTCATATTCTGTTAACTTTCTCTGTTAACTTTATTTTAATGGCTGAAATTCTTTTTAAATAAGATTCTTCTAGTGACTGTAGGTTTATTGGCAATGTCCTATCTCAAACTGTGAGTTTATCTGCATTTTGGTTAGCTAAAAAGAGAACAGGCAGGTAGTGGGTGAGTCAGGGTCAGGCAGGATCCTGGGGGGACTCTGGGAGCTGTGTCTTTCAGTCTGAATTTGCCCACTGGAACATCCTTTCCCCCAGTAAATGAGAGATGAGAAGGCAGAATGCAAACACATCAAGAAAAGGTTTGAAATCTTCCTTTCTCCATTCCCTCTTTTTCTCCTTTCCTTATTAAAATGAAAACTAAAAATTAGCTGTAACATTACTAAACTTTTTTAGTTTTGCTGTTTGAAAGATTCTGCCGTCTGCTCAGAAGACCTGCTAACATCTCCATCTCGTAACAACCAACACAGTTGTCTCACTTGACACCGCTGGTAAATGGTGCAGCTCAGCAGAACTTTGCTCATCAAGAATAATGTGCTCAAAGGTTTTCTTCTGTTGGACTTCAGTAACTACATAGCCTGGGCCAGCTCATCTTTTCTGAAGTACTTCAGCTCATCATATATACAGACAAATTCACAGGAATTTTTTGAACTCTGAGACCCAAGAGCAAAAATGGTCCCTTTTGTCTGTCACTTTACAAACTGTGATTTTTTTTTTTTTTTTTAATTTCCTGATGTCCAGCAGTCTAGTCTGTGCAGACATAACGCAGCCACCACTGCAGGGCACAGCAGCTGTGCTCCAAAGACACCACTGGCCCACACATGGCTGTTCACACGGACACAGTGAAGCTCCACTGATCAACACCAGTGTCCTGGTCACACTCAATTATCCTTCCTCTTTGTCAACAATTCAGGTAAAGAAGCCAAAAGGCCTGAAAGATTAATGCTGAAGTGCAAGTGGATTTGGAGAGTTCTGGGTTTATGTATTTTTTAGGTTTGCAAATTAGAAAGACAAAAGATGAAAGTTTGCTGAGACAAAACTAGTCACAATTCTGCAGACAAGTTTTGTAGACCACATTCTGTAAATGAAACCGTTTATCTTCTTTTTCTACTTTAAAAATCTACATAAATGACTGAATTACTGAAAAGAAAATCAATTTTTTAAACAGAGATTCATGGATTCTGTTAATTAAAAAACATTTGTCCCTTACAATAATTAGAACATGATGTGGTTTTCAGCATCATCCATATTTGTTTTGCCTTAGCTCTAGAAATATGAGTTAATTAAAATGCCAGGAGTGTTTAATTTACTACAGTGCACTGGATCCAAACCTATGAGTTTAATCAGAGGGCTCTCTCCATCAGAAAAGATAAAGAGCTTATTGGATACATGAGGCCATTCTGTCTGGTCCTTTTATTTGTTTATTTGTTTGTTTGTTTATTTTAAACCCCTATTGTGGCATATGATGGTAAAGAATAAATGAGACTCTACACACTGAAAGACCTGAAGGAGTAACATACAAGTCACTAACCTTACAGTGGTTCACATCACTTTGTTTATCAATACAATGACCTCGGACATGGTCCTGCCCAGTGTAACCATTCTCCTGTCTCTGTTGCTTTAATCACACACCTATGACATGCTAAGGGCACACAAAAATGTTATAGAAGAAGCAGCCCTTTTTCTTAGTATCTTACAGCTGAATTGAGCAAGAAGCAGAAGAGTGACAGTGAAACAGATGTTGAATGACTTTCCAATGCAACTCCATGCAAGAGCTGGAAAGGCAGTGTGTGTACAGTCTACTGCCTTAATGCATTGAGAAAGATACAGCTGACCATGTCTCAGGATTGCTGAAAAGGTAAAAATTAAGGTGGCTTGAGTGATGTATGGCAAATCCAGGGAGGGCTACTTAGGAAAAAGAAATATGACCTTTGGCTGTGTGTTCTTGAATCAATTTTTGCAAAGTGGGTGTTTATTTAGGGGAGATAAAACTATGTGCCACCTTGTGCTTGTACTCTTCCCTAGGCATGTGCCATTGGCTGTTGTTGAAGACAATCACTGGGAGAGTTGGGAGTATCTGAAGATTATCTGTACCCTGCAGATCACCCAATCAGGAAAAAATCAGGTTAGAAGGGAGATCTGGAAGTTATGTGTTTCAGCCTTGTCAGGGTCATCTTCTGTGTTAGATTCAACTTTGAAATCAGATCTGGATGCTCAGGATCACATCATTCATGTTTTGAACCCCTCCAAGGATGGAAATGTCACGGTGTCTCTTGCCCCTGGTCCATATGGTTGGACACTCTCATGGTGAAAATACCTTCTCTTGATCTCTGGTTAAAGCTTCTCCTGCTGTTACTCATGTTCAGTGTCTTCTGTTGTACCACATTGTGACCACTGTGCCTCTCCTCACCCTACTCGTAGGTATCTTTAGGAAATAAAATCTCTGATTTATCCTTCTTTTCTCCAGGCTGAGTAACTGCAGTTCTCTCCATCACTCCCTGGATGCTGTGTCCTTCAGCCATCCAACCACCTCATGGCCTCACCTGGACTTTATTGTCTTGAGGAGCCCCTGACCAGGCACAGGACACTGAGGACGGGCTCAGCAACAGCAGGAAAAGGTGAAAAGATCTTTCTCAATAACACTATTGTTAAAAAGACTAGGAAATAATGTAATGTTTGAAGTTTTAGGCATCTTTTATGTAGACCTTTGTGGTTTGGGGGTTTGTTTTTGTTTTCCTTGGGTTTTCTGAGGTTTGGCTATTTGGTTGTTTTTGTGCATGCATGTTTTGTTTTGGTTTGGCCTGGTTTGGGTTTTTTCTGGGTGAAACTTAAAATCAAGAGAAGCAAGCAAGCAAGGTTTAAAAAGGAAACAGGGAAATTCAATATCCTGTATGTTTTGAACAGACTGCCCTTTTTTAGTAAGAACTAGATGCCTAGCCAAAACACATCTGCAGACAAAATCATTGTATCAAGCTTAGATCATTAATTCCACTTTATAGGGGATGAAATGGTTATATTCTGTTCCAATACTTTTTTTACAGCCTCTGAAATGCTCTGTAAAAGAAGCATAAAGCTGAATCTCATCTATTAGTTACCTTTCTCTCTGTGAATAGATCCTTCCTCTTTTCTGCATATATTAAAGTGTTTATTTCTTTGGAGTATATTTGGCACTGGGCATCCCTTAAGAATCAAGAGAGGTGGTTACTATGGTGCCTCTTGTTAAAAAGCAGCTGGCAGTGGTATATTTGGTGTGATCTGCAAACCACTTCCAAGGCCGGAAGGATTTTTGTCTTGTCTCCTGGGGCACACACCAGTATGATTTGACACCACTGGAAGGGAATTGCTGGTTTCCCTAAGAAGAAGATAAGCAGTCCTTGTAAGAACACACATAGCCTGATTTTCTCCCTTTGGCAGGATACCTGGTTATCCACCTTCAAGGTGGGAGGATGCACCAGGAGACGGGGGGGGCTTATATTCATGTTCCCTCTCTTTGTTGTTATTGTTGTTGTTCTGCTAATAATGAGCAAGCCTCACAATGAACAACTATCACAACATTTCCTGTTCCTGGGAACTTGTGGTTGACAAAGTCAGAGGACAAATGTGTTATCTCCTTAGTTTTTATGGTTTCTTGCCTGCATCTTGCATGAACACTGCTCAGGCTGAGACCACAGAGTGAAACGAAGGGGAATTATGAACTAACACTGTAGAATGTGCCCCACAGATAGAAAACACCTGGGAGATGAGGCGGATAAATTTTTTCCTTACTACTTGCAGTAGGTAAGGGATAAACTTTGGAATATTCAGCTCCTGCTGGTTTCGCTTCTGCCATGCCATGTATGAATTTTACATCAAAAACTAATTTCACAGAATTTTTAATACGAAGAAATATGAGGACAGAAAAAATCTGAGACGTTCAGTAACAGTCAGCAGTGCAAAGTCACAATCAATCTACAACTTTCTATCATTCTTAATTTTTTCATCTCTAAAGTAGAGCCTTCAACATGTACATTTGAAAAACTCTTACCACATGGCATAAGCCATATTTTCCTCTAGGAGAAAAAGCCACCTTCACATGATACATGAGTTACAACTTTTGATCTGCTGCTGCTGGGAAATGTTTTGACACTACAGAGCTAAATTTGTATGGCATAGACTGAGTTTTGTAAAAGGCTGGTGATACACTTAACTAAAGTAGAATCAGAGCAGCACAGTGCTATCCACAGGAATATGCACATTTAAAAATATTCCCTTCTGGCTTGAATTGCTCCTTTCTTAAAGTTCCCATACTATTATACTAAACTATCTTGAATAACATCCTCAGATGAGCAGCCTAAAGCAGCTAAATTTCATTTCACTGCATTGGCTGCCTGTTTTAAATATTTACAGTTGATTAACAGCCAACATAATTTGATGAGGCTGTGATTTGAACTGTATCCTTAAAGACAATAGAATAAATGTACTTGAAGAATTAGTTGTTCCAGTCAGCTGTAGGAAACAAAGTACAGCTGCAAGAATAAATTATTATCTTTGCTTCTTTCTTTTCTGTAGTTCTTTGAAAACTGGCAGATATGGTGCCTGAATAGCATTTCTTAACCCTTACTCAGTGAAGGTGTAGATTTTTTTTTTTTCTGGAACACAGGAGTTTGTTGGCTGCCTTGATTCAACACACTAATGGGAAAGTTTATCAGACTTGCAAAGATCTGCCTTTTAATTACCATGAAATATGGTTTGTTTTCTTTGTAAGATAAAACTTTGTGCCTTATTCTCAGTTGCCTTGCTGTTTCAACCAGAAACTACAAACAATTGTTTTCTCTAACAATTTTTACCATTCTTTGTGAATGGAGATTGAATTTCCCAGGCTGATCCAATGGCAAACACAGTACTCCAAAGCTTTAATTCCATGTTTTCCTTATTAAAATTCCTTCAGCAATTCAGAATTAAGAAGTCTGTGTCACATCATGTGGTATCACCAGGCAACTGAAATGTGGCTTCAGCTGCTTGTATATCATGAATCCAGAAAACCATTCACAAAGTGTATCAGCAGGTTGTGTTCTGTCTTTCATCATCATACACAGGGTCAGCATAGGTCTTCAAAATCATATATGACATCTACCAAGCCAACACTGCAGTTTGAAGAGGTGAGGATCCTTTTTCTTTGACATTACATGACTTGTGACAGTCTAAAATCTTCCTCTGACTCTTGCTTAGAGTTCTATTTCAGACCACATGTTCACAGTGAAAATTTACTAATATCAACCATATTTTTTACAAGATTACAATTACACAGGTCAGCAAATTTGCAAAGCTTATCTATTCCTATGTGCAACTGTTTGGCTAAATGTGGTAGAAAGTGAAGAAAATAAGGACTCACAGGGTTAGTGGATCTTGGTTTCATGAGATAAATTAACGTAATTCTTAACAGAAAATTCAGGGGGATGTGTCTCCAACTTCCATTGGAAACAGAACTTGTTCAAACATGGGACCCAAATGTTTCTTGGCAAGTACCATTGGAAATGATGATACATCCTTAATGAGGTTATGGACCTGCAAGTCTGTGATGGAAGTTGCTGAACAAAGTTTTTTCTAAGGTATTTTGTCTTCCTTTTAAGTCTTATATAGGACATTTTGTCAGTCAGCTCTCTGTTCACCATTTTCAGTACTTTAAGAGAAGTTCCTGGCTGACCAAATGTCAAAGTCTCATTGCGAGGAAACAGATGAGGTGCCAATGCCCACCTGACCTCAGGTCATCTCTGTGGAGGGACCAGCCCAGGTGGCTGCAGAAAAAGTGGAGAGGGCAGACAGACCTGGAGGGGAATACTCTCTCCTACACCAGTGATGTTCCTGCCAAAAATCACCAGGTCTCCGCTACAGACATTCAAAAGCTGGAATGTTGCCTGCTGGAATGTGATCTGCACCGCAAAATAATTGCACAGTCAGGTCCTAATACTTAAGGCATTTATTGGCATGCTAAAATAATCTCAGGGGATCTCTTCTCAGGGACTAGAAAACCATTTTTTAGAGCATAGCAGGTCTAAACCTCAAAATCATGTCAGCATAAATGAGATGTAGTTATTGCTATCAGTTTCTGTTTTCCTATTCTACTGAGAATTCAACACATAAAATCAGATTGCCAAATGGATTATGGTACCCCAGGACCAGTTTTTAGTGGACATGAAAAAACCCTGGCATGCAAGAAAGGTAGAGAGTGAATTACTGTGCCTCCCTTATTCAGATTGCTTAAAAGAATTTTTTTCAGGAAATGAAACATATTAGTATATTAATTGTAGTCCATATATTGGCTGCTTGTTTGTTTTGTGAGTTCATGTGTTTTTTTTGTGGAGTTGGTTTGTTTGTTTTGTGGGGTTGGTTTGTTTTGTGGGGTTTTTTTGTTTGTTTTCTGGGATTTGTTTGTGTGGGTTTGGTGGAGTTTTTTTTGGTTTGGTTTGGTTTGGGTTTGTTTGGTTTTTTTGGGGTTTTGAGATGAAAAATTGAAAATAAGGGCTGAAGAGAAGGACTGAGTGACCTAAAGTCTTTCACTTGTAAGGACAGTAACCCTCAAGAAAAATAGGGGATTTATACACCAAAAAAATCCCTCCCCAAAAAAGTAAGATGAAAGACTGTATAGCCCAGCTCAAATTATTGACAAGTAACGTGGCACTGAAACTCATAGAAAATATTTTTTTTATGATTTTTATTACTAGAGAAAAACTAAGAGATAAGAAATGCAGGGTGAGGTTACTGTGGGTTGTCTTAACCCACAAGAAGACATTTCCTGTAATATTTCAGGTCTGTCCCAGCAAGAACACATGATCCAAAGATGTAAATGAAGCCATTGGTTTTTTCCAACCTGCAACTGGGGACCTGAGAGAGTTAATGGCACTGGGGTACCCTGGGCAGACAGGAGGATCAAGGAGCTAAACCCCTCTCTCCTGAGCCCCACTTCAGTTTCACCCTCAGAAAGAATGGTGTTCCACCTGCCTCACATACAGTTGTCTGGGGAGACATGTAGTTGCATAAACATGATTAATACTTTTTGTACTCATACAGTTTAGACACCCTTGTGTACATCCTGCATTGCATACACACACTGAAGAACCAGAAGCATTAAAACCCACACCAAAACTACCTCATGCAAGGACTCTGCTTATTCCCAGGCATCAGAGCCAGGACTGATGTGATCCTGGCTGAAGGGCTGACATTTGCTCAAACAGTCCCTTGCCCAGTGTAATTCATGACCCAGGTTCTCTCAGTGGCAGCTTAGAGTGTGATGTTTGCCAGTGGGAAGTTCTTAGGTGTGTTATAAACTGTACACCTCGACTCACACGGTAGCTTAGAACCAATACCATTTGTGCTGTTATTGTTTGCTGTATCTTAATAAATGCTTTTCAGTATAGGTTAGAAGGATTAGGACTAGAGTGTGCAACCAGTTTCTCAAGAGAGTCATATTGCTGTAGCTAAATCAAGAATGCACTCCTTTTGAAGTATGGGAGGCCCTTTATCTTTCTTACAGTTCAGGAACATTGCACTAGAGGGACTTTCAACTGGACAAAGTAATTTCTGCAAGCTATAAGAACATGACTTCAACGGTAAAAGAAGATGTAGGTAAGAAAGAATGCAAGTTTCCACTGCATGATTTTTGGGTTCCCTCCTCTCAGAATGATCAAGTTTATAAATATGATTTTAAGGTCAATTAAATGCCCAAAGATTTTTCGGGACTGCTCTGTGAAACTAGTAGGCAGCTTGAGGCACATCCTCCCTTCGGGTTGCACAGGAGGGTGATTTTTTCTCAGCCATGGGCAATGCAGCACTTCCAGCCTTGCTGTTGTACCCCTTCCACAGCTATTCACCTTTGCAAACACAGAAATGCGGGAAAAGCTTCAAGAAAGTTTGCATTTTGGAGGGGTTTGTTTTTTTCCCCCTGTGTTTTATGCTTTACTTCTTGAAACAAATACAGCTTTCAAATGAAAAAACCCCAGTAACACCCGGGCTAAGAATGGGAAATTTACTTATTGCTTATGGGAGGTCTTTATGGGAAATGCCTTTGAGAATCCCCAAATCAGCAATGTGATCTGAAGATTTCATTGTAACTGCTATTGCTCATTTAAAGTGAATTAATATTTAAATATTTATACTGACAGGAAGTCAGAGATCAGATGATAAAAAAAGTAGTCTGAAAGAAAGATGTTAAAGCAATACAATGGAAGAAACATATATAAAATGCTCTCAGATGGAAATACAAGAATCGGACTGGCAGTGGAAAGATGAGTGCAGTGGAGGAGAAACTGGTTTTGTGCAGTTTTGAAAATATGATAACTTAGTTCCATTTTTTTTTCTGACATATTTATTTATTGATGCTACAGTAATGTATTCAAGACAGTAAGAGCTGAGGACACTCAGGACTGGCAGGAGGCACTCATCAAGTGCTGGAGAACATTGCCTGGGTACATCAGGGAGAGGATTTTCTCTGGCAAAGAGGTTTTCCTTCTGTTCTCAGCTATAAATCTTCACTCTGAGGAAAGAGACTGGATCTCACTGCATCTGGCAGAGTATTTGCCACAAATTTTCCCAGCTGCTCTGAGTTTCAACTGTCCTGTCTCAAACTGGGGCTTTTAAAGTCTCCTCAGGAGGCTGTACTTTCACTGCCATAACACACTGGGTTAGTTCATCCCACTTCTCCCCCACTCTGTCACAAGCTAAGGGACAGGGACACTGTGACCACCCCTTGTCTCTCTCCCCCCTCCTCTCCCTGCTTGCTGGGCTGAGCCATAGAATTCAAGGTGGCAAAAATCACTTCTCTGTTTTTTTCTTCTGGAATTTAATTTCCATTTTAAAAGCTCCAAAACAAGAGATATTTTCATTGTGCATTGTTGCAATTCAGAGGGTAAAAGAGAGATACTGACATTAAGACACAATTTTTTGTTGACATTGAAGGTAATTTACTTTGACAGCAGGTGTTCCTACAATTACTTATAACTGAAGATCCCTTTATTTAGAGGATTGGATGTTTTTCAATCCATAGTAAGAGTCATTTGAACTGTAAATCCAGTCAAGTCTCAATAGCCTTTGGATCAATGTGAACACAGCTCACGCTCATGCACCCACAGCCCCTGATGGGTCTGTGTGCAAGGAACAGGACACCGAAACTAAGCAAGGTTTTAGTTTCTCATCATTGTCTTTAAGTACCCATTTCTAATTTGCAAAACAGGATGTTGCTTTATACATCCTTCATTAGCTCCTGCTGAGGAATTAGCTCTTATTGCTACCCTTTAAATTAGGAAAGTAGATAATGCTGCTTTCCATAGTGCCTTTAAATTTCACAGTCAGTTATATAAGAGATCAAAAATTTAATTGAAATTCATTTCCTGTAGAAAAGGAAATAGGAGGGCAGAGTGGAATGTGTTTTTGTTGGACAGAGAATTTTGTATTTTCAATAACAGCTTTTAAAAATCAATTTCATTCATAAAAATCAATTCTTTGTTGTTTGGGTTTGGTTTTATTTTAAGATTATTAGGCCAATTTAGTGGCAAGATAACACAAACCTTTGAAAGATGTTTCTTATGCTTGTTCAGAAAACAAATAAACAAACAAAAAACAGAAACAACTAAACACAAATATTTGAAGCTTCAGGCACATTCTATCTGAAGGAGAATTTGGGCTCAGTTGGGGAGCTGGGGAGAAATCTAGAGGCTCTGTAGGGTTTTAAGGGGATTCGCCTGGATGTGTTTATCTGGATGAGTTAAGGTCCTCATCTATGTCACAATCTGTGTATGTTCTCAGCAAGTCCAATTCTTCAAACGTGTTCAGGCATCTTGTTCTCGTTGTTTTCATGAGAGTCACAATCTTTGCCTACTTTCCCTGCTAGACAGGAATGTAAAAGGCTTACTCACTTCCAGAAATGTCAGGCATAAGTTCCAAAATGTCCCTGGTTCTTGCTTGTACCATTAAAAATCTGAAGTTGAGTGTTGTTTCTGGTGTTTCAGAACACGTGACTGTAACAGCAATAAAGAGCTCACTGCAAAGTAGACTTCATCTGTGTTGCAGAACAATGGAAACAAACTGAAAGGGCAGAAAAAGGCTCTATTTTCAGGATCACTGAGCTGCTCAATTGGCCTAAAGGTGTTTTTTATTTCTTGTAAACTCAGTACTGGTTGTACTTTATGTACAGACAACCAGATTTCCCTCATAGAGCTGGATTCCATGAAGTTCCTGTTTCTGAATTCAATCTGCTGCACGTGCCTTGTTGGAGCTCTGATGAGCTGTCCCCTGGATATTTAATTTCTCTTTCCATTAAGAATATTATAGAAGTTGGTTGTACCAGTTTGCTGATTGCTAGATTTCATTTTTATTCCAGGAATTCCAGAGTATGAAAGAAAAAGGACATTTATTAAAAAAAAAAAACCTGCAGATTATTATGCTGCATTACTAGTAACTAATAACTACTTAATAATGGCTTGATAGAGACTAGGTAATATGTAGAATGAAATGTCCTGAATTATTAGAATATATTACCCTGTTTGATGGACTTACTGTGGCCAGATGAAGCACAATTTGAAGTCACTGACTTACTCTGGATAATGAAAAAAAAATAGAAGGGAAAATTTTCTTAATTGGGATTTAATGCTTTTTTTTTCTGTGTACTAATTGGAGACTGGTGTTAGTACCAACACAGACTGCACTTCTCAGCAGGAGCTCTGTGCTAGTTTTCATTCCCTAAAAGCTGTCACAGATAGCTATCACAGATATGTCTCATTTGCTATTAACCAGAGCTGGGAAATAAACAAACAAATACAAAACATTAAAAAAAAAAAGGTAAATCTCTGTGACAGTGCATAGAGAACACAGTCTTGAAGTGGAAGAGGCTTTGACGTGCACATCAGAAGAAAGTGTCTGATACTGTTCAGCTGAGGCTTAGATGTGGTACCGCTGAGATGATTCAGCTCCCACTTCACACTGGTGCTTGAGTGTCACTCTGAGGTTCCTTTAATATCATTCTGTCATTATAAATAAGACTTTGGTGTTTGAATTTTATGAGTCCTGGGTGGACTCTCAGTTACCATGGAATTAGCTCTGCTTACTGGGTTCAGTGGAAACAGCACTACAGCTGCCAAGGGTCTGATCCAAAGTGTATTGTAAAAAAAGGTTAATGTCAGCTTGGTTTCAAGCTGTCACCTCAAGCCTAAACCCTGACACTGTGTCTCACCATTCATTACAACATGACTGACATGAGGATTTGAGTTGAAAGAAGCTAAGGATTGGTACTGGACATCTTTTTGGAAATGCTGGTTTATGATAATACATAAAAATAACTGATTTGTCTTATTTTCTTTTTCATTTTTCAGTGCAGAGTTCAAGTAATGATTGCTTGCAGAGAGCAACCTACTTCCCATCACATCAGAAGCATTACAGGAATGTTGATGGGACTGCCTGTGAATATAATCTCTGTAAATTCATATACACAAGTATATATTTAAATATAAAATTTTGATATGTTTAATTAAATTAGAGGAAGAATAAAGATACTATTTTTTCCCCCTAAACAAAACAATTTGATTTTAGATTTTAA
>JAWWMO010000096.1:11208658-11222723 GCA_035047845.1 Dendrocincla fuliginosa | reverse complement strand
TTTTTTTTTTTTTTTTTTTTTTTTTTTTTTTTTTTTTTTTTTTTTTAAGTCAGGGCTGTATCCTGCACCAAAACCAAGTTTTTAGTGTGTCTCATATTTCTCTCCAAAGAAATAAATCTGTTTAGTGGCTAAACCCCCAATCTTGTCACACCCATGGGTAATTGCCGTCACTACGAGATATTTCTTGTGCCTTCAGGAACTTTGGAATTGTAAAATTGTTTTCTGTGTGCAGGATTCCATTAGGTGTTCTGAATGCCCCCAGGGGATGCCATGGAAAATGCAAATAGCCCAACCACATCACAGTTGTGAAATTCACTGCTGACTGAGAGGAGGAGCATCATGTAAGGCCTGACTATGCTCAACACAATGGGCTGGGTAACCTTGTAAGAAATTTCTAGAGTGGCCTTTCTGTGCATCAGGATAAGCACAGTCTTGTTCAAATAAAATTAAATGTGTGACGTAGCAGTTGGAGGTCACTTTTTGTAGGTTCTTTAGTCATTAGCAAAATCAGACCAGATAATCTCATTAGCAAATCCTTCTGTGTTTTTATGGTGTTCAGCTTACCTGATAAAATAGATTGTAAGAAAAGAGCAGCACACACTATTCAGTGTCTATTTGACAACCCAAAGTGAAGGATAATGCCATTCTAGTCTCTCATGCACTCAAAGTTTCTAAATTGAATTCTTTTTATTAATTATTGGGTGTGAACACAGCATAAGCATAAACATTATTCTGAATGTCGTGAATACTTGTTGAAAAATATTAAGAAATAGCAACACATATGCAAAGAAAGAGAAGTGTGTCTTCTACTCCTTAACCACTGAATGGGACTGATAAACCTCAAGCCCAGCATTTTCTCTTACCTGTTTAGGCTTATTATTTTAAGGACTGAAGTTCTTATGGTTTTGTTGATTGAAAATTAGATGTCTATTTTAGAAAGTAGTAATATACACCACAAAAAAAAATGAAACAAAAATTAGTTGTAATTTTTTTTTAATTTTGTTTGTTTGTTTGTGTTTTTTGTTTGTTTGTTTTTCAGTTCAAGAAGACTGAATGTTAACTATCCAGGTGATTCCTTCCAGTCTGCTGTAGCACTTGGGGTACTATCATTTGCCTGATCTAGGCTTAAGGAGTTAGTTCAGTGCCTATCTGTCATTTATAGATAAGTATAAAATAAGATGTGATCTTGACAAAGGAAATATTAGTATTTCCATTTTTCTGAGACACAGCAATCACCATGAAGAACTCCTGCAAAACCAGGGACTCCTGACAGTGTAGAGTGGTTGAGGCTGGAAGGGGTCTCTGGAAATAATATTGTCCATCCCCCCTTCAGTAGCTCAATAGAGTGTGCCACATGTCCCTGCTGCAGAGAATATCCATTGTTAACTGGTTTCTCAGCTAGCTGAGAGAAATATGATTTCTAGTAAAATAATTAGCAGAAATACACACTACCTGCCAGAATACTCAATTAGAACAGACCCCAAAATTGCCCTTCAGATGCTGTAGATAATTGACAAAGTCCTGAAAAATCTTAATGGATAAAACATTATTTCAGCTATTACTGTAGGTACGTGAAAGGAGAAAATCTTAACAATTGAACACTCTCTACCCTTTGTTTGAGTAAGTAATTTCCTGAGCTGTAACGATTGTTGATGATGTTTGCTCAGCTCTTGGTAGGACAAGGGTAAGGCAAGTCGCTTGGATTTTTTATTCTGTCCCTGTCTATTCTCGTGTTCCTGTGCAATAAAGCGTGAAATTTGTTCCACCTTTGGGCCTCTTGATTGGAAAGAGCAATAGCACAATAATCTGGCAATACTTACATCTCACGACGTGTGCAGATTCCCAGCTGTGTGCAAAATCCCTGCAAAATACAGCATAAAGTATAAAAGCAACGCCAATTACATACCTGGGGAGTTTTTGTACCAGGGAGGATTTTTAAGTAAATTGTTTTAGATTTTTTCTAATCCCTCCTTTTTATAAAAATAAAAAAAAATTGCCACAATGCCTTTCCATGACACCAGTGATGTATACAGTTTTTGTTCTGTAACTCAATAGTAAAAGGTACTTTAACCACAGAGTGACTTCTGCTACGACCTAAGATTACCAAAAAGGAATTATGTATATTTAGAAAGGAAAAAAAAAATACATGAGATAGAGGAGAACAAGTCTATTAACACCAGCATATACCTACAACACTTGGAACCTGAACAAAACCTAAACAAAAGAGGGGACAGTAGGCATGGAAGAGAAGTTTAAGAGTGACCTCTGGCCAAAAACAAGTGATCTGCCAGTGAGATGGAATCTGTAAGACAACATTTCTCTCATTCAAATGTCAATTTTTTACTTCACACCATGTGGGGTAGTTGTGGCCATTGGCAGCTTCCTCTCTTACATGATTAGTCAGACCATGGCAGTGCACACAGAGCCAATGCAGCACAAATTAAATATGTATCAGGATACTCCTGTATCCTGAAGAGTTGTAAGCCATATATAACCAAAAAAATGGTGCAACAAGGAGAGTGTGTCCTTATCATGCCTTTTCTTCTGACAGAAAATTCTATTTTCATTATTCACCTTTGGATTTTGGCCCTCAGTTCTTTTAGGGGCACCCCAAAATTGTGAACTGGGTGCAAGGTTATTGAGGGCTATCAGTGGATTCATGTGCACAAACTTAGCTTAGAATAATGAGCAAAAGAAAGGGTCACACATAGTCTAAAGTGAAGGTTCTGGGAAATAATTTTTAAGATCAAGAAGAAATCTTTCATATATTAAATAATATGGAGGATGCAAATTAAAAAAAAAAAATGTCCTGGCTTGGGGGGGAAAAAAAGTTTTTGGTTCCTTGTTTAATACATGAAAATTATCTGAAAAGGGAAATTGCTAGGCAGTGGGGTCACACTTAAAAGGCTGACAATTCATAGAGGGAGAAATGGATATAGAGAAGTGCAAGCAATTATTTTTAAATATAATTTTTAATAATCTATGGCACATAACTGACCATGATGAATATTAATTTGCTTCATATACAGGACCATAAACCTCTCAGTGCTCTGTATTTTAATAAAAGCATATTTATATACCTTCTTTTCATTGTGCGTTCTTCAAATTATTTTTTTAAAGCAAAAAGATGATGGCACACCCTTTGGCTTTCTGAAGAAATCTAGCACTCAGGAATAATTGCCTAAGAAGTATAATTAAAAATATTAATTAATAATTTTGCATTTTCTTTGTCATTCTTTTGGGGACCCTAATAACACTGAGAATTATGTATGAGTTTAAACATCTCTCATTGAAAACTAATACCTTGTAGCTGCAAATTCTTCACATGTTGCTGTTTCGCTTATCCTTTTCTCCTCTTGAACAAACCATGCATCACTAAACCACTCTAATTTGAGTCAAAATTAGACAATATGGCCTAAAACTGTATAATTAGGCCATTAGCATAATAAATGTGTGCAGGATTATATGGTGTCTGAGCATAGGACTCTGCCTTGTGCTGAATTAATGCTGAGAATGTCTTGCTCCATATTGCTGCCTGCTGCTGACTGGTGCCAAGGAGAGCTCGGAGGGGATGGATGGTCGAAGGCAGCCACTGGGACTGACCACTTACTGACAGGGAGATCCTCACTCTATAAGCTCTGTTTCATGCTTTTCAGTGAGTCTGAGAGGTAATTTTGAAGACGTCTACTCAAAAGAAGTGGATTTATCCTGGGAGGGATAAACACCACCCACGCCTAATGGAATTTTGCCTCGGGCATTTGTTATTATTATGTTAATTGAAAGCCTTTTTTCCTGAAACGTTCTCTGTATAAGACGAATAATAATTTAAAGAGAGTAAATGCCACAGAAAATGTATCTAGAATTAGCATTCTGACTAAACCAGCAAACTATTTTCTTCAGTAGCCAATCTTTAGGCACTCCTTCAATTCCTCCAACTCTTTTTCTAGTCTTGCTGAAGAATCTACCAAGTCTTATCAATCTAAGTAAAGTCAATGTCAATGCTGAGATAACAGGTTAGTTCTGGACAGGATTATAGTTTCTATCAATTTCTATCCCCTCACTCCACATCTTCCTCCCTCCAAGCACTTTGTATATCTAAGAGTATTTTGGGTACTGCAAAGTTCTTGAGGTAATGAAAGTTTCACTTAACTTTGAAACTTGTGTATTATAACCTTATAGCATTAGCAAAAAAATAGAAAAATCTTTCAGCTTTAATCGACCCCATACCTGTTAAGAGGGCAAAATAGCAAACAAAATTAGTGTCTTCATCCATAGAAAACAGTTCCCTAAGTGCTGCTGCTTTTCCTTTTTGATTCTCAGTATTTTCTTTCTTATTCCTTCCTTGTCTTACCTGTGTTAACCTGTCCTCATATACTGACACTTAGTTTGAGGGCAATGGAAAATTTTATAAAAGAATTAGGGAGAATGAGCTGCTATTGTCAAATCTCTTAACAATTTAATTGGAGGACGCAGTGAGAGTAGCAGTATAAAAGGAGTTCAAGTAAAATGTATTTATATCATCAGTGTATCCACCAGTGTTGATTCAATTCACTGATTTGTTGGTGGCTTTAAAACAAAATTGTAATCTATGGGTGTGATAAATCAAATCAGTGCAGACTAAATTAATAAATCTCCTCCTTCCTTAAAAGCTTCACAGGGCTAAGGCAGGCCAGCTTGAGTAGAATTAGGTCTTCAAGGGTCTACTATCTTCTCTCTGGTACTGACTTTAATATTGATCCTTCACAAGGAAGAGAGCTATGTCGTGTCCAGACTGTTCTGCAGCTGAAAAAGGAAAATACATCAACTCTCATTTATTATTCCCCAAGTGTTTTAAAATAAGAAGAAGCAGAAAAGCTCCATGGTCAGTGACATCAGTGACAACATGAGCTGCTCTACACAGACTATTCAGCTACACCTGGAATGGCTGTGCCATGTAGAACCCCCAGGGTTTTGATGATACTGGGAAGAAGATCAGAAGGCAAGACAAAACCAGAATTGTGGTAAGAAAAGAAATAAAATATTAAAGCTCAAAGATTAATCTGTGTTTTCTGGGGTTTGTTTCTCCTGCTGCCAGTATATTTACATTGTCTAGACTGTGTTTTTGTGTTTCTCTAGATAGTGGTATTTATAGAGTTGTTCATGGAAAAGCATTACCAGAAGAAACTGTTGTGCAAGAGTAACAATTTACCTGCCTATTGTGGAGTGCTTTCACAGAGTGATTTATTGATCTTATTTTAACACCAGGGTGTGATAAATTGCCTTGAAGTGGTGTCACATATGATCAGGTGTCTTTACAAAGGCAGATCTAATATTTGTTCCTGGGAGACTTTTTATGCTTCATATGCAGGGATTTTTTTGACAAACATTTCACAGAACTGTCACTTGAAATCTACTGAGGGATACAATATGAACCAACAGGTGCATAATAACACCCTAAGGAGTGCATGAGATTGAAAATCAAAACTTTCCACCTTTAAGAGGAACCTCAGCAAATGCCACTGATGCAAAATCATCGCAGCAAGTGGCAAATTGCTACAGCATCAACACACCAGGGTGCAGTGGAGATGAGTGGAGCCCTCTGTGCTTTTCCAGGATTTCACAATTATGGAATCACCAAAGTTAGACATTTGTATCAAAAATCAAGGCTTTTAAGCATCTTTAAAACTCTTTACATGAGTTGTGTAAGAGCTGCTCAGTCTATTAGAAACCCACCCCTATAGATTCTTCCCCTAAGGGCAGAAAGGTCTCTCCTGTCCTACCAAATTGGCTTTTTGATTTTCAGAAGTCATAGGGATTTATGAAGCAGTTCCTATGTCACAACACATAATTAGGCTGCAAAAGCCCATATAGTCAAGTTAGATTTAATTTAGAAAAAATGTTCAGCTCTGTGGCATAAAGCTGCTGCTCTGGGATGACCCACACAATCCAGCAGTACATTAGTACTGAGATATCTTTAATGTTTACATTACACATTTTACATTTACTCCAAGGATTTCAAGCGTCAGTTTCCAGCTCTCTCTGTTAGGAGGCTGAAGCCTCCTCTGATAACTTTTCAGTTCCTTGTCTGGTGTAGCTTCTGATCAGCAGCTCAAATATTTAAGTTCCAATAATAATAATAAAAAAATATTTATTGCTGTTGTTGTTGCTGCTGCTATTGTTGTTTTGTTGTTGTTTTTGTTGTTGGTATTGCTGTTATTACTATTATAATAATGCTGCAGACTTCTGTTAACCTTTCAACCATTCTTGTAGCTTTTAACTAATCATTTTTTAGCCATCTCTTCTTTCTATTTTCAACCTAGGAATAGGAACCTTCAAGGAATGGCCACAGGAGCATCCAGGATACAGACAGAATTGTTTAGCTATTCCTACTCAAACCTTTTTTGTGCTTGTGCCACACACTTATGTTTCCCTTCACACCACAAAGTCATCTTTGTACATTATGTCCAAGCTCCCTGAGCAGCAGGGAATCCCAGCTCTTGTCAGAGCTATGGATTCTCCAGAGAATTTCCCCCTGCTCAAGGCATGACCCAAATACCCATGCTCTGCATATGATTTTGTTGTTGTTGTTGTTCTTGCAAAGTGTTGTGGGTTACTCCTTTCTCCCTCACAGTCCAACACCTTATGAGTCTTGATATAACACCTACTCTGTAATTCCACATTTACCTCCTGTGATGGAGTGTGGCCAAGTGCAGGTTCCCCAGCACTCTGCTGGGTGTCTGCCACCTGCTCGCACAGGTGCAGGGTGTGAGAAGGGCAGTCTGCAAGTCCTGCTTCAGGTGTAACAAGCTCTCAGAAAGCAAAGATTACAGATGACCAACATCCACTGCTAAATGCCTGACAACTGGTACAGACTGACTGGCTGGTAATGAGGGCTGCCTGTCTACTAGTCAGGAATCAAATAGGGTTATACAATAGGTGGCTAAATTATCTTTTTTTTTTCTTTTATAGTTGAAGTCCCCTTCCCCCATCTTCTCTCTATCCCTCTTTCCAACAAGGTGCAGGGCCAAAGCCTCATTTAATTGCACAGAGCTGGTTAGACCAGAGACCTTGCTGAGAGAGCTCACCCATTTTGACACTGAACAGACTTAAATGTAGTCTTCTGACTTAAAGATAACTTTTCCTCCCCTTTTTTTCAAGTTACTTTTAGTTGCACTAGATCTGACAAAGGATGCTTTTTTCTATGAAACAAGGAGACATGGGGAAGTGAAGTGGAAGAAGAATTTCACTGATATGACATTGTACTTTTGGTATATTGCGTAGGTGAGACAAAGTGTGGAGGGGACAGTATGTCAGTGTGTCAACCTCGGCAGAACTGTCAAAATGGGTTTTTGAAACTACAAGATCAAAATCATTTCTGTTTTTAAGCATTGAGTAAATATACACATCGTACTTTATAGTTGTTCCTATTATGGGACGTTTGATTTCAATTGCTGTTTCTGCCTGACAAAAGAAGACAGCGAAAAGACCCTTTTCAAAGAATAGGAAGCTGATATCCAATTATTTTTCAATAAATGTAACAAACTAAAACAGCTCAGGAGATGGCTAGCAAAAGGTTGGTTTCTTCACAGTGAATCTGAGTAAGAAGTAGTCAAAACTTAGGTGATACATCCATCTGCAGATCTCCAGAGACTGTTGCAGCTTGCCTTACCCTTGCGAGATAAGAACAGTTGTCACACTGGGAGAGCCTTTAGGAGTCTGTCAATAGGTCATGATGATGGTGGTGATGGTCATGATGGCAAAAAGGATTTTTTTATATGGTTCAAAATTCACTGATTCAAACTTCCTTGGAAAGATCTAAGCTGAAAAGGGACATTTCCACCTGCCCCTCTCCCAGATTGCACTGTGTGTTACCTATCACAGAAGGCAAGCGGAGCAAGAAGTCACAGCGTGGGTGACAGCAGACACACAGATGGTGACACAGCCCCACCTCGTGGGCCCCTTTCCCTGACCCAGAGCACCCAGAGCTCAAATTTGCTTCTGGAGCAGCAGGCACAGCCATCACTTCAGAAAGTGAGTGTGAGAGAAAAGGAAAGGAGAAGTCAGACATTCCTCTGGGATCACTCAGAGCTAGACCTCAGCAACTCCAGTGAGCAAGCCCCCCCACAGCTGAGAGCTGCTGTATGTTTTGGGAAGATAATCCCTTGTGACAGTGTTAGTTACAGCAGGGCCATCAACTTCATTTATATATCCCCAAACACACTGAGTGCAATTCACAGATAAGGCTTTGGTGAGGTGGTGATGCTGCACTCAAGCTCTTTGCTCCTTACCTGTTTTAAAATACTTTACCTTATAGATATCTCTTATTAACTGTTTTTTCTCCTTTTTTTTTTTTTTCCTTTTAGAAAACCAAGTCATGCTGCTGCCATCCTACCTGCAATGCATTAACCATCATCAGAATGAAATCTCTTGTCACTTGAGCTCAAGGGCAAAGCATTTTTACATGGCAGTAGCATTAACCTCAGACCCTAAGAGGGAACACAACCTGCTCATTGCAGATGTTTTCCACTTATTGCTAACTAAATCCTGTTTATGTGAGTATGTCAAGAGTGAAATTTCATTCTCAAACACAGGCAACATTGCTGTCAGCACAAGTTTTACCATTGAACCTGAGGTTAGAAGTGAACCCTTCAAAAAGAATCTACTAACCTATTGGCTAAGAAACATTAAAATAATTGAGCACTTTTGCTTTCTATAAGGAAAAAATTTTCCATTAGCTATTATCAGCAGGAAAAATTAGGACGTTGTGTTCTTTGGTATTTTAAGCTCACTGTAAGCACATTGACCTCTGTGACACTGCACTCAGTGAAAAACCAGGATGCATTTTTCAAGCTGATTTTAACTCACATTAAGGTAACCCAGCAGGAACCCACCTGCAGTTTCTGCTAATATACCCATCCTACCTCTAAGCTGATTAGAAATTCACCTCTATAATTTGCATGCACTTTGAGACAAAAACAGAAGTGTTTGCTTAATGATGTATACAAGCACACACATGAAGGGACAGCCAAAAAATTAATGAGCTGAGTAAGACTTAAAGCCTTGGAAAGAGTCATAACATGATGAGTATTGGAGGCTACAACTGCGATCCCAGCAGGGTCCCCACAGTGTGCAGTGAGCACAGAGCACACACGATGCATCATTATCAGCACAAGTTGGTGAGTTCAAGGCACTTTCCCCATTTGCACTTGCATGTAATGCAGCTGTAGGAGCTGGTTAAATTGTATCGGCACTGCTCATTAGGGTTTGCTTTTTTATTTATTTTTATTTTATATGATCAAGTTCATTGCCATTTTGGGGAAGTTCCAGCAAATGTGTGATCACCGCAGCACTGCACTCAGCTGTCCTAGACTTGCTCTCTTAGCTCTGTGTTTGACTGAAACGTGTTTAATTTATATTTCCTTCTCATAGTATTGGACCTTGACAGTGTTCAAGCTGAGGAACAAGAGAAACAGCTCACTGAAGGTCAGTATTAGTACTTCTTTCTGCTGATTGCCATGATAAAATAGCTTGTTCTTGTACCTGATCCCCGAGAACAGTAGTCTGAGTAATTAACCAAATTACAAAACGTTCGTGTCTTGGTGGCACTGCTGCTTTAAGAGTCAGTGACTCCCTAAATCCTGGAGGAGAGCTGTGAATTCCCTGCACAAAGTTGAACACAGACTAGTTTTTCCAACTAGCACAGCTGTAGGTTATGCAAATTTGGATGGATCCCTTTGAGCATTAGTGTTAATTAAAAGTTAGGTGTAAGAGTCAGGTCTGTCTTGCCTCTTTTTAGGTGACTTTAGAGAAATTGATTTTTCCTCTTCTATTCCCTGTCCAGTTGGATCACTGATTAGAAGTATCACAGCAAGTACAAGTACTGGAGCAAGTAGCAAGGATTATTTTAATGGTATAAATGCATTTAATTATAACTCTATCTGTACATAGATGATCTCCTGCTATCCATTCCAAGCTGAATTAATGTATGATTCTATATTAAACTATCATTTTCCTCTTTGCTTGTTATATTACATTTTTATAATTTGGTTAAGAGTTTGTATGTTAGCATGAGTAGTTGCTCCAGAAATAAAATATGCAAAATCCTTCAACTTTGTATTTGTCCATGCTGTTTCTTAGTTTGTGTTCAAAAACTCAGCATGATTAACAATATGCAGCATGCACCAGACGAGTCATGGACATTACAGAACAGTATTTAGAGGAGTGTGGCATGTCTGGAACAGTATAAAATGTGACTATTCAATCACTGTCATGCAAACCATATCTCAGTGCTCTCATGATGCTTTCTGAATATATTTGCATGCTATATTTAATGTTCTGTGATAAACCTTGTTTGTTATTCACTGTCTTTTGATGCCAAAGTTCTAAGTGAAAGAAAAGCTGTGATAGAATAGAACTGTAGATCTAGCCTCATGTAATCTTTTTATCCTCTTTTATGGTTTTTAAAATGTCACAGAGTCATCAAATCCTTGAGAGGTTTGGGCTGGAAGGGACTTTAAAGATTACCTCATTCCAATCCTCCTACCATGGATAGGGACACCTTCCACTAGACCACATTTCTCCAAGCCCCATCCAGCCTGGTCCTGAACATTTTGAGGGATGGAACAGCCACAGCTTCCCTGGGCAATCTATGCTAGTGTCTCACCACTCTCACAGTAAGGAATTTCTTCTTAATATCTAATAGAAACCTACTCTCTTTCAGTTTGAAATTCTTCCCCCATTTCCTGTCACAACATTCTCTTGCAAACAGTGTCTCTCCAGCTTTCTTGTAGGCTCCCTTCAGGTACTGGTATTTTACAGGATAATCCTGACAGATATTCAGCTGTATTCTGCAGTGAAATGTCAGATATGCATTGCCTATGTGGAAATAAGTGCCCCTGGCCATAAAGGCGTCTCAAGACATACTCTCAAGCATTTCCACAGGAGCACTGCCCCTGACTCCATGCTAGTGGCATGTCTGAGAGTGTAGCTCCGTGACAGCTGGCTGTGGTATTTTTGCTCTAGTGAGTGACAACAGTGTCCCATATGGGATTTCCTATACAAGTGAATCTCAGCAGTGTTGAACCAACCAGTGTGAAAGGGCTGAACATGTACACAGACACAAAAGGTTGAAAGCCATCCCCTCCACGACTGATCTGCACAGATAGTGTAATTCATAAAAAAACCACCAGAATATTTAAAGATACATTTGCACATGGGGAAATTAAGTGGTCAGATGTTTGAATCCAACTTGTAGTGGTGTTTGGGTGTGTGTATGTGTGTGAATGGTCTCACATCAGACCAAGCAGGGTTGAACCAGCAACCCAGACCATCAGTGTATGTGCATGTGTTTGCAATGCCATGAAGGCTCTTTGCCAGGTGAAATCACATGTCTTTTGATGGACCTTTGTTGTGTTGGGCCATGCTATGATCCATCTCTGTATATGTGTTATCATTCATACAATCCTTCAGAATAAGCTCTATTGCAAAAAGAATATTGTTCTCTTTTGTTATTTCAGCAATACCTGGGGTAAATATGTACCTTTCTGTAGATGTTTTTTTCTGTCTTACTAGTATTGCTACTTATTTTACAGATACAGTCTGTGTTTTCTTCCCTAATTCCTTCATCAAATTTCATGACTCTTTACTTTTCGTAAAGGTGAAAATTTTCATTCCCATTTTATGAAACACTTCTAAGCTTTCCACACATGAGAAATAAACTGTAAGTCTTTTCTTTCAAGAACTATTTCTTAGATCACTGTTATATATAAAAAATGTTGTCATGGTGCTTTGGGGTGTTAAGAAATCTTCAAGAATATTTGTGCCAGGTTACTAATGTGTTCTGGAGTCCAGGTGTTTATATATATTCTGTTTGTAGAAGTCTTCCTCTGTATGGGCACAAATCATGCAGGCATTGTTTTTCCAGGTAGTTTGTAACTATGGGAACAGCTTTAAGCACCCGTATGGATAACAGAATGATTTGAGTCCTTACCTGGGTATGCTCCTAATCCATTTTTGGGAGCAAAAATAACTGTTTACAATCTGTTTTGTTTCATCTTATTATTTTGATGTTAACATTGAGTATATATTCGGTGTAAATACCCAGTAGGGCTGTGCTGGCTCTCAGGGGAAGTTTCTGCACACTCTGTAGGTGCCAGTAGGAATCCACCATCTGTACAAGTGTGAGCCACAGGAATAACAGAAGGGACAAGCAATAACAGAAATTGCCACTATATCATGATTTACAACTCTATTATCTTCCATGATTTAGTCACCTGAATGTGATGAGAAAAGCATAGATGAACACACAACATAAAATGAAGGGTATGAAGTACTGTAGTCTGTGTCCAGCGAATGCTAAGAAGAGACTCCATCAAAATACAGTCATAATCTGGCATTAAATGGAACTTGTATTTTTACAGAAGCTGTATTTTAGACTATCAATCTCAAAAGAATGTTCAGATAATCTCTAGTTGCCAAGCTAAATATGCTGTGTTTCCATAAGCATGTGAAGAACTCATGTATATGGGGCTACTGAAGCTCCTTTTACCACCAAGAACTTTACATCATCAGTATTTTCACCTTACACTTTGCTTGAGCTGCTTTCCTAATAAGCAACTGACAAATGAAGGTTTATGCTGAGCTATTTTACGCTATGATTAATTTCATATTGTTCTTTACATATGACTCTGGATTGACTAATCTTTTATGCATGCAGATGACTAGTCTGAAGCTGTAGCAAGCAGACTTCTTGAAAGAAAAATAGTGAGAGATCTATTAAGTGTATTTATTCCTCATTAATATTCATTAGCAATTCATTTCTTCATAGAAAGATGTCCTTTTTTATTCCTGTTTGCCTCTTGATTTCATTACTGAGAGCAGTAAAAGGTTTTCTGATGTTGCTTGAAGGACTAAAACTGTTTAGTTACTCTCTATAATACTCAGATTAGCTGTGCATCAGTCTCCCTGTTATCTTTTTTTCTGTCATTCTCTAACAAATTATCAATCTGAAAGTTACATCCTTGCCATAAAGTGACTGTAAGGTTAAGCTAATTGTCATCTGTCTCCAGATAGCTTGTTTCCTTAGAAAACCAACCTGTAGACACTGATTTGACAGAAAAAAATGCCTTAAATTTAAAATAAAGCGCATGTAGTGCTAAGATCAGTATTTACAGCAGAGTCATCAGATAGGTTTTATGGGAAAAGTTTTCTTGAAAACCAAAGGGCTCGATAGGATTGAAAATGAAACAAAAACTCTCAAAAGACTTTTTTTACCTGGGAAAAATAATATAGTTGAATAACTGTGTAAAGGTTGTTTTGACAGTGAGTGGCCGCTTATATTCTGGCCTTGGCAATTCACCTCTGGAGGGCAAAGCCCAAGAAAACTTGCAAAGGGGCCTGGTTCTGCTCAGAAGAACTTCAGCATGTCATCCCATTACAATGTGCATAAAGGTAATGTGAGGGAAAACAAGGAAATAACTTGCTCTTCTATAGACATCACCATGCATAGTGTAGGTCAAGCACTGACTATGGATAGAAACCTGCCCATCCTGAGGGGCAAGCAAGGAAGGAATGGGGAAAATGTATTAATTGTTCAGTTACAGTATGACAGACATTCAACCAGACCTGGGAAATGAGAGTTGTAATGTTTTCACATTTTTCAAAAATTTTAGAACTTTGTCTTTCTTGTGCATTTTGGGGTGTGCAAGTAGTTTTTGAGTATCCATTCTTGACTTTTTTTTCTTTCTTTCTTTTTTTTTTTCTTTTTAGAGCATCAAAATGTCAGAATTTTAAACAGGAGAATTAGAGTAATTATTATTATTTTAAATTTAAAAATGTCTGAAATAAATACCCACAGATTGAGGTGTTTCTTATGATGCTGACAAAAAAAAGAAACTGACCTTAGACCCGCCTTTTAAAAAGTATGATTTCTTGATAAAAACCTCTTTATCTGGGTAATTGCCACTTTACTGTATTCATCTTCTGATATTCATCTTCATTAAAGTGCAGGAATGTGATTTAATGAGCTCTAGCAGTCCATAAACACTAAGCGTTTTCTTTCATTAATGGATGTAGATTTTAAAGGCAA
>JAWWMO010000096.1:11184354-11201814 GCA_035047845.1 Dendrocincla fuliginosa | reverse complement strand
ACATTTTTGATTCAAACATACCACTTCTTCTGTGTGAAAAAAAAAATATAAAAATCACAGACTAAGGCTTAGAAATAGAGTTTAATTCTTCCTTGAGCTGACAGCATATTAAGTGGAAACTTGTCTTCCAGGAACTGCACAATGACACCATCTCTTTGTGTAAATGTCTTTTCAAGTAAAGTTTGAATTTCTTTTTACAAATATATTATTTGCTGAAATACATTTCCCCCACTCAAGCAGAAGAGCACTTTATATTATTCTGTGAATTGCAGTTCATGAAGGCATAGAAGAATGGGTAATGGCTTTAAAGTGGGAGACGACAGGTTTAGATTACATATAAAGTAATTCCTTATATCATCACCCTATGAGGGTGGTGAGCCCCCGGCACAGGTTGCCCAGAGAAGCTGTGGCTGTCTCATCCCTGGAAGTGTTTTAGGTTGTGTTGGACAGTGCTTGGAGCAACCTGGGATATGGAAGGTGGAACGAGATGGTGTTTAAGGCCTCTTGCAACCCAAACCATTCTATTATTCTATCATTCTGTGATGAGGAAGACATAACCACAGCAGTGGAGGATGTTACCAGGCTCCTCCCTGCCCATGCAGCTCATCAGATGATGCAGCAGCCTCGGAGAAGTGATGTGCAATAGGAACTGACACATTGCATGTGTCCAACTCCTGGCACATGAGGTGACTCACCCTGTTCCCAGGGTGATGCCTGTAACATAGATGCTACTGGGTCCCCTTTTTTACTCTGGTTGTAAGCTGCTGGTGGCTGCCACCCTGTTCCATTGTGTGTTCATGTACTGAACTTTAAGCATGGACATCTCATGACAAGGGTTCAGGTGGAACACTTTCTTCAAAGTGCAGTTAAAAATTCTAGGGTATTCTAATAGATGAAAGAAAATTTTTCAAAGTTTGTGAGAGAAGTGGGAAAGAAATACAGGAATATTAACTTATATTTACTCAGTCTGACATACCACACTTCTCTGAGGAAAAAAAAGCTACCTTTTGTAAAAACCTTACAAAGGGATTGAAATACAATGTGACTCTGTATTAGAGATTCATATATTCCCTATCTGAATGTGGGACATGACTGTAGAGGTATGGCTTCACCTCACTATTGTATAAGCCTAACTAAATGTAGGGTATGTTTTGCTGTCACAATTTCTGTTTCCAGAAAACTATGTATACTTTTATAAAAGAAGCTTGCTATGTATAAGGTTCTTTCCCTAAGACATTCTGGTTTTACTGGTAGCAGTGAAAGAAAAACAAGTCTAGAGTAGTTCTGAACTCACCAGCTATGGGAAACTAAGACATGAGATGTGCATTGTTTTTTAACTCAGACAACTCTTAGTTGCCATTACTTACCTACCATTTCTTCATTAGCATTTTGGCCAGGAAATGAGTTCCAAATGCATCAATGAAAGGAGGGGATGTTGCCAAAGACATGCTCATGTGACTTATCCTTTCTTTCCTCTCCTTTCTTTTTCCTAAACAGGAACATTATCACTGATGCTGTTGCTGCTGTTACTGAGTTTCCTGGTCTCATAATATGCAACTGGCTAAAGATTTAACACCTTCATTTTTTCCATATATGCCATTTCATCTTAAAGATTTGTGATTCTTGGAGTTTCCTATTACTTTTCTGAATTGTGCTTTAACTTCCTTTGTAAGAACTTTGGAGGCTAAACCTTTGTCTCTGCTGAAAGGAGAGTACAGCAAGGCTCAAGCAAAAACATTGATATTTGAAGTCTAAATTATCTATTTAAGAGAAAACAAGTCTCAATAGCAATAGTATTATTAAAAGCTATTATGAGGGAAACTCTCTTAGCATCTACAGGATTCTGATCTACATCTTTTGTCTGATCCTTTGCTTTGCTTCAAGCATTCCCCAGGATACAATGCAATGGGTACAATGTTAGGTGGGGGCTGTGGTAAGTTGTCAGCATCTGAGGTTCCTCAGTGTGATTTAATGTTGAGGACTCCTTTCTTCTCAGCCTTGGGTCCACTAGGGATTATCAATTTCATACCAAAATCTGCTTGTACTTTTTTGGTTGGTAGCTTTTCCCATTGGTTTCCAGTTGTTCAACCTTTCTGTTTCTGTTTGTCATTGCCAAAACTGGCTTTACCTGAAACACAAGATGCTATACCCCTCTGGTGACCACTGTGATCTATGTGTAAAGGCTTTGCCCTCTGGTCCCATCTCTGCAGTCTGCCACACAGCATCTGAGTTTACAGGCACAGACAGTTCAGTCCACACAGAAAAACTACTTGTTATCATTATAAACCAAGGGATAGTTAAACCAAATCAACTTCATAGTTGCCTTGAAAAAGGTGAAACAGCTTAAAAAAAATCCAACAGCTTAAAAAAGCTGAAACAGTTCAGGTCAAGAAAAGGCCAGAAGTGTCTTGAGACTCTGTTCTGCCAAAACTCATGTTTACTGGGCTGCAGTTTCATATCCAATTTTGCATGCACAACCAAGCAGAGAATGGAAATAACTCAACTGGGGCAGGAGGGCATGTCCTGTATGAGTCCTGGGTCAGAACAAGAGAGAACAGAGTCTAGTGAGAAATATCTGCTCCTACAAATTTAACCTCCCCATCCCCTCAGCCTGTTTCATTGCTAATTACCCAAATTCATTTAACCTGCTCCTTACCCGTAAGTTCTCTTGGTCTTACCAAAAAACAAACTTCGTATTACAGTAATTTCAGTGACATCAGCTGAGAGTAAGTTAGAGACTTTATTGTGTTCATTGTAGTCAGGAAAGCTTATGTTAACACGGATGAGAAGTGAAATAACAGGCTCTTGATATGCAGACTTTGTAGACAGGATGAACAATTAGCAGTTGGATTCTTTTTCTTTTTGAGAGAGCAATTGTCAGAGTAACTGGTTTGTACAGCCTTTTCTGTGTTGTGTTGATGATGTGCTCAGGTCTGAAGGGTATCAGCCACCATCTCAAAGCAGAGTCTGATCAAAACAGACTGCTCCAGGTTTTGTCTCATCATTCCCTGAAAAACGTCCAGCCTGAGCAACCAGCAGTACTGCCAGCCAATCCTCAGGACAGAAAGGTTTCTCCTCACATCCAGCTTGTCTCTGGTTCCAGCTGCCTTCTCTTGCCCTCCTGCCAGGTATTGCTGTGAGGAGCCCACCCCTGCCCCCTCAGTCCCTGCCCTGACATGCTGACACAAGGATTGTTGATTTAATGAGATTCTGTGAGAGTTTTTTGGACTGTGTGTTTTAAAGATGCCCTGTGATCTGTTTCATTATGTGCTGACTTTCTCAGAAGGATCAAAATGCACAGCCTAGAAAATAACTTCTGAACTCATGTTGAAGATCTTAAAACAGTGACTGAATTATGAATGATCCACCTCAGCATGATCAGGCTTGTCTTACTTTAAACACAGTATCACATCTCTCCTAAAGAATCATCATAGAAACTTAATTAGAACAAATTTTCTAGTGAATAGAAAAAAAAAGAACAGAAAGAAGTGACATCTTCTTTCACATTACATGGCTCTTGTTACCCACACATCTATGTTAATTTCATCCAGAAAACTGTATTTCTGAAGTCCTCCTCTCCCTGAGTTATGAGCTTTATTTCAGAGCAATGCATGAACTCTTGAGCAGTGCCCTACTAGAGATGTGAAGGTAGGTGGATTGTGCATTTAACAATAATTGGGGTGTTGAATCACGTCTCTAGTATTTTTATGGTTACATTGACTTTTTCACACTTTGTGGCTAAAAATGAGAAATTACCCTTAGGCATGTTTTAAGGATATTGAAACTTAAGAAGTACATTTAATTTGTGTCTGGCAACAGGACTGTTTCCCATTTTTCTATAATTCTACTGGAATTTAATTTCAGTTCCAAACACCATAAGGCAAATAATGAATTTTATAGTTCGGTGTTTGAGCCAAACATGGATTTAAAAATTAAGTATAGAAAAGGTGGTTAATTTTTAGGAAAGAAAAATACTTGAAACTGTGCTTTCAGGATTAATGTTTTTTTTCTAGAAACGATTCCTTTACCTCTTAAAAATCATGTATGAAGAGTATAATTCAATTTATAGGCCTAACTTTTAAATATTGTTTCATATATTTCTGTTTTTATCCCTACACTGTTCTGTAACTTCTGAATTGCAATTTTTACCACTTTGAAACTGCAATTCTAGTGTTTTTCCTATTTTTAATACTTACCAGTTCCAAACTGAAGAACAGACAGTTCTGACAGTGAAATATACTTCATGGAAATATACTTCATGTAACTATACTCTTTTTCACTAGTCTCTTGATATTACTTGAAATGGGGGGAACTTTAAAACAGTCTGTACTGATTTATTTTTGAGAAGATGTTAGAAATTATTAATATTTTCAGTACATCTGCAGTGTGTGTAGTACTGTTTGCTAAAAGAGAAGGATTTTTTGTATGTCTTTAGCTAGGAAAAAGGAGAACCTTTTATTGTTCTACAGGAGTTGTTATAATTAAATATACAATGTTTAAAAAGTAAAGAAGCATTGAGGGAAACATCTAGTAATTAGGTGTGGTTTTTCTCATTGCACCTTGAAACTATGAAAGAACCTTTGGAATAATAGAGCATCTTTTCATTATTGACAGTAACTCTTTTGAGATTGGTTTTAGTTTATTTTTTTCTCCCCTTAAACCCTTTGTCAGCTCCTGAATTCAACAATCTTTCTTGTCCTTCTGTCATTTCACTCATTTTTCTCCATTCTGAACTAGTTTCATGCCTCCTCTTTCAGCTCCTCATGAACAAACACTTTTTAAATCAAGTAGGTATGAAAAAGGTAAGATAATTAGTGGATGCAGAAAAAAATGAGCAAGCTGGGACTGATAAAATAAATCCACATCTGAATACCCTACTATGTACATTGTGCTCTGGCACTGCCAGTTCATTTTCTTGACTCAGCAAAACAACTTCAGAATCTCAAGTTGTGGACCAGAACACAATTATGAAATCACAATAAATGATGCAACCTAGCTATTTTATCAAGAATGCTATTGCTGTTTTCAGCTGACAGGACTTTCTTCATTTCTCCATCTACAAATACTCAGCTTGGTTTTTGAAGCCACTACAGTCATCACATGGACTTGGTACTGGACACTGATTCCAGACAGTTTTCTGACCAGTACAGTCTGAGAGTTATATTTGGAATTGGCTCAAACTTTGCTTTAAATCTTTTCTATAAAGAAACTCCACTAAGTTATAGTTCTGAATTTATGATGCTTTTGAGATCACTGATCATGAGCAATACGACATTTATCACAGTGTGAGGGCAACCACAAGGTAGCAGTCTGTGTTCTTCTCCTGCACAGGAGCCACACGAGCCAAGAAACACTGGAAACTGTGCCTGAGAGGGGACATGGTGTTTGTAATGGCTGTAATGAGGGCTTACAAGGGATAAGCTTCATTAAGCACTTGTCACAGCACTTGCTGTCTGAACCAATACTGCTGTTTGACATCTCTGTTGACATGCTCTGGCATTTTAATGCTAACCTACATATCCATCTTCATACATATTGTTTTCCTCTTTCCTTGTGTCAAAATAGCAATTAATTTCCAGCCTACCACTGACAACAATGCACTGAGACAAAGTTCAAGCAGTGTTTTATAAATGCCCAGAAATGTTGAGTAGTTAAGTTGAAGTGTTAGTGCTTGACATTGATTTATACCTGCTTCATGCACCACCTGCCATTTTCTCATTTAAAACTGAGCTTTACTGGTTGCATGCCATTTTTTCCCTGATTATTGGTTTGCTGTTTTGCATAAATCGGTGTGTCATGAGTATGCCACACTGGGAGTTCAAAGACTGAGTTCATTTCAGTATGAGTTGGGAAGAGTAGAAGGGAGAGGCTTAATAAAGGAAAAAGAAAATACAAATACTGTTGCCAGGTACCTGATAAAGGAAGTTTTCTGTGCATAAGGCAACTTAATTTTCCAGATTCTTCTGTTCTTTTGGTATATTTTCATACCTGAAGTGCTTTAGGTGATACAATTAACATCAGTCTTCTTCTGTATGTTCCCCATAAGAGAATAAAGTTTGTCTTGTTGAAAAATTTCTTTTGTTTCTGGCTCTTGGCCTTGAAGAAGATTACATGTAAGTTGTTTTATTAAAAGCCCTGACATCTTCCTATCATAAAAAATATCCATATTTCTGTCTTCCCCTCTGATCTTCTTAGTAGCCCTTTACTGAAAGTTTTCTGGTTATGAAAGTTCAACCAGCATAAACATACTGTATAACAAGTACATACAGAAAAACAGACACTACTTGAATTCAGCCTCTTTTCTTCTGCTCAACAGAACCTCCTTTAAATAATGCCTTTATGTATTCTTGTATTCTTTTCTAAGGAAATAAAGCAAGCATTCTCCTTGCATTTCAATGATTTAAAAAACTCAGCTGCTAAAATGCCGTGCTACAGCTCAGCTCCTCTGCCATGGGGAGTTTAATTATTGGTTTGAATGGAAGCAGAATAGGAACATGTCTTGAGGCAGGAGAAGCATTATTAAGAAGGCATCTAGCATAGAAGAGGTATGCAAAACCATTTGGCATATCTCCATTTATTTAATAAAAAGAAAATCAGTTTCTGACAGTTGGAAAGCATGCGATCTTATTCCTAAAAAAAAATTCCATAACAGCTGTGTGTGCCTCTGCTTTCTTGACTATAATTATTGCTGGGTCCTATTTTCAGTGATATGTTGAGAAATCAATTAAAAACTTACCTAGAGTTTTGTTTAGGGATTGAAGTGTAAAGTCAGATCTAGCAGTAAAAATGGAAGTTTGTTAACTGAAAAGAAAAGAGGATTTATGTTTGTCACAATTGCTTTTGTCACTTGAGGATTTATTGGTCAATTAAACAGAATCACTACGACAAATCACCATACTCACTCATAGCTGACCTCATTGACACATCAAAGCTGAATGGCCCTCTTTGTTTGAGGAGCACAAGGTACAACAGAGGAACACCAAAAGCAAGTGCATATGTTTCTTGGAATCAAGGAATCATCTGATTTCTACATAAGCCTACCAATGGCTCCTCCACAAATGCCATTCAATGACTTGTTATTTAACTCCTTTTCACTGTGCTGTATGAACAGGATTTGACAGGAAACAATACATTCTGATGCTTGGAGTTAAAAGCAAGGGTGTGATTTGGTGGGAATTTGGTCAGTGCACTCTGCAGGAGCTATAGAGGCATTCTCTCTGGAGGAGTTTTCAGCACCATGAATGCTTTGTGGGGTCTTTGCTGGGCTACAGTTAAGTTTGTGCTGTCAAGAAAAAGCCTTGATACTCTGTGAAATCATTTTATTTCTACAATACAATGGACTTTGAAACTGATACAGATACTCACTTTGCTCCATGAGCCAAGGCCTTTTCTGATGTTCTGTTGAAAGGTTGGATGGTGTCAGAGTTGGCAGATGACACTTGACCAGTGTCAGGCTTTGATGGATATGCTATTGGGTCAGTTATTGCAACAACCCCTTGGCAGTTTTGGCTCTGTGTGGTAGATTAATAGGGTCAGCACCCAGGTGTCTTCCAGAATTTCTCCTTTCCTAAGTGATGTAAGTGTGGAAACAAACTGCAGGGAGTACACATGTATACTATCAATTAAATGAAATAACGGTGAACAAGAAGCTGCATAATTTATTTCTTAAACATTTTCTACATAAAAGGCAGGAACCAGAAAATGACCATATCAAAAGAAATCCTATGGGAATCTTATTCAAGGCTATGCTTCATGATGATCTTGAAGTTCTAGTGACAAGAATTATGTATCAGTGCAGAATGTGGATATGGATCCTTTTGTCCCTCGCATATTTAGAGAAGGAGGATACCTTCTCTAAATATATAAATAAATATAAAAAAATAAATATATAAATAAATAAATGGAGAATACCAGTCCAACACAGCATTTTAGCACAGACATTCCTGAGATCCTTCCTCCTTGTACTATGCCCCTCTGCAATATCTCCCAACTCACAAGTCTCTGTGTGACTGTGCCGTATGGCTAATGCTGTTTTAAATGCAGATCCTGGCATTTAATACAATTAAGTGAGAGTGTTGTCATTACACAAACAATTTGCAACAAGATTATCCCTAGGGCTCAAAACCTTCAAGTAATTGAATGAAATAGCAAACTGCAAACAATAATAAATGTGCACAGAAGTTTGACAAGGAGACAGCAGATGCAAATAAAATTGAGCAGAGAAGCCCACTGCTGATGAAACATTACCAGCTGGAGTGTAGCTGCCTGCCCCTAGGGAGCTGTTGGGATGCCAATGTATAAATTAATGTGCTGCAGAGAAAGAAAAAGAATAGGAACAGCAATTAATGGATTACAACAAATACTTGGCATCTGAGTTTTGATCAACTTGAAAGGCAATTACTTGGTTTTGAGTATGTGAAATTGCCTACAGCATGCTTTGGGAATGTTCCCGAAGGTGTACTGCTCCTCTGAATAAAGCTGTCCACGAAGGAATGTTTCATGGATACCATTTCTTTCATGCAAATATGTGATATTTGGTCCCATTTACATGATCTTCTCAGCTTCAGGAAGGACTTCCTGGTTGCTCACACTAGCCTGCTCTATCTACGGTACCTTTTGGGCAAGTGCTCAGACTAAAAGTTCCCTATTACCTGTTTTTTCCTCTGGGACTTCTACTTGATTGTAAAATTTACCACTTTTTTTTGTTTCTCTGTGTGTGGGTTTCTTTAAGCTGAAACTCACCTGTGTGCTCTACTGCTGGCAGGTAAGATCTCCTTGCAGTCTAGGAAAACAAACTTTTAACTCTCTTTGATTTGCACACAGCTATTCACTGCCTTTACCTTTTCATCTCAGATGCTTAGACATTTTTTCTTCCAACACCTGTGATAACCAGCATACCCTAAGGTGATGCTGGATATGGTGGGCATGCAGCCCCCAAAGTGTTCCTAATCTTGTGGGAACTATCTGCTCCTCCTGAATCCCTCCTTTCCTGTTTACTTCTGTACTTAATGGCAAATTATGTTCCTGCCAATGTTTTAGACAGTTTGGTCTAAACACAACACCATGAATAGAAGAAGCTGAAGAGAGAATTGTACATTTTTCTGAACAATTTACCTGAATTTGGTATTTGGACTTACATTGCTGATATAAGTGAGAAATCTCTGGAAAATTAATTCCTGGCAAACAAGTGAAAAGTAATTAAATTTTGCATATATTTCTTAGGTTACTTGGCTACAGAATGGGAAAGAGGATGTTTTCTCTTCATACAGGTGTGGTATAACCTAGTGTGGGAACAACTAGACTCCAAGCTTTATTCTCAAGTAACTAAAAATATTTGCATAGGAACCTGGATCCTATAAAAAAAAAAAGGTGAATATTACCTGCAACACCTGATAGAGAATCCATGCTTTTGAGTCCACACAGGTTTTGAAACCTGCTCATCAACACCTAGGTGGCCACCTTAATTTCTGCACTTTGGAGTGCGGGAGGAGAGAACATGAAGTCTGTTACACTTGAAACAGAGCAACAAGGCAAAAAGTCACTGCCCTGAAAATGTACATCAGGGATGAACAAAATAATTCACGTGGCATTAACTGCTGCCCCTTCCTCTGCTTGCTCACTTGGGTTTGGTTTGTCTGTGAACAGTTTCAGGTTGTTCTGGTGCTGCTGCTCCCTGACTCTAAAATCTCTCTGTACATTCTCAGCCTTTGTGGAATATGTCTTTGGACTGGTCCATGTGATGTCTGCACAAGTCTTCTTAAACCTGAAGTGGTGATACCCTTGTTTGAGTCACCCTGTCTCCTGAACGTGCTGCTCAGATCTGCCAGGATCTCTGTGCTCACTCAAGGGAGCGGAGCTCATGGAAACGTGCCAGGACCAGGTATGTCAAGTGGAAGAAATTCTTATCCTCTGTGATCATGCAGGTTTCAGTGTGTCTCTTACAAAAGGAAACAGCATTTGTTTCTTGAGTAGCTCCAGGAGACTAAATGTTGTGGTGAAATGTTGTGGTGAGGACTGTGGCAAACAAACAAAACTGGAATTAAGGAGAGGTTTCAGTAACAATTACATCTCATTCTGGCTGCTGTCAGAGGTAGTTCAGTCAACTGCCTGAGGTGGTTCTGTAAGGCTTTTGGAATACTATTCTTAGGCTTTAAATGATGTGGACTGTTCTTCATCCAATGAAAGACTGTGAGTCTGTGTGTTTATGTGTCACGTAAGCTTGGGAGAGAGACAAATCCTGCGGGGATCGTGGGGTTCAGGCATCCTGCATCCTTATGCTTGCTGGAAAACCTTCTTTGCCGATCAATGGAAGATAAATATCCCTCTTCTTGTCCAGGATTATCAGCTTCACCATCTGGATCTTGCAGCTCATGTGCAGGGAAGTACTGAAGACCTGAACATTTCATAGTCACAAAACCTAAGCTCGAATGTTGGCTATGTCCTTCAGTAAAGACTGTCCTCCTACCAGGGGAACCTGAGAACATTCTAGTCTGAAGCTAAATTAAAATAAAACAACAACAACAACAAAATGAGGCACCTGTTGTCCATATTCAAGATAGAGAAACTGCAAATATTTGCAAAAGGCTCAGGTGAAGAAAGGAAAGGACAAAGCAAAGCTTTTACTGTCAAATCGAGGAATAAAAGTACGTGTCCTTATGCACCCAACTATTTGCCAGGCAGCCACATGCCAGGGGTTTTACTTTTGTGCATACTATTGCCCATAAGCAAACAAACCAAACCAACAAATCCAACAAACACCACCAGACCAAATCAAAACTACATGGAGAATCTTGTTTCCATAATCTTTCTTTCCTTTGACAAAAGGCAATTCAAGTCTCTTTTTCAATATAGAAACCCATCATACATTACAGGCAGCAAGATTAAGTTCTCACCTGAATAAAAAAGGAGGATATTTTAGCGTGGGGAGAATTTGTCCTTGACTATGACAAAAAAAAAGTGGTATTTTACTTTCCTGGAAACATCACTTCTGGATGTGGTGTCACGCTCGGTGTTGGATCAGCCAAATAATAGCTCCTTATTTGCTGATGAATACAGTCACCTTTCATGAGAAGCATTTGTTTGTTTCACTCCTGTATTGGAAGTCAGGGGGAGTTAAACTTAATTTGTCAGTTAACACAAACATTAAATTGTTGATTCAGACATTAAAAAGCAAAGGCAAAAATTTCAACACTCCTTCCCATTTCCCAGGCTCAATTTCAGCCCTGACAACCCTCATCCCCCATGCCTGGTCCCCACTCCCATGGTTTTCCCTGCATGTTAACACTCAGACTTTTAGTTTAAGTGGAAGAAAAGAAAGGTATAATTCTAAGGGTATTTCAGTGTGTGGAGAGAAATGGGTAAAAAAGAGCACAAGCCATTTTCTATGACCTGCTGTTCATGGGAACAGGTATTCCACAAATTCAGAGGTCTGAAACACATTCAGCAAACCCTGGCATTAGCTGAGGACTATTGTATGTTCTGTAAGGCCAACACACAAAATTACCATTGTTAAGGTTGGAGCAGAGCAATTATTTAAGAATTAGGCAAATTTAGTGAATAAAATTGTTCTGAAAATAGAAGTTAAAAAAATAAATTAGCATACAGCACAACAAATGATGAAATTTGCAATTACACGTATCCAGTTTTGGCAAGCAAAAATGCAAGAATGATGTTTTATTCTGAGATTTAGATCATAATTGTATTTGTGCTCGACAAACAATCAGATATTGTATTACAAGGAGAAAGAGGTGAGAATGCTTTGGAAAGGGAGTAGCATAAGCCAACTTGCCATGATGAAACAGTGATCTGTATCTGCTGGGCTCTCATATATACTTGGCTTTCTGCCACATGGCCAGTCTGATTCTAGTTATGAACCCAGTGGAGAGCAATAACATTCCTCACATAAATAGTGGAAACAGGAAAGCGCTTGCTTAGGTGAGCTGGGGGTTTTGTAGTAAGTCTTTGCCTGGCCATGAAATAGTAAGGAAAATGACAAAAATTTTATGACACCATTTGAAAGAGCTGGGAAAAAAAAGGGATGAACAGTGAAGCTGTTCTGTGGTCTGAAATGAACACTACAGTTTTCAAAGTTCAAGCTGAAACAATTGGCATTCTGGATAGTTTATTTATTTTAAATCTGTTTAATTTATTAGCATCAATACCTTGGACTTTCAACAGTTATTCTAAACCCTTGTTTAGACTGAAGTTATTCTCTCTGTTGTAGTAACGTCTCTCTGTGCGAGCGCTGCCTCTTTGGAAAGCCTTGTTTTTCTGCTATGTATTACATGAAACAAAGCTGCATTTCACTGGGAGCCAAGCACAGGCAAAAGTGTGTCCACCTGGGTACATCTCATCACAGAACCACATGAAACAGGGGTGTTCCAACCCGTCTTGTGGAGTGTTTGATTTCCAAACACATCTTCTTACACTCTGCCTGGAAATTGTATGTTTGCGGTGACAGTATGGTTCTAATATTATCTCATCCATAATCTAAACATAAAAATGTATTGTATGTGCAGTCTTATGAATCTGTTTACAAGGAAACAACATTTTCCTTTAGAACTGAAATCACCACTAAATGCTTTAGAAATACCATTACTCATTTGATGCCTCTTCAGGGAACACATAAAATATCTCCATTACTAAATATATTAGTTCCACTGTACTTATCTGAAAATTATTACTGTGTTTTGCAATATTATAACAACAGAACATTGGCTTAGTGATCAATTTCCCATTTATTTGATGTTTACGGTGTTTGAAATGGTTGTTTCACGTGACATGTGTTCTTGATTTTCTAAAGCTCTCTTCTTTGTTTCTTTCTACTTCAATCTTTTTATCTCTTTTGTTCCTTTCATTGCCATCAAAAGTGTTGTGTCCTTTGGACTTGCTAAGACAGATGGGCTTCTATTTTAGGCTGTTGCAATATTATATTTTTTTTGTTTCACATTAAACACTTTCCTACACATGTTCTGTACACAAGTGTAACTACTAGGCCTAAAACAAAACAAAAACTTTTATCACCAAAAAGCTGTAAGGAAAGTTAAAAAAAAAAAACAAAACACAAAACAACAACAACAAAGCAAAAAAAAAAACCCAAACAAACCAGGAATATAGCCAGCCCCTGATTGATAGTGTGCAAATTTTTGCCTATATGTTAAATATATATATATTATTTCACTGTCTTGCTAAAGGGTGGAAAAATTGTTCAAGTTTTTGGGTTTGTCCCTTTCCTTCTGCAGGGATGCTTCAGCTAACAGTTTGGCATTGAACTCAGGTGGAAGTCTCACAGCATGGGGAGAAGGAGTGATCAGTCAAAGGATCTCTTTTACACTTTCAGGAACTCATGTCCCATCAGTTTCAAAAATGAAAAACAACAACAAACAGGTAGCTTGAAGCAAGGTGAGTAAAAGAAAGGTATTTTTGCCATTGTTCAGGGTTATGCCCTCATGTGGTCAGTGGGACTGCTGAGAATCTGACTTGAGTGAGAAAAGAGCAAGGAGGAGCAGTGGAGGCTCGATGCAGTGAGCCACCAAAGAGCCTTCAAAACTGCTATCTCTGAGGGGTGGCCCTATCCTCAACCTGAGAGAACAATTAGTTATTGATACAATAATAAGTATTTTGTCGTGAGAGTAAATCTGTGTTGAGGCAGCCTCAGAGTTCCCGCTTGCCCAAGGTTTGGGGGCAATGTAATGAGGTACTGCCAATGGGTGGCCCTGAAAATTGGGCTGCTGGGAGGCCCCAAGGGGATGAGATGGTGAGAATCCCGGAGGGGTGAGGTGGTGGGAAGCCCTGAGGATGCACTGGCTGACAGCACTGAGGGGATGGGGCAGCTGGAGGCACCAGAGCACACGTGGTTTCAGGGCCCTTTGTGACACACTGTGACCTGGGCATTGCTGATGGCATGCAACATGGCAAAATGTCACAGGGCCCTTTGTGACCTGCCATGGTATGTGTGCTGGCAGTGACACACCCCAGTATCTGAAGGACATGATGGAACATTGTGGGACGTGATGGGACAGCATGGGCCATGATGAGACAGAGTGCTGCTGTGAGGATCCCTCACACAGCCACCTCATTCTTTGCTGACCCTGTGTTTTCCCTAGTTACCTCCCATCCCTGTGTCCTCAGGAACCCTGGAGATAGGAGAGTGAGATGGCAGCAAGACCCCAGAGTATCCCCAGGCAGGCCTCGGCACAGAAGGAGGAGGAAGACCCTGGTGTTACTCCTTCTCTCCCATCTGCGTGTCAGAGTTCCTTGAATCCAGGCAGCAGAATGTCAGAGGGACCCTCAAGAGAGCCCTTGCTGGCCACTGTGAAGAAGGAGGAGAAAGGTTCCCGGGCTGCCCGACAGTGGCCACCTCAAAAGATGGAGGAGTTCCAGCCACTGCGGGCAGGTGAGTAGCAGAGCTAAGACACAGGGCTAGTGGCTGCAACCAGCTGGGCCCCATCCCATCCTCTGTGGACATCCCCAGGGAAAAGGGGAAAGAGGGGATAGGTCCGACCATCTGGCAGTTGTGCTCCATTTATTTGGCATCTTGGGGCTGGGTCCGCCGGGGAAGCACAGGTCTGGGGAGGCTTCACTGTGTTCTTCAGCCTTTCCCACAGCCCCTCATCTCTGCTTGGTCTTTGTCAGATCCAGTTGCAGATCCGACAGAAGAACAGGAGGTCATGCGTAAGCGTTGCAGTGATAGAATACAGGTGCTGGTGCCATCTCTGCCTGGGCTGGGCGTGCCCTTACTGTTTAGCTGACCCCCACCATTGAAGTGCTTGATGGGACAACCCTCTTTTGTTGGCCCTTCCTTCTGCAGACCTTTTGGCAATTTGTCAAGGCCACTGAACGTGAAGAGATTGCCATCATGACCCTCGAGGGCATGAAAACCTCTGACTGCTATAACTCAGAGGCTTGTGCTGCCATGTTGAATTTGCTTGTGCAGAGTGAGAACACCAATTTGAAGCAAGTAAGTAGCCTGCAGCCAGGACTCGAGCCCCCTGGGCATTGTGTGCCCCTCAAGTTGGGTCATCTGGACACCCAAAAGCCTTTTAGCCCAGTGCAGCAGAGTGGGAATGGAAGTAATTATCTGCAAAAACAGGGGATGTGGCTCACTCTGGCAGCATTCCAACTCTATCCCATGTCTCCTCCAGGTGCCAGTCATTGTGACATATATCCACTGGTGGCTCAAGACCAACACAGAGGCGTCTGCTGAGCACAGGCTTGACAAGAGCCTTCTGGATCTGGCCCAAGCACACCCCAGTGATGTGGTAGTGACTCTCCTGTGCTGTGCTCCAACATGTGACAGGTATGGCACCAACCTGCATTGGGGACTCAGGGCTCACCAGCTTTTAAAGCCCATCACTCTGTGGATGCTGTCCCATGTGGGCTGACAGACTGATGGAGAGTTCCAGGACCCTCACAGCTGCTCCATTTCCCAGCTCTGGCATGTCTACCCCAGAGCCTGCTGCCATGCTCCCTCCCTGCCCCTCCAGGCACTGTCACTCGGTCCCCTGCTGCCTGCATGGACAGGCTTGCTGAGTGCTGCTGGTGAGGGATTGTGGGCAAAGGAAGGGCTGGCAGCCAGCCTGAGCCCCTGTGGCTGCCCAGACCATGGTGCTGTGGCAGAGACCCTGCTGACAGAGAGCTCTGGGCCTGCAGAGCTGCTGTGTCCATGTGGAAGGTGATGGTCTCCTCAAGCAGGACTGAAGAGATGGTGCTGTCAGAACTGTCCTATGTGCTGGAGGACTGGCCACTGCACTGCACACGCACCTCCGATGGGAAAAGCAAGGAAGTCTTTGCCCTGGCTGTGAGTTTCTGACCAGGCATTTTCTTGCCCATCTGTGGAGGTTTGGGTTGTCTCCCTGCCAAAACCAGCTGTTGATGACACAGATTTCCCCCTGCTCCTGAAAGAGAAAAAAAGTACCAAAAGAAAATTGTAGTAAAAGTATAAATATATATATTCACATATATTACAGTTATATACAATTAAACACTATGTATATAGAGAACAAGAATCCCAAACAACCCCAAAAGGGAAAAGGAGGAAAAGGGAAGAGGGATGAACTAGGAGGAAAAGGGAAGAGGGATGAAACTAGGTAAAAACAAAACAAAACAAAACAGATATACGCACTCGAAAACTCAGGGAAATAGCTCAATAAAGTAACTGACAAAATAAATTCTCACCAAACTTCCCTCAAGGAAACAGGAGAAATCTCCACCTCCATACAACTGGGAAAACAGCTCTCAGATGGGCCTCAGCTCTATAGATAAGAGAGAGGTCAACACAGAGACCTGATGTCCTCCAAGCACAGGAAAGGAAGAAAGAGGGAGGAAACCTTCCTCCTCATCTTATATACACCTGATTACATAAAGGAATGGTGTGGAATACTTCCTTAGTTATAACCCTGTTACCGGGGAAGGCCTAAACCAAAACCAAGAAAACTAAACCACCACACCATCTCCGCCCCTCTCTGTTGGTTCTCCATCCTCCCCCACCTCTGCATCTCCCTGCCTCTGGCACTGGGCTGGAAGCCTGGGTTAGGGGCAGGTTCAGGGGCTGCCAGGCTGGGTGCTCCCCCAGCACCTCTCCTGGCCCAGAGCAATGCCTGAGTGTGGTCTCTGGGTGTTTTGGCTTTTTGCAGGCAACCAGGGCACTGTGGGAAATCATCCGGGTACCCTTGTCCCCACAGGCAGTGGTGGTGGTCCCCTGCCTCTTTGTGGCTCTTCTTGTCCAAGTGTTCTGCAGCACAGAGAAGATGCCAAGTAATGTGAGTTTATTCTGGAGGAGATGCCGGCAGAGATACCACCATCCCATGAACCCCAACAGGTGCTCCATCCCAGTCCCTCCGTCCCCGCCATGGCCCTGGGGCTGCGTCCAGGGCTCGCTGTGTTACCTGGGTTTTGCTCTGCACACAGGTTTGCAGTGCTGACAGTGAAAGCACTGCTCTGCCGCCTGCAGCACGAGGAGGTGGTGCTGGCAGTCGAACGTAAGAAGGGCTGGGACACCCTGCTCAGCCGTGACACCCACTGCTATGCAGTGGGTCTGCTGGCCAGGTGAGACCCTCTTTCTCCTCATTGCCCCCATCATTTCCCTGCAGACAGGCAGTCCCACACAGTCCCTGTGGTCATGGGTGAGAGGGGCTTGTCACCAAGGGGTGGCCCAGCAAACAAAAAGGCAGGTGCACAGGAGCAGCCACCTCTCAAAGCATCAGCATGCCCTCCTGTGGGGCTGGACCGATGGCACAGAACAAGGGTCTGTGTCGGCAGTCCCACCAAGCAAGTCCCACCTGCTGGAGCAGGGCAGGTTGCACTGAGGGCCAGCCACAGAGCCTGGGGGACTTTCTGAAGTGTTTTTCCAGTGTCCTTCCCAAAAACAGACTGCTGGCATGTGGCACTGCCTTTCTTTTAAAAGAGGTGGTGGGGAAAGATAGGGCCTCTTTGAGTCAGTCTTGGGAGAGATTTGCCCGT
>JAWWMO010000096.1:11160617-11180908 GCA_035047845.1 Dendrocincla fuliginosa | reverse complement strand
AGCAACCATTGTCCACTGTTATGAGGCAGAAACTGAAAGTCACACAGGAGTGTTTCATCACTTTCCTTCCTTTTCTGTCCTTTTTCTTCCTCACACACACTATCAGATGTTGTTGAGCTTGAATAATCCTTTTGGAATGTGCAACAGTTAACAACAAATTGATTTAGATTTTGGAAATAAGGTTTTCTTCATCCTCTTTCCCCCCTCTTGTCCCAACAGGGGCATGTCTATAGCTAATGCTATGTTTACATATTGTGATGTTTCTGAGTAAGGCATGCCTATAATAGTTTATAGAATGCACATGTCTTATTTTCTTCCACTGAGTATATGTGGATGATGAGATTGCCTTATATAAAGCTCAGCATTTGAAATGTGCACACCTTTCCTTAAAATAGTAATGTGAAACAATATGGAGTGGGAGGGGTAGGAGTTATTGAGGAGATCGTAAGGAGGTGGCTGCAGATTTTTCAAATATTTATTAATAGGCTTTTCTGTGGCATCCATTACCATAGTAACAGAACAGCTCATGAAGTCATGCCCTCATTCTTCATTTTCTGATGATAAACAGATGGGAACTGAGATGCACAGATGAAAAGACTACAAACCCAATGTCAGAACAAGATTTCTTCACCAGAGATGTTACTAAAATATAGATTTATGGAGTGCTATCTCCTGTTTTAACCCAAATTAATTTATCTTTTTTACTGTAGGATTAAGTAATTACATAATTATTCACCAAATAAATTAATGTTTTTAATTTTTTTTGGTTGGTTGGGTTTTTTCCTAATCATCTTGGTTTATCTAAATTAGGTAAAACAAAGATGATGTTTCCGCAATTTGAAATATTTGGAGAGAATATTTTAAAAAGATTGTCTTAGAGGCCCAGATGAAGATTTCAGTGGGAGGTTGCAGAACATGGGCTAGATAAATTAGACAGGAAATGTCTTAAGAAGTTTTATCTCTGTGTGATGATGTGTCCTTTGTTAAAACCAGAATATCTCATTCAGCTGAAGATTGGAGTGTCACAAAGTTACCTACAATCATAGAAGAACAGGTGCAGTGTCAATGAGCTCACAGATATCTTATTTTTTTCCACAGCTAGATTTTCTTAGGATTAAACCCTCCTGGAAAAGCTGAGCATTGTGTTGTGGTGGTGAGCGTGAGAGGTTTCAGTGTCTGCTACCTTCATTTTCACAATGTTTGGTGTGGGCCAGAGGATGACTTTCCCTCTCAGTGTGGGCAGAGTGAGGTTAATTCAGGACACATCAACTAAATGTGCTCCAGCACTGACTAGGGAAGCCCCAAATTACCATTCCAGGGACACTTCAGCTCTGTTGATGGAACCTTTCAGCCCAGTGTAGCTCCTGCTTATTCCTGAAGGATTTCAATGGCAGAGTAGTACTGGCACTATGTGTCCACCTCAAAAAGAAAATTTCTAATTGTTTGAAAATCACTTAAATACTTGACTATGGGGAGACACAAGCAGCTACATCTGCCAGATCTACCACCAGGACTTTTGGAAGCATTAATTTTCCTTCATCAGTATCTCACACTGTGTAATAATACAGCAGCACCCAAAGACCTGGACTGTCTTTTCTTCCCAACTTAAACATTTAGTTGGATTTTTCTGAATGTTTTCAATGTTGCAACAAAATCCCTTTTTCTTCCCGATGAAGCATATTTGTGAGGGAAGTACATTTTCTGGTATGAAGAACACTGAGGAAAAACACTTGATCTGTCCCAGCATATTTTTGGCCTTCTAAAGTGTGAATTCTGGTGATGGAGTTTGGGGTTTCATGAGCCTTTGCTCTCACAGATGTAATTTATTATGAGGGCCAGCAGCAGAGAGCAGCAGACAGGTCAGTACTGCTGCAGTGCTGGGCTTCACAGTGTGTGGCTCTTTCAGCTCTTGTCCTGCCCTTTGCTTTTCCTACAGAGGGTACCTCCCAAGTTGCTCCCTGGCTCCTGCCCTGCATCTTGCCTGGCTGACTGTTCACCAGTTAAGCTGTTCTCCCTCCTCCTGGGAGCAATTTTTGCCATCCAGGCGCTTGTGGGCTGAGCTGTGGCTGCAGGTGGCTCAGAAGCATCTCTGAAGGTAACCAGTCAGCTTCTTGTTTGGAAGAACACCAGGAAAAAAAAAGAGGTGATGTACTAAATGTTATTACTTTATCTTTCGCTTTTTAACTGCCTTTTTTAATGTTTCCTTCTCTCCAATAGAAGGATCACCCTGTAATCACACCTGCAAGATCCATATGTGTTCTTACTGTCCACACGAACAGTGTTTCTGATATTACCTCTCCCTCTCCCTAATATAAAGCACTTTTCCTTTTCTTTGCACCTTCCTTTTATGTCACTCCTTTCTACATGGATGCATAAATTTTTTTTCTGCTCACTGATTAAATGAACTCCAATTCATTGTACCTTCAGGTTGTGCCTTTCCTCTGACTGTACATCAGCATACTGTGCATGTTTCACTCATGCCTTAAGCAGAAATTGTGTAGGGTGCTACTGGACTGTTCCTCCTTGCTGTGATGAAGGTCAGGTCAATCTTTCATTCAACTTCTCTGGAAGCATCACCTGGAGTTTTTTCAGATCTTCCATTATTGCGGCTGCATCAGCATTTCCTGCAGCCCTGGGTCTCCTGGAGGCCTTTGGCTGAGGGTGGGGTGTGAAGTCAGGGAAAGGCACCAGGAGAAGGGAGAGAAAGACATGCCTAGAAGACTGTGTCAGGAAAAGAGCCATTTATTTCTTTTTCCGTGAAGATTTGCTCCAGCCCTGTTTGTGCCACTAGTGGTGCTGCTTCTTGCTGGGCTGGGGAGTGTCTGGAGGTCTGAGAACCCTCTTCTTTGGGGCGTGCCCGGGCCTCCCAGGCAAGTGGTTCCTGTCCTGTCCTGAAGCAGAGAGGCTGTGGTTGCTGCCCTGGGCAGTGGGACCTGTGGCCACTTCCTGCCCTGGCTCTTCCTGCAGCTGGACCTGCTCTGCAGGGATGGGCACAGATTGGAGGTGGCTGGGACTCCTGCTGGAGATGGAAGTGGCTTCAGGGTTGTCATCCTCATCTCTGGCAGTGTGGGAGTGCAGCATCTCCCTGGCCCTCTCACTGCACCAGCTCTCAATGACACTGATGACGCTGTGGACCAGTGGTTCTGTGTGCTCCTGGAGAAAATACTGCAGCCTCCTGACCAAGACCTCTGCAACTGGACCGTGCACACAGAGGCTAAGCAGAATGCTGCTCTCTGCACTCTCTACCAGCCACCACTGGTCCCAGTATATCCCCACGAGTCTCTGGTGCAGCCAGGGCAGCACAGGGTCCAGGAGATGCTGTTGGTGGCGGAAAAGTCCTGCCCAGACATCGGGTAGGAGGCCACCGACAGTCACAGGGTGATGGGGGCTGTTTTCAGCCAGGGTGCTGGCAGCTGTCCCTGCCTGGCTGCTGGCCTCTGGCAGCTCTTCCAGGTTGGTCTTGCTGTCCATGTCGGTGTGTTGCAGAAGGCTGGGGAGAGCAGAGAACCAGGAGCTGCTCCCACTTGTGGATATGCTTGGCAGGAGTTCAGGACTGAGTCAGTCTGACCCAGGCTCTGATGGCAGCTGAATAAGCAGTGTGAGACAGGATGTTACAATCCATCTCCGGGAGATGTCACAATCTGCTATTTGGTAACATCACTCTCCTCCTCCCAGTGATGTCACAATTGAATGTGACTTTAGAAATATACGAAACAAAGACACAATATATAAGACACAAGGCCACAATCCATCCCCTGGTGATGTCAAAAAAGACATCAAGACCTTGACTGTGACTTCAGCTCCCTCAGATGCTCTTCACTTTCTCCACTACAGTCTCCTACCAAAATAAATACCTCAGTCCTAATCACTTTTTTCCCCACTGCTTCCACAATGGCTACATCTGGTCCCAGGCATGGGATTTTGGACATCATTATGTAGGCAATGTCAAACTTGAAGTGGCAGCTGTAGCAATGCTGCTGCTCTGCTCTTTCAGAACTCCCCTTCCAAACATGTCACTAGTGCTCTCCTCCAGCTTATCTGTGCATGTTGGCAATCACTCAAGCAACCCTCCTTCGTGAGCTGTGAAATCCAGCCATTCCTCACAGCGCCATCTGAAATTTTCCTGACTTCCTGCACCACCCTATGTTGCAGTTTATGATGTTTGGCAATGAACCTGTCTGCAACCATGAATCCATTAACACAGGTCTGATGGTTTGACTTTAAATGATGACACTCTGGTTACAAAATCCCTAAAGGTTCTAAAATGGATAGCAGGGAAAAAAATGAAAATAAAAAAGTAGCTATAAATTTCCAATTTTGTGATTGAATGGCACATGCTCTTAAAATGCTTTTACAGACATCACAGAAGCACAGGTTTTTAAGAGAGGATCATGTCCTTTTAATGCTTTCCTTACAGGGGTATGACATCCACATTGATGTACTGTCTGGTGGGTTGTTGAAAACTGACTTTTATTAGTGGCTCAGAAAATAGGAGCACAGTAAGTCTTGTATTGCTGCACATGAAACTCAGACAGCAGGAAGAAAGGATCTTTTACGAGCACATCCTTAAATTTTCCACTAATACTTGAAATGATTTAAAAAAAAATAAGAAAAAAATAAGTTAGGTTTCTTACATTGAAAGAAATGTGCTTCAAGATTTGTGTTTGTCACAATTACAAAGGAAAACACATATACTCTATCAAATAAAGGACATACTGTTAAATTACTTATATTCTGGTTTTCACAGCATGATTGAGTAGTGAATTACATTCATTTTCCTTGCATTTACAGGCTGGAACAGATGGTGAAGGCTTAGTTATAGGGAATGTGTTGTTATAGCCATGTCCATGGCTATAACTTTCTTTGTGCCAGGATGGCTTCCTTGGATGCAGGTTCACTGTCTGGGTTGTGCTGGCAAAGTCTGGAGCACTGCAGGTTGTGCTTGGAGATCAGATGGACACTTGAGCATGATCCAAGAGTAGGTTACTCGGTTGCCTTGCATCTGCCACACTTTATAGTAGGCAGTGAGGTCTGGTTAATAGGGATACTGGCTTTCTACTCAGGAGCTTGGATTCTAGTCCAAACTGTTCTTATTTCCTTTTCCCATCTTTATGCAAATATTTGTCTTGCTTGCAAAATTTCTTTCAATCGTTTAGGTGAGTAGAATGAATATGACTGCTGTAGTTCTGGAGCTCTGTTTTCCTCCATGTGTGTCCTTTAAGCAGATATAAATAAAATGTGAAGAATGAGGCTACAGGACAGAAGCCAGATACATATTTGTGCATCTGAAACTGGATTAATGAGTGATCAGCCTTGATGGGAAGCTTGGACTACAAATCAATTTACAAAATGATAATGCAGAAACATCCTTAGCGAACAGATGAAGCATTCTACAACATTCTAATTTGCATACCTTTCCTCTCTCTTTGTAAAATTTTCTTGACAAAGGCATGTTTAATGGCATAGCAAATGTAATGCCACATACATGACAGTCACTGGCAAATATCACAAATAAATACAAAGCAGTTAAAGTCAAGGTTCCACCCTGCCAGAACTAGAAGTTAGGTAAGTGAGTTGATGGAGATTTCCTGCCAAGGAACACATGCAAATATACACAGTTGGATCTGTCTTGCAGCTGGAGCACAGAGTCTCTTGAAATGTCATTATGCTATTTCTGCCTGTCACTCATTCAGACAATATATTAAAATGGAGATTAACTGTTGTTAATTGTGCAAGAACTAGCAATCAAGCCATGAACATAATTTATTGTACATTCTGTTGAACAGAGCATTCTCACCAGAGCGATCTGGTTGTGTCCTGACATGATCCTAGAGAGCAACATGTAGAGGAATGTTCAGCTGGGGCCTGTGAGCCCCCACCAGGAGAGTGCTCAGCACAGCTTTATGGGAATTGTAGTCATCTTCGCAAGAACTACTCTTTCTGCCCCAGGTGCCAAAGGAGGTAGCCCAGACTGTGATTTTGTTTGTGTTCTTTTCACCAGAGCGACTGAGGAGAAATTTATTGATAAGCCAATTCTGACTTACATATCCTCCACTTCTATTGAATGTTTCATGAAAGATTTATCACTGGAGGTAACTTTCTCTCTACTTTGCAGAAGAAGTTGTGTGACAGTTATTACAATGGGCAAATCTGGGCAGGGTCAAGAAGTTCTGTGCATGTCGAATGATGTGTATTTGCTGTTGAATATCTTTTGAATCAAGTCCTTCCTGATTTACTTTTGGTCAAAGAACATTTCACCCCCCGATCAACATGTAGTAAGAGATCTTCAACAAGACAAGGAGTGTCAGAATCTGATCTTTTTTATGCTTTTTTTTTTTTTTTTTAAATCCCAACAAACTAACTAATTCTTGTAAGCAGCTACCAGAACAGGAACGTGTACTCATAGAAAGACCTGGCAGAGCTGTGTTACATTAGTAAGCACATCAGTTTCCATTTATTCACACAGCCACTTCTGAAAACCTCTTGAAGCAACTAAATATTTGTAAATACATGGCTGAGCAGACACAGGATGCTGCTGTTAACAGACTGCTGTTCACTTCAATAGCATTTGGATCATGTCTCAAAATAAGTAAGTTTATACAAGTTTGATTCATATTTTGAGCAATCTGAACTGATCCAAATGACACTGTGCAAACAGCCGACATCTTTAGCAGCAGCATGTGGTTCAAGCAGGTCTACAGTTTGAGATTTTCAGCCTGGCTCGTCTGTTTTCCACAGGGATATAATAAATACATGATGTTCTGTGAGAAGGAATAAAAAGCAACTCACCATGGTATAATATCCTTGTACTTGCTGTGTCTGGGGATTCAGCATTAAAGTACTTCAGGGTTTGTCAGGAATGGTTTACATGGTTTAAGAGGGCACAGAATACTTTAGAAATGAATGTAAATGAGGGTATAAATTATGCACCCCTTCCTCATACTGAGAGAGCAGTTATTTTACCATGGCATCTGGCACCACTGGCAGTCTGAGTGGCAGACTCACCCAGAAGGAGGATGATGGAGAGCCAGAACTCTGCTGATTTGAATCAGTGAAAAGACAGTGGTGCCTGAGACTGAAAATTCACTCATTCGTACAGCTGGTCCCTGCAGGCTTGGATTTTGTGGCACGCAGGTTGTTCAGGTCCTTTTACAGTTTATTTTGTACCTATGGAAAGGAGCTAATGAGTCACCAGGGCTTTCAGTTTGACATATATTTCACACTTTGAATTCAGTATTACAGGAATTAGGGAACAGTGTAATTCTTCTCATATAATATGGAGGTCCAGTTCATTTCTTTGAGTCAGTTTTTGGGTCACAATATTAAAAATGTTTTTGTCTTTTTTTTCCCCCAACTGTATAGCTAATATAAAACTATAGATTGAATAATATTGAATATTGGCTATTTTCTTGGTGGGTTAGATGTATAACCACCTTTTTATCTCATGCTTGATGCATATAGGAAAAATGAGATTAATATGTTTTCTCATGAATTTTAATGTAATCAAAAGTTGGGAAGAAATTTTCCCCAAACCAAAGATACATAGTTCCCACAAACAGTCAGAGAGGCATTTCTATTAACTGAATACTCATCAATCTGACTCACTTGGTCCAATGAAGTCCTGAACACACAAGTGACTTTACAGTTTTCACCTGTATTTATACTTTTATATATAGTCAAGGCAGGTCAAGAGAAATCCGAAGCAAGACTTACTCAACAACTTTAGTCCTGTGAAATGGAGAGGAAAAAAAGGTTTAATTCCTGAAACTTTTTCTCACTCAAGGACTGTCAATCATGGACTAGATTTGAATCTCATTTCTAGCTCAGAAAAATAGGAAGTTCAAATCTTGCCTCACAGTTAAAGGAGGCTGTTGTTTCATGTTGTAGAGTGTAAAACTGTGTAGCCCATACCAGTAACAGGGCACAGGTTTTTACTTAACTTAAAATGTAGATGCTGGGATTCCTCAGGTTTTCTGTTGACTTATGTTACCTGTCTGGTGCTTTCTTTCAGCCTGTTTGGCTGAAAAACAAACTAATCAACAATCAGTTGACTGTCGCCTCATTTGCTTTAGCTTTGGCTTAGCTGTGTTAGTTGTGTAGGACAAGTCCTGCTGTCACATATCTCTGCACCAGGGGATAATACAACAGGTTGCTTTCATTTTGACTATGTGGCAATAGTGTTGAATCTGGGCTAGCCTTATCCATTGATTAGGCTGCAATCTTTAATTAGTGGAACAATTCACTACTGACTTCGCATATTAGGTATGTTTCCTTGGCTCCCATGAAGTGCAAAAAGTGCAGAGAAATAAATTAGTGGAAAATGTCAACAGCCTAAACTGTAATTTAGGCACAACAAATAAGTTTCAGGAGGAGTGGGTTTGTCTGACTGTGTTTGTTAGATGCTTTTATAAAGTTTGACAACTTTATTTGTAGCAAATGCTCCTGAGGACTACTCCTTTGAAGAATTATGTTACCAGCTAATTCAGGAAGCAGATAGTTTCACACGAAATGACAACACAAGCAACAACAAAACCGACACAAATGCTCCACTCTTTGTTGCTGAAGACAAGCCATGGAAAGGAATGAAATGTCTCCCTCTGCCTCCAGGTTCCTCTGATTCTTGAAAATGGCTCACCAGGGGTGGGAGAAAGCCCAACACTGCCTCCCTCACAATCCGGGTTGAGGCTCAAGCACCCGCTGAAGCAGGATGCCTCAAAGGTCCTAAAAGATTAAATCAAGATTAAATCAAGGCCAGCATGAAGCACCTCCAAAGCCTGCCATGTTTTAACTAGCGCAATGAAGTCTGACTCCTAAGTAAGTAGTTGCCAAAGCCTAAACTAACTCATAGGCATGCCATGAAGCTGGCCAAAGCATAGTGTATTTGCACCTCTGCAATGACCATGTTGTCTGTTCAGGTTGCTCTCATGGACATAAATAAAAGTAATTATTTGCATTAATGTGGTGGTTGACCTTGGCTGGCTGCCAGTGTCCCACCAAGCTGCTCTATTACTCCCCTATTCTTTAGCAGGGTGGGTGAGAAAATAAAAAAAAATAATTGTAGGTTGAGAGAAAGGCAGCGTAAGGAAAAAAAAAAAAAAAAAAAAGACTATGCATGGAAACAAAGAGAGGAAAATAAAGTATTCTCTACTTCCCATCCGCAGGTAGTATTCAGTCAATTCCTGGGCCTCAATACACCTAGAATTTGCTTCAGAAAAGAGAAACCTTAATAAAAAGTGCTCCCCACTAACATCTGCAGTAGGGCCTGTTCTTAAATGACTTGATATACACATGAAAGGGAGTACAATTTACTATATCTGTTTTTTCCCCCTCCTGAAATCTTTGCACAGTAGGAGGAGAATTCAGTGATGTGCAACAAAACCCTATTGGGAATTTTTTGAGCAACGGCCAACTACACTTTCAAAGTGGAATGAAAATGAATTTTGCATCCCCCAGAGAAAACTGCTACAACGAACTTGACATCACACTGTTCTTTTTAAAAACAAACTAATCAAAGGCTTACAATCAATTGTGTGCCCTGTGGGAGAACACTAGAGAAAAGGCATAAAAGGGACATTTTATTTCAAGAGGAAGAAACAAAAACAATGAGTCTAAACAACGAAGCCACAAAGTTGTGGTATTTGTGAGACAAGAAAAGGTAGCTCTTTTCGGTAGTCAATTGGCAGAAAATCTCTGAACAAAATCTGATGATAGATAAAAAATGTGGTGTTGCAGTTTAATACCCATTGAGGGGGAAATGCTCAGTGCTGTAGGTATGTAACTTTGCCATCCCATGGCAATTGAGAGTGATCCTGCTAAGGTTGGAGTAATCTGCCAGCCAAGGCTCAGAGCTCCCAGCAAGTTCTCTGGAAAGAGAAGGTATGAAAAGATATTGAGAATTCTTAGTATACTTAAGGAAGGAACTGTTTCAGGAATTTGTTTAAAATACAGTATAATCTTTTTAGACCAAGCAATTGTGAACAGCCAAGGACTATTAAAAAAACCCCCTCCACTTTACATAGGTATATTTCAATGAAATCAGAGTAAACAGCTAAGTTTTGTGTCACTAGACAGCAAGCAAGACATTTCAGTTCTGGAAGAAGAGGAATCTGAATACTCTAGGGAACCCTAAGGAACATAAAAACTTCAGTTGAACAAACACACAATTCATTTCACTGGCTGTCTAATGGAGCAAGGCAAAGGAGTTAGGCAAATGTAGTATCAGTTGACTTTGAAAATGTGGATCCAGCTATAAATGTAGAACTGCTGTGAGTATTCTTATGCAGGATTTGGATTTTATAGAAGGAATATTAATGTAAAACTCGGACAAAAAGAATAAACAGGCCCAAACCCAGTAATGCAATTAAATCAGCACACCATTTGAAACGAAATATGAAAATCTCAGATATTTAAAACTGTCTTTTGAGATAATCTATCTACATCTATCAAAGTGATATAGCATCTGGATCCCAATTAAAATGAAAACCGTGTGTGGCTGTTACCTTCATTCTTTCATCTTGTCACCTCAATGTTGAACCCAAAATAGGAATAACTGAGTCCTGGTTTACCATAATTTGCTAACTTTTAAATAGTTCTCAGTAGATGGTAAAAAAAAAAGATGGCTTTGCTATTTTTTTAGAATTTTCTTTTGCTCTTAAAGCTGCCAATCAACAAACTCAATTTTCCACATGAAATTCAGGCCTTGTTAATCTTTCTCTTGCAAAGACAGAGATAGAGAAGCTATGATCTGCACTCTGCTGAATGTGTAAGTGATTGTGAGTGAGGACAGGACCCAGCTCCTATGGCTGTAGGTGCACTGGCACTGATGAGTTACTTGTAATTTATTTCAGTCAGCAGAGACAGCAGGTACTACTCCATGTGCACACATTCCAGTCAGAGAAGGTCATTCTGTTCAAAGACAATTTTCAGCACAAAGCTACAATTTTTTATGTCCCCAGGAGGGAAAGAGAAAAATGCTGTAATGCTTCCACTGTTGTATAAAGCAAATGTGTAGCTGTGCTTTGATGTGGTGGCCTAGCTTTTAAATTAATCCTGGAAAAAATAGATTGAGGAGATACTGAATGCAGCTGACAGAGAGGCAAATTAGAGAGACAAAATTAGCTGCATGAAAAGATTTCCATCATGGAAACAGGATTTAAAAATGTAGGAAAGGTGAAATTACTTAAATGATGAGATCCAAATAAGCACCAATTCTGCAGCCTGAATGCCACTGTCTTTTGCTCTAATTGTATAAAGGCTTTCTGCTTTTTAAAAATTTGATTAATTTTTTTTTGTTATTCCCATACGGAGAGCAGAAAATGTGAAATGTTGAAAATTTTAATAGGATGAGGGAATTTACGTCGATTTCATTTTTTATCTTGGATTTAATTTTATGAATAACATAATCAGGATTATCAGTTTTTCTAAGAAATCACTGGGATTTTTTTGCTGAATGCTCTCTGTTGAAATTTCTCTAGTGGTTATGTGTTGCATACTGCTCTATGGATCTGTTTCCATTACGCTAAGACAGGATCAAAAATGTCTGAGGTATAGATCATTTGCAATGAAAGTGAAACTGATTTAAATTGTGACACAGTCTGTGTTTTACTCATATATGAAGAGCTGCAGAGATCTTTATAAAGAGAGTCAATTAAATACTGACAAAGGGCAATACCTAAGCACAGTACTAATTTCCTGGCTGATCAGAAATTAATGCAATTGAAACTATTTCAAGAACTGAACATAAATCTTGATCCATACCATGAACCAGAAGTCAGGACATCTGCCTAATTTGGTGTCCTGCCTTAAACAGCAGCTTGTGTTCACTAGAAGGTGTAGAAGACCTGTTGTATCAGAAATTATCCTAATTCTGTATCAGCTGGAAGTTGTTCTGCACCTGCAAACAGAAAATTTACAACCCTTCCAAAGGGTCCTTAATTTCCTGGAGTAGCCTTCTATCTTGCCATTATCCACCTTCTATCAGATGAAGACGAACTAACCCAGAAGGGACAATAACTGTGTAGAGAAAGAAATATGGCAGACACAATTTATGTATTTTGGTGATAGGAGGGATCTGCATTTGTTCTGGTCCTGCAGGCTTAAGGTTAGTTGTGAAATTTGTAGTTTCTTTTAAACTAAAAACATGTTATTGCATTCATTTCTAAAGAGACTGAAAATATAGTCACTGTTTGAATACTGCAGCCCCCACAAGACCCTGGATGTTTCCTTTAGATTGAAAGCTTGTTGAAATGTTTTGAAATTTGTATGTGTAGATTCCACGTCATTGCCACATCCTGAGAACATTGGGAAAGAAAATAAAAGGAACAAAAATTATATATTGGTTTTTTTTCTTAGTGAGAAGCCACTGGACTTAGAGGTAAATAATTTCTTCTTTTGCCCTATCTTTCATAAACATCTTTTCTGGTGTTCAAAGGTGCTAGTAATAGAGTTTTCCCTCAGCAGTTCACACTTGGTTTGGAGAACTTCTGTAACCTGGCAAATAATCCATGACACTCTGCTTTTCGGAATTCTTGCCTATGCTTTTGGATTTGGGAGTGTGCTTCCCACTTGTTGATTCTGATCCTTGGAAACCAGAATTCCTTTCCCCCCCTTAACCTACTTTTGAAGCACAAACTCTTTTGGCCAGGACTATGCTTTTGCTTTTTGTTTGTTTGATGAAGTGGGAAGAAGTCATGGGCTTACAGGGACTGCAGAGCAGGTCACAGTGGCAGAATTCTGTGTCTTGACCCTTCTGCAGAACACAAGAGAATTTACCACATTACTAATGGCAAGTCAGCAAAGCAATCTAGGGACTAAACTACTGCAATGAGAATAATAGTAATACCCAGCACAAAGTAACATAGGACACTGGTTTTGGATATACAGCTTTTGCATTTTGTTGTTTTGGGAATTTACATATGTTTTTCTACAGGAAGGTGACCCTTGTGATAACCAAGAATTAACAGAAGATTATCATAAGAGTTGCTTTGAGACATAAAGTACTGCTTAGATCGAAATACCTAACCTCTGCTACTGCAGAGGAAGAGCAATTTTCTTCATTTTCCTGTTTTTCATACTATAAAACATAACTGCATTCCCATCTGTTAGCAGAAGATGGGTCCTACAGAATTACATAAGAAAATGTTCTTCAGCTTTAAGGCCCATAGTAGGAAACATGAAGAAGTGTGGCAAACTCTGAAGGAAATTGAGCCTGGCAAAGGGAATTAAACTGAGCATGATTGCTGATAATTTTTCTACAGTTTATCATCAAGGTGGGAGAGTGGCAGTGACAGGGTGTCCCCAGGAGCACTGCTCATCCAGCTCATCTCTGGTATCCCATGGTTGAAGTACATGCTGATCTTTCACAGGGTGATAGATCAGTGAGAACACCTTAAAACTTTCCTTAAACTTTGTATATGATGGTAGTTGGGTAATCATTTGTGCTCTCCATCCCATCCTCATAATAAAGTTGAATGTTATGTATTCCACAAGTCCAAAATATGTTTAAAAAAATCCTAAGCAGCTGAATTTCATTCTCTCACATTCCAAGCTTTCATATATGAGGAAAATGCACTCAGAGGCTGAGCCTCTGGGTTTCTTGGTGGTGGTGTTGGTTTTTTGTTTACTTGTTTGTTTGCTTTTTACTGAAAGGCCTTGTAAATGAGACAGATATCACTGAAGAAAAGTTTTTTACCTTTCTGAAGATTCCTGTGGAAACCGTAGTTGTTAAAACAGATGGACTCTACATGTTGATATCTGAAAAAGAAAATTTAACTTTTTCCTTTTCAAAGTTAAGTCACATTTCTTCCACTGCAACCAGTAATCTTTGATTTATCTTGACAATCTGAGATGTGCAAAAGAATTGGTTTTTCCAAAGTGTGGTTACTTCTTTCCAGTTGGTTTAATGAAAACATTACTCACATCATTAGAAAATCACAGCCAGGCAACACAGTCATTTAAAGGATAAAAACATTATTTAGGGAAGAAACTTCACTTCTGTTGTCATGTTGGACGCTATTCAGTATTTCCTGCTTTTTCAAAGCTTCTTTTGGGATTCCCAAAAACTGTATTGATGTATAAGTATCATGCTAATAAAATTACTATTGTCATTGCTCTGAGTCGACTTCTAAAAATTACTTTTAGTATCTCTCCTGACACTGCATAGCAGCCACAAATTCTAGTGTTTTCAGTGTCACACCAAACACTGTGCACCTCTGGTCCTGGGTCTGGCTGTAAGTGTCATAAACAAACAAGAAAGGTAGATGCATCTCATTCAAACCTGTTCATAGCTTCAAGATATCAGTAATTAAAGCAGGTGTTCAGATAGCACTTTCTATTTTCTCACATAGAGTAGGATTTTCTTGGTAACATTCATCATACTTAAGAACCTGCTGGGGATGCTTTTGATATATTGACATTCACAGTCACTTAACTGCAACTTACTAAAAGAATTCCTTATACGGATTTTCACCTGAGGTTGCATCTCTTTTTTGAAAAGTGGTGTGGTTTCAAAGGGGTTGTCTGGAATAATTAAGCTCTGCATTTTTTGTAATAGGTTTAGTTTTGTCAGGGATCTGCTTTGAATATCAATTACAGATTACTTTGATCACAGACATGGGAAGAAAGGAAAATGAAAAGCAACCATGCTTTAAGTCACTTATTTTACTTATCCATTAGGAAAGGAGAACAGGGACATTGCTCAAATGCAGCACCTGGGATGTTTGGAGAGGTCAAACCTCACAAAAGACTCAGACCTTCCTTTCCTTTTTATTTTAAATGGAGGGAAGCTTTTTCTTCAAAACATAATCCCTCACTGTAGTTGGCAATGCATTTGTTTTGCCCCTCTGTAGATGAGACTATATCAGGGCAATGTCTCCAAATCTCCTGTGTTGCAGCTGGAAGTGTAATACCCTTAACTCGTTCTTTGACTATATAGACACATTTCCTATCCCACAAGATAAATCAAGGTATCTATCTGTGACAACCATAAGTGCCCACTGAGGACCTAGACTTCCGGAAGGGTGTTCTAAGTCTGTTAAATCATTTTCTGAGGGCATTGCATCAGTTTTTTGTTCCATTCCTACCGTTTTATAAGGTTTTGTTCATCATTAATTCATTCATGAGCTGGAAATAGGCATGTGGTTCTCATGAATGTCCCCCAGAGAGGGAAAATAACACAATAATCTTTTGACTGAAACCTTAGGGTGAAGCCTGTGAAATCATGAGATACTATTAGTATAGTGTTGTGTCTTATGTCTATAGTTAATATAGTACCATACCAGCTTATCGGCTGTGTTGTATATATATGTGTCTATTTGACACAGATATTACTCATTACTTATATTTATACAGACATTAGTTTAACATGTTATAACTGTAGTATTATAGTGCCCCAAAAAGATGAAAACTCAAAGACTAATACCTGAATAATTCAAGTTCTTACAGTAATCCACAGATCTACAGGAAATCTAAAGCTCATAACATCATGTGCCTGAATTTTGCTCTTTGTCTGGATATTTTCCAAGAGGTGTCTGGTCATGGGAGGGCTAGCTGGGACAAGTGGTTCTTGCTACTTGAGCAGCACTCTTTGGCAAAGCAGGCACATTCCTGTAGCATCCCAAGGAATAATACCTGCATTGTGAGACATGGACCTTGGCTCTTTGAATTAAGGAGGGAGGTTTCTTTAAAAAAGTAGATATGTGGAACTTAGCACCAAAACTTCTGGTTTTATTATCAAAATTATGACCTTGATTTTCAAAGCCACCTATCTTGCAATAAGTCTTACAGACTGCAGCTGTAATCTTTATAGATTTTTGTTCACGCTAGTGAGACACTGGTTTTAAAAAACAAGTAACACACAAATCTGGGTGCAAGGCAGTCACATTACAAATTACTGGATCCCTGGTATTCTTCTGAGTGTCTGTTCCTCAAAATTGATACACAAGATAGACGTGAAATGATAGAATCAGTAAGGTTAGAAAAGACCTCCAAAATCCGGAACACCTCCTGGCCAGCTAGACCACAGCACTTAATGCCACATCCAGTCATTTCTTTAGCACCTCCTGGGATAATGACTCCACTACAACTAACAGGGAGTAAACCCCAAAATAAGAGTAGCCTTCACCATCTGCTTTCACCTCATTATTTTTAAAAGCTGGTTTTGATGTCAGTTATACAACAAATTTGATGAGGTTGAACATGTATCTCAACATGTAAATTGTTAAATATAGGTGAATTTGTTTTGGGAATGGAAAGGCAAACAGAGATGGCCATGTCAACTCTGTTTTAAGCAATTTTGAGAGATGGACAGTGCACTGGATCTTTTTGGAAACAGTAGAAAATATGTATTAAGGCACAGCATTGGTTTTATTGGATGGTGAGAGAGAAAGAAGTAAACAACAGTTATAATGGCAACTATGAAAATAATAATGAAGATAATAATAGCAGTAACCAGTTATTTTGCTTTTTAATTGGCATTAATTAGCTGAAGAAACCATGGAACAAATTGTTGATTTATATATATCTCAAAACAAATTGTGAAAATTTACTAACTTTCAAATAAAGTCTTTCAGCCAATTAAGAAAACACTTTGTGATCAGAATATCTTGGATTCCATAAGAGAAAAATATATTAAATGAAGTTATTTTTAATTCCAGGAAGTACAAGCCTAAAAGAAGGACGATATTTTAAAAATATTTCTCTCTTTCTTTTGTTCCTTAAGTTGAGATTGGGTGAATATTTGCTGCTGCTGAGCGGTAGGGCTGTGATTCTGGCAGGCACTTGACAATGTGTTTAATTTTAAATAATGCGTTTGCTAAATAAAGAGCTAGTTAGGGTGTGTGGGATCCTCATTCAGTTTTAAACTGGTTTCAGTACTCTGTGTATTGAAACTCAGGAAAAAGGAGCTAAGCCACTTCTAATTCCTAATGGTGATTCCAGTTAAGCAAGTATGTGGGTGTTTCAAGGACTGTTCCTATTTATGATTTCTATATCTGTGTCATTTATGCTGTGATTAAAATAAGCATATAATGGATATAACATATGACCAGACTATTTCAGTATTCAGGGCCATTTCTCCCCCAACTTCCCAGCATTTGAAGATGTGATTATTAGGGTTTTTGCTTTCCCTGGTCAGGAAGGTACAATCTCACACTAGCATCTGAAATAAGTATTTCATCTATTGTAAGTATTATTGATAAACTCGGACTACTACTAATAATAATTATAACATTATAATAATAACAGATACTATCTTACACTTTTTCTATGATGTGTGAGATTTTTCTCTGAGTTTAAAGGCAAACTCCCCCTTTGCCCATAACACTGCTGCAGCCACTTTCCACTTGTTCAGTGTAAAGCTGATTGTAATAGTGAGTACAACAGGATAGGAAACTATTTCAGTAGCAGAGGGAGAAGGAAAAGGCCAGGGATATTTGTGCTTACTGAACTGTAAAAGAAGTTTTAGTTTCAGAACTATAGGGATGTGAAATATCACCTTTTACGAACAATAAATAAATGCCATCCTGCTGGTGCAAATTTTTGCCTTTGTTGAATCAGAAAAAGACATCACACATCAGAAAATCCCTGGAGCTTTGTTCTTCTGCACATCCTCATGTGGTTTACAAGGTGATACTTCTTTTCACAAAGGTGATCAGAGGGCTGGATCTCCTCTGCTATGGAGGCAGGTTGAGAGAGATGGGCTTGTTCAGCCTGGAATGAAAGAGGCTTTGCAGAGACCTCAGAGCCCTTTCTAGTACCTAAAGAGTCTCCAAAAACGCTAGAGGGACTTTTGAGAAGGTCTTGAAGTGACAGGACAAGGGGGGATAGCTTCAAACTGACAGAGGACAGGGTTGGGTGGAATGCTGGGAAGAAATTCCTGATTGCAGGGGTGGTGAGGCCCTGGCACAGGCTGCCCAGAGAATCTGTGGATGCCCTATCCCTGGAAGTGTCCAAGACCAGGTTGGATGGGGCTTGGATCAACCTGGTCTAAAGGGAGATGTCCCTGAGTCTGGCAGGGGGATGATACTAGGTGATCTTTAAGGTACCTTCCAACCCAAACCATTCTATGATTCTTTAGTGATTCTATGGTTATTGCATTTGGCTGCTCTTTTTCTTTCGGCTCTCTACAGTTCTACAATCTTGTGAACAAACCCAACCTTTCCCCAACCCAGGATGATCCAGCTGCCTGAGACCAGCTCTCAACTCATTCCCAGCACTGCCAGAAAGCATTCCCTGAAGTTTAAACTGAAATGTAGGTCTGTTGCGAGCAGAGTGGAAGCTTCAGGCAAAGTTTTTCAGGGCAGTCCTCCAGCTGAGTGATGAGATGCAGGAAGGACCCCCAGCTTTCTAAATTCTTTCTCGGAAAGGAGCCTGGGTGCAGCTGGATCCAACTTTATCTCCAGACTTAGGCAACAGTTTGTGTCTAAAGTATTACACAAGCATAATTGAGCCTTTACATGACTTTGTCCTGCAGGATTGAGGATGACAAACCAAACATATTTATATAAGTAATTTATTTAAATTGATTGTAATAATGATTAGACCAAAAGCCCTTAATCAGAATTATTTGCCACACAGGGTAGCTATAACTACTAGTATGATGCACCATTTTTGAAGCAGTATCAAGGCAATTATATAAAAACCATCAGAGAAACTATTAAGCAGAGATTAATGTCACTAGCCATGCCCATTACTGTGAGCAAATCTCCTTTGCTCACCCCTCAAGGAATGACCTTGAGGGGTGTCCCCACTCAAAGGAGGAATCTCCACACTGGAAGGGATGTTTAGAAGCCATTAAAAAGTGGGATATGACTTTTGTAGTGTTATGTGATTGACTGCCAGTCTTATGTATCTAGGCCAGCCCTGTGAGCTCAGCAGCCTTTGGGGTAAATTATTGGTACTATCACTTTTTTTGTTTCTTTATCAGGTATTTTGTTCTTCCTCAGGAGGTGTAACTATGGGATTGATGAGTCAGGCTGGTTTCAGCATTCTTTAACATCGAACAGCTTCCTTCAACAACCACCCACAACCTGAAAGACCCAAAAAATGCTGTGGCCACCGTGTCCCCAGCCAGAGGACAAGCACAGGCTGTGCTCTCAGGGTGCAGCCGTGTCCCCAGAAGCAGCAATGCATGTAGATGTATGTAAACTGATTGCCACATTCCATGTGTCAGCCTGGCATCCACAGCCTTTGTACATATGCCTTCATTTGCAAACTGTTGTTCCTTTCATTTGGTTTCTTTTTACAGGGATTTGTTCGGTATATACCCTGAGGAATTAATCACAGCACAGTCTTCTCTGCTAGAATACAAAGGTACCCATTCATATTCAGTAAAAAGAAGAGAATGCTCTATTTTTCTTTTCAACAGACTAACAAATACATGGTTTTGGGAAAAAATTGAATTTTTAACTGGAAATGGGAAAATATATTTTGCTGCTTTCTCTGGTTTGCTCAGGGAAATCCATTTATCACTGGTGGTCTTCTGCAATCCTGATATATGTTTCATTCCATTTAAGTCATAAGTCTATGCAATGTTATGAGCAAGATCACTTCATCCTTTTGGTGCACAATTTGTATAAATCAGGTGATGAAATTGAAGGCATTGAAGTGAACATATTTTTTTAGAAGCACTGATCACCAGCCCAGCTATTGTTGATTGTCAGATGTTGATTGTCAGATATTGATGTCAAAATGTGGAGAATTAGACCTACAGTGAAAGTAGGAACTTTCCCCCTAGATCATCACAACTCAGAATTTTGGTGTGAATGTTTATGCACATTTAGTGCTGTTTTGTTGCTACCTTCATTCAGGAAGTAAAGTTGTGTCTGGAGCAGAAGAAATACCAGATCTTTCCTGTGAAATATTACTGGAGCTGCACTTCCTTAGGAGTCTATATGTGAAAAAGATTTACTTATGCTTTGGCAACTAAGATTAAAGTGGTGTGTAGAAGACAAAAAATTTATGCCTAATAAATTTTGCCAAGTAAAATAGGTAATGTTGTTGAAGCTGCTTTTTAATTAACCTGTCATGCTTTAATGTTAAAGCTGTCTTGTACATCAGCTTTGACTCTCAGGAAGCCTCAACCCTTTATAAAAAATGCAGTTTTGCTCATGTTTCTGTCATGGAAAAGTTGTTGTTCTCTCCAGAGACAATGAGAATAGGATCACAATAAAGAAATTCATATCCAGGGTATAAATGAAAGCAATACAGAACTGCACTGACCACTTACTTGGATTCCAAAATGCTGTTACCGTTGCTGCACTGATAGACAGGAAAAGCTGAAGGCTTGAATGTAG
>JAWWMO010000096.1:11118919-11131941 GCA_035047845.1 Dendrocincla fuliginosa | reverse complement strand
TGACTGGGGGCAGGATGAAAAAATCCTGATGACAAATGATAGGGGGACAAACTGAGTTATACAATCAAACACGATTTCTTTGAGGGAGAGCTTCACTGCCAGGATATTCTCAACACAGATCCTAGAAGCAGACTATTGGGTCAGCTCTAACAGGACAAGCTGAAGAACTTTCTGAGCCAGAGAAAAGGTATCATCAGCAGGAAGATTTCAACATGGGGTAGAATGGTAGCGGGATTTTTTCCCACTTTGTATATATAGAGAAGAAATAGAGAAGGAAAACGAGAATGAGGTATTTATTGCTATGTTTGCCAGCACCATTCAGCACAAGACTATTACTCTTTAATGTGATTGCATGTAATAGAGCCATAGATCAGGAGAATGCTATATGCTTTGAAAAGATTGATAGACAAGAAAAAAGTCTCTGCTTCAGACTTTCTTGAGCCTGTAAACGTTTTTGATTCCTCTGTGTGTGTGGTCAGATGAAGAACCTGCTGTTTTAACAGTACAAGCCTTGAATCCCAGGCTTTGCACTGGAAAGGTGGTGAAAAGGAGATAAAGAATGAAAAAGAATTCACCAATACATTACAACTAACGAACTAGTTTGGAAAGTTATAGACTAAATAATAAACTAGAGCTGATGTGCATTGAGCTTAAAGATGTGTTTCCCTTGGTGGTGACATCAATGGAAATGACCCCTCAGCCAAAGAACAGTTTTAGGACTGTCTAATTGAGTGGTTTAATTTCTCTTCATACAGTCAGGTGTAATGGCCTGAGGATCACACAGAATGGACAAACATAAACACCTCCCTGCAGTGCAACAGGAGACCAGACAAGTTGTGCAAGGGCATCCTAAATGGCCCTAGAAAACCCATCTTTAACACCTGAATTGTACTCCTAGTACTACTGCAGTGCAGTCATCAGATAAAGGCGATTAAAGTAATGGCCTGTAGGTTTCATGTAGCTCAAGACAAAGATTGTATGGATAAAAAGATAACTTTTTATTATGTTCATAAATATTTGTTTCTTTTTTTTTTCCCCCTATATTTACCTTATTTTTTTCTCTACATTTATTGTTTATATAAATTTGAGAAAGTGTTTATGGGAAAGCAAATCTATTCCTTCCCTCTCCAGTTCAGAGACAGGAGAAATTAGGAGACACATTGAGATCTTTGTCTAAACCAAACAGTTATTCCTAATCCATAGCAATGGAGGTTTTAACACTGCAAATGTTTATAGCTATGAGAATAAACCAAATCCAAAATGCACAGCTAGGTGCAAATTTTCAGCTTGTATCTGCTGGTTTGGGAGGACAATGGTGTGACACTCACCTTCTTAATAACTTACTCTTGTGTCAGAAGACACTCTTGTACCTTCTCTTTTGTGCAAAGATGTAACTTTAGTTCAGGTTAAGCATCTGAACAGTGTGAATTAAATACACAAAAATAAAAAAAAGTACAAGAATTAATGGTTTTTAATTGAACGCTGACAAAGGAAGAATAGCAGAACCACAAGGAATAAGTCAGAGGTTTCCAAAAGTGTAGGGTTCCCCTTGCACACAAATACTACTGTGGCAAATGCAGTCACTGTTGGTGTCATTGCCAGATTATCAGCTTACAGAAACTGTCACTCATTAAATTCAGTCCGTTGAACATTAGACTTGTTAAACAAATCTGTGGGGTTGTTGTTTTTTTTTATTTTGTTGTTTGTTTGTTTCATGTCTGTCTAAAACAAAGCTTCACAGTGGTTGCTAAATTTTAGAGTTGCTTCGTTTCTGCCTTTTTCAGGTTTTGTGTCCTTTTTGCCCCTCACTCAAGTAACAATCAGGGAATCTCTTGTGCTTATAAACACAGACCTCACTCCTGCAACGCTTGTTCAGAGCACAAGCTCAGCCTGTTGAAGATGCCTTCTTTTCCAGAAGCCTTTCTGTGAATTCATTGCCCTGCTCTTCCAGGGACAGCTTTTGCAAATCATTTATGTCTGCAGAGAGTGAAACTGCCTCTTCCTGGGCTGGGTAACAAGCATGAGCTGCACACCAGCCAGAACTGCGTTTCACTTTTTCCACGACAAATGTCCCATTTCTGAGAATTCTCTCTTCCTCCTAATGCCATCAATGTCTTGCCACTTTCAGGAAAATGCCAAATTTTTAAGAGAGCTGCTCTGTCTGGCTGATGTTCTGGTGTAATCCAAACCAAATTTAACCAGTTGGTTTGCATGATTTCATGGTTGCTCTACATGATTGTACAAAATACTGACCCCTTTTCACTAAATTTTGTGGGCCATCTGCAGTAAGTATTGCAGGACTGGTCTCTTCGCCTCACTGTCAATTCCCCAAAAGGATTTGAGTAATAAGAAAATCACGAGCATGTCCAAAAGTTTCCCTCCAGGGATAGTGAGTTAAACAGGGCTGCAAAACAGTTTTTTCCCAGCCAAATCTTTCCTCTAGGCCAGAGAGTGGTGCAGAGTAATGGGCTGTGAGTTCTTCTCAATTGCCAAATATGTGTCCTTTGCTGGAGACACTCATCAAATACCTGGTCCTGCAGCATGCAGGGAGCTGGTGCAGATTACTCTTTACACCTTTTCTTTTCAGAGGAAATAGAAGCAACACAGAGAAAAATTGCCCCAGACTAAAACCATTCTACTGCACTTATTTCTGAGCAGAATGAAATTCAGACTTGTCTCAGTCTTGAGAAGTCTTTGCTCCTCAGGGAAGCTGCTCCCTGGACTTTGTGAGAGATCTAGGGAGAAGGGAGACAGATCAGCAAAAGCAGGGGCTAAGAGGTTGGAATAAGATAGGTTTATGCCACCGCTCCTGATCTCTTCTGTTTGCTGTAGTCAAGGCAAAGGCATCATTTACCTTAACTCTAATCCTTCAAACGATTTCAATCAATCACTGAACCTCACCTTTCACCTGCAGAGGATTTCCTCAGCATCCACTTCAACAAATCACCTTGTTCCACATGACCTTTCTTCATCAGGGTGCCAGCCCACTCACTCATGGATCTTCTAGAGGTAGTGAGGGATGCCTGCCATGCCAAGGTCACAGTCCATCTCAACTGTTAATAACCCTCACAAACTCCTGCAGTGGCAATTTGCCTTACCCGAAATGTCCTTATGAATGGATATAAGTAACTTTCTTTTACTCCTGTGACAGCAAGCTGGACAAAAATATTATTGCTCATGGATCAAGAATGATATTCTGATTAAGAGAATAAAGAATTGCACTGTCAGAGACAGTTGCTCCGTCATAATAATGTCAGCTTAGAGTTTAGCCCATTACCAAAGATTAATTTTGGGACAGCACAAAAAATGCAGAACCAGATTCCTTCCACTGGTTAAGGTGGAAGACCAGGAGGGACTTCATTCTATTCTGTAGGTTTGGAAGGTTCAACAGAGTTTATTTTTCTCTTCCCACATGATGGTAGTGATGCTCAAATCTGTATTTTCTTTCAAATTTCCTTTAACAATATTGTGTTGAATGTGGATTTCACCACAGCCTACCTGTCTGTCTCTCATAAGAAGAACACTTGTCAGAACATGACGGCAGCAACTAAAAATGATCTTAGAGAAAGAAGAATTCTTAGAAGAGCAGCCTGGCTGAGTGCAGCAATCCCTCCAGAGAACATGTGTGAAGAGCTCAAAAGTTAGTTGAGTAGGAACAGAAAGGGGAACAGAGGACCTATACTGACACAGTGTCCTTTCTTTCTTAATCTGGTGTGGCCATCTGCTTCTATCAGTGAAATATAATCAATAGTTTCTTCCTCTGCAGGTCTTGGCCAGCTCAGAGTTTGGAGGTAATTGCAAAGACTCATTCTTGGCTGGGTGGTGGTCACTGAAGTAATGAGCATGAGGTGAAGGGCTGGGAAGCTGGTTTTGAAGTCCTTTTCTGCTGGGCCCTGGAGTGTCTGCTGGGGAAGGCACCTCTGGAACACCAGCTGCTACAAACTCTCTTCACTGACAATAGTGAAAATACGTGTTTGTGTTTCTGCTCAGAAAGGAAGGATACTGACGTTTTTGTTTCTGAGGTTTTTCTTGATTCCATGAGACTTTTCATCCCTAGACATCTTGAAGCTGAGCCTAAATGTAACAGGTGGGGGAAGGAAAAACCTGTCTACTTACGTTTTCTGTGGGCAAATACAGCTTTGCCCACAATGGAAACTGATTTCTAACAAAGAATAAAGTTTTGAATGACAGCTGTATTGGGGGACTTGTTTTTTTCTTCTCACACGTCCTATTGCAAACAGAAAATTTCTGGCCACTTTCGTTAGCTTTCAAACCTGAAGTAGGGGGAAAAAAGGGAAATCCACTATATGCAAAGATATAGAACACTGTTGTGAAGGATTGTATCATAGAAAATGTCAGTCCTGGAGTTCAGTGTCCTACATAGTCCATTGAAAGTTTCACCCAGGGACTCCAGCAGCAGGCTGAAAAAGATAAGCATTCAATTTTTCAGTCATCCTGGTGCAACACACTTGTAGTTAATCCACTGTACACAAGAATGCTCAATCACATTACTGTATGCCTTGCTCATAAATCAACAGCCTTACAGTAGAATATCTTATGAACTAGAATTGCCTCTTAATTAAGATCTAAAGCAGAGAGCTACAGATGTGTCCAGAAGCAGCATTTTGGCTCTTACCCCTCCACTGGAGCTGCTGCTCACAGCCAGTGTTTCCCTGGCACCCAGTGCACATCAGCAGAATATTAAGAAGTGAATTTTCTATTACACAACAGATGTGCTCTGAGTCACCTGAAAGTCTGCATGCTCACCTGGAGACAAGACTCCATGCTGAATATTGAACAATGTTCAGTATTGGATTAGTGCTTGATCCCATTCATGAACACATTGTGTTTAGGAAACAGTGCCTTTGTTCTTGGGAAGAAAGAACTGTCTCAGACATGTTAGAGGATAATTAAAAAGTACAAGCAGTGTGAGCAGGAACCCAATTATGCATAAACTCTGTAAAAACCAAAAAATAAACTCAAGAAACAGCAAGAAAGAGTTTGGCACTGGAATAAAAACTACACAGAGTTTACCAAAATCCATGGAACAAATCAAAGGGCCTGAGTCTGCAAGATTGTGGAGAAAATGATGATCAGAACTCCCATGCTGTTATAGTTTGGTGGCTGTAAAAGGTAGAGATAGTGTCATCATTGTGACTGGTAACTGTGAAATAGACTTGAAGTGACAACAACTACAACAAAAAAGAATGTATTGATGCATTCTAAGGTCAATGGTCCTTTTTTTATTTTTTTTTTTCTGCTGCCCTATAGATTTGTTACTTGTATCCCCAGCATGACAGAGGATTTCTGCTGTAAACCTGGGGGACTCATTATTCATTTATTTGTTAATTCATTTAAGCTTTGTTTGTGTGCATTTTGAATAAATTAGTTTTGACACGATTCTTCCTAGACAGAGCTGTTATTGGCAGTATAAAAAGAAATAATTGCACGATGGGCATGAAGCTCTGGTTCACATGAATATCACCATTTCTGTGTGCGTTTTGCAGGCAGGGGCCAGTTTAAACCAGGGGAAAATGCACGTGCTCACTACCAGGGTCTGGTCAAGCAAATTAACAGCTTTCCAAGAGACCATCAAAACAGCAGATGCAATGCTTGCTTCTCAAGGGCTGGCAGTGGGTGACAACATGAGTCCACAGTCTCCCAGCCTTCACCTTCTTTCAACAAGCTAAAGAGGCTGAGCAGATTGACTTAGATTTGCTGATGAACTGCTCTCAAAACACAAATGCTGGTCTGCAGCCCCAGCTGAACGACAGGTAGGTAGTGAAGAAAGTCCTGTAACACAAGAGGGAATATTGAGCAAGTAAGGAGTTAGAGGAAGGAATTTTGCCTTTCAGAATTTTTCAGTCTGCTGCTTGATCTTTCCTGGGAGCCTCTTAGATGAGAGCAGACGTGATCTTTGGTGTCATGCTCCCCTCTCACACTTTCCTAAGAGCTGATCCTTCCAGGACCCTCTCTGCCACTTGGCTCAAGAAGAAGGTGGTCCTGCGTGTGTGGTGGAAGAAGAGAGACCTGCTTAGGAATGCAAAGGAAAGCTGCTTGCCTTCATCCAAAGCTGAGGGGAAAAGGCCTTAGCATCATTTTGTAAAAGGTCCTTTGGGTTGTATTAGCTGAAAGCTGTGATTCAAAGTGATTAACCATCATTGTTGGAATTAGATACAGGAACAGTATGGGGATAATCTGTATTTCCAGGAAAAGGTTATCCACCAGCAGCTGAGAGCAATGTGGTGCATTAGCAGTGTAAAATAACTCCCTGTTCAGGTCAGGGAGGATCAATACGAGTATGTATTGCACAGCAAGACATCATCAGGATTGGAAGAAGTTGGAAAGACCTATATTAGTTTCTGTACCTAAAGATGATTCTACATTGCCTGAAAAAGCTTCCAAATACTCCTAAAATCTCCAGTGAAGACTTTTTCTCTGGTTTGAACACTTAATCAATTTTAAAGCCACTTGTTTTTGGAATATAACACATGATTAATAACACAGCTAACTCCTTCTGCCTCCCAAGACTGAGTGCATATACTTGCAGAACTCTTTTTGGAGGCACAATAATAATGTTGTTATAGCTGTCATATTCTATAAATTAAGTAAAAAAATGTGAAAAAATATTATTTCTTCCAGTACAATTTGCTTGAAGGTATTTGCATTTTCTCCACTTTGAGACTAAATCAAACTCAGCTGATTCAATCTTGGAGTATGGCATAGGCTAGCTAACAAGTGTGAAAACTCAGCATCTGAAATTCTTTCACTTCAGTAGGAAACATCATACAGGATGTTTTCTTCAAGTATACTTTAATCTTATCTTGCCACTAGGTCCTGACTGAGACTTGCATTGACTGTTCTGGGTGCACTTCAGGATGCCCAGAGACAGTGAGACAGGCACAGACCTTTGCAGACATGTTTTCTGCTTTGGAGTAACCCATCTTAAAATTAATGTGCATGAGTTAAAAATAGAGATCCCAGTATCCTGTAGATCTTCAGATGATAATAAGCTCCAGGCCTTTACATCACTTTTGTTGGCTGTTTGTTTGTTGCATGTATATTAGAATAACCTAAACGATGCTTACTAAAGAGCTAACACTACTGGTTTCCAATTAATAATTATGTCCTTGCTGTGAATTGAAAGATGTGACTAGTTCTAACTATATTTTTTTCTTTACAGACTACTTTAGAAGGAGAAAAAAAAAAGTTCTAATTAAAGTTTTAAAAATTTCTTTGTGGGAGAGTTATTAATACCCAGAAACTTAATCTGATAGTGCTCTTTTGTGGTTTTTTGCTGGCTCCCTTTTTTTTTTTTTTAAATAGGGTTTTTTGTGTCCTTTGTTTTTTGTGCCTCACACTGGTGTTTAGGACACCAGTAATTACCCTTTGATATCTTTTTATCATCTTCCATGAAGTGACCAAACCCTATTCACATATTCCTCTGTGAACAAGAGTTCTATCACCACAGACAGGCAGAAACACCTTTTATTTCTTGTCCTGCTACAGAAAGACCAGACCATGACTGAGCATTTTGAGAGTGGATAATAAATAATGTTCTCATGACTCAACACACAAGTGCTCAGCTGGCCTTGGTGCCACTTGAGTCCTGGAAAATGCAGCTTTGTAGCTCCAGAAATGAAGGACAAACCAGGTTGGCAGCAATCCCTAAAGGTTCATGTCCAAAACCACCACACAAAGAAGGGCTGATTTACAAGTTAGACCCAGCTTCAAAGTTACACCATGTGGCACAGGTTTCTATTCAGGGAAATTCTAATTAAACCCATGTCTGGAGTTCCAGTGTACCTCTGCTGGACTAAAACCAGAAGTTTTGGATAGATAAGAAACAATTGTCTGCCAGTGCCAGACATTGTTTAGATTGTGGAGAGAATGCTAAAGTCACACTGAAAAATGAAAATCTCCTGCAACTATTTGTGCTGCTGATCTCCCTGCAGTATTTGCTGTATGTAGGTTTGCCATGTTTGCAGTGGGAGGTTTGCTGCATTTATGCACAACCTGCAGGCATTGAGTGGTGGAAAGTTCAATAATCTATCAAGAGAAAACCTTGCACAGCCCTTGCACACATCCCTTAGCAGCTGGGAAGTGCACATTAGGTTGGAGATGGGGTAAGGGAACAAGTAAAAATTTCCCTAATTGAAGGGGGATGGGGGGAGAATGATGGTTATTTCACTGGCTATCTTTGCTACTTAATGAAAGCAGGCCTAAAATATACTTGCAAAAGCATGCTAGGTAGGATTGTTCTGACCATACCAGCAAGAACAAAACTGTAAATGAAAACTCCTAATCACTATATCCCAACAGAAGAAAGAAAATAAATCTTCAGTATGGAAAGTTCATGTCTGAGAGAAGACCCATGAACTAGTAAATAATGGCACAAGCTGTTAGTGGATGATGTTCAGCTCATTAGAACATCCAGAGAACAAGCATATACCAGGGAGAGAGAGCGCAATACTTACAAAACATGCCTTGAGAATTGTTTTCTTTGTTACCAGTGAGAATAGATTGTGATATTTGCTCTTGAACAACTGCTCTGAATTGCCCTAATTCAAGTAAAAATCTGTAATCTTGTATAATAAAACTGATCGATTCTCATTACCTTTTCAAAAAGCCTGAGCTAATTGTAGCTTTTAGGAGTCTAGGGGAAAAACTAGGAATGAGTTTGCAGTTATTTAAAGGGAAAAGGGAGGAAGTTCTTCTTTAAGCATCTAGTGATTTTCCCAAAACTCAGTTCCCAAACCACCACAGTCTAAGACACATTGTTAAATAATCTTTAAACAGGCTGTGTGTTTTTTACTTTTCATTGTATATTATAACCTCAAAAGTATAATTTCTCAGCTGTTTTTGTCCTCCATATCCATAGATCATTGATTTTTACCTATGCTACTAGTGGAACTTGAAATTACTTTACTTTCATGTTTGTGTGTTGAAGGTCTCTAACTCAGAGCAGAATATGGGCCAAGCCCTGATCCCCTGTGCTACCCACACATGTCTCTTCCCAGACCTGTGGGGAGACTCAGAACTACTTTTTTGAAGTAACTTTATGGTCAGTCATCAGAAATATGCCCTCAAGCATTTTTAGTTATTGTGCCAAATTGTATTTTACAGTATTTTCCACTGTGACTTCTAACATTTCTGCCTGTGTGGATATGATTTGATGAACTTACGTAAGTAAGGAGAGTTTCTCCTATGACTAACCGTCTCTCTATCTATCTCTCTATCTATCTCTCTGTCTATCCCTCTATCTACCTACTTACCTACCTTCCTACCTATTGGTATAGATATTACATAGAGAATACATATCATATATATGTCATGTAGAGCAGGAGTATCAGAAAGAGGGTCTCTAGTTCACATTCATTCTTGATTCAGCTTTGGGATGGACATACACAGGGCAAATAAAAATTAGAGGTGAGGAGCTGGAGCAGATATCATGGAATTCCTGTTGAAGGTCAATGGTGAGGGAAGGCCCCTTGGCTGCCCATGAGTTACCACTTTCTGTAGAGCAGGGGCAATGGGGCCAGGCAGATGAAGAACTGGATCTGCATAGCAGTTTTCAGGGAATTCCCATCCTGCAAAGATACCTGTGTTCTCCTTGGGCATTTTCCTTCCACTTTCCCTAGGTGGAAAGGAACAGCTTTTTTCCACCCATTCCTTCATCCAGCTCTGTCACAATGGTGTTTAATGCAGTGTAAGTCTTTTGTATGGAATGATGCATCATGATAGTCAAGGGATCAGAAAAGCATCTATCCAATATGGCAGCAGGGAACAACATTCAGCTGAATTAAATTCATGTGCATTCTCTGATTCAAAAAATCATGTGGTATCCAGAATATCAATATGTTGAGAAATTGGATTAAAAATTCAAGTGCATAGTTCTCAGTTGTCTTAGGAATTACTGAAGTAGACTTAGGATGCCCCCGAGGACTGTCTGGTGGATGTACCACATTGTTAACTGTGCCAAGATTGGTCTGAGACTATTATTATTTGTTCACAGTGGTGGAAACATACAGCCTGGAAACTGAGATTTCAAGGTTTAGGTATTTGAAATTTGATTCTATATGAAGGTTCCTTTATTGAGCTTAATTTTCTGTTTCTGAAACAAGATCATTCTGAGTTCTAAGAAACTTGTTCCTTTAAATAAACCCTAGTTTGGGGGAGATTTTTAGGGAAATGGAGTGTTTTTCACAGTAAATGTACCATTCCTATGCACGAACTCAGGTCAGATGGGGACTGTCCAAAAACTGAGACCACCTGAATGTCAAGACCAGAATTCTATGTGCTGCCAAGAAGGCACCTCAGCAATTTCAAATCTAAATGTGCCAAGTGCATGTCCTATGGACACAGTGGAAGCCCTGCTCCTTTCTGCCCTGCAGCAGCATTGGCTGTTCTGGAGCCCTGCAGCAGCCCTGGTCCTGCTCACTGCTGGCCAGGAGAAGGAAGCATTCCTCTGCCAGCCACAGGGAGCAGGAAAGGTCTAGCAGAAAGAAGGTCAATGGCCAGGTGAGCTCCCACACCAAAGAGAAGGCCAAGGAGAAGGAAAACTCAAGCACCAAGGAAAAGGCTAGGGAGCAGGACAGGTCCTGCAGCCAGAAGAAGGCCAACAAGCAGGAGCCCAAGGATACAGGCAGAAGTGTCATCTTTTTGGCTGTGCCAACCCCATCACTGATGGACACAGTCAAGGTAACGCTGGATGGGGCTGTCAGCTACCTGATCTAGTTGAGAATGTCCCTGCTCATTGCAGGGCTGGGGCAGGGGGGTCGGACTAGATAGTCTTTAAAGGACTTGTTCCAACACCAACTATTCTGTGATTCGGTGAGTCTAAAGCAAAAACTGCCCAGCACGAGTAAGCAACTGAAGGAACTGGTGGGAGACCTCCTTGGTATCTGCCGAGTGTTTTCCAGGAGGAACACCACCTCTGAGTTGCACCCAGCCACTGGGATAGACAGCACTTCCAAAGCCTGGAGCATCCAGGAGAACAGTGTCAACTGCTGCCTGCTCATGATCCTGCAGCCACCCCCAGTGGGCACTCCTTCAGCCTGGACACCACAGTACACCTGCCAGCAAGTGGCTCCCACATCCGTGTGGTGCTGGAATGTATGTGCTAGAGGGAACAACTGCTGGGGAAGACATCATGCTTTCTCCACCCCTCTGGTGATCAGCTTCTGAGCGATCAGGATGGGTACCTCCTGGACACCCTGTGCACAGGCAACTCCTTGGATGTGGAGAAAGTCACCTGCTTGGTTGTCAGGCATCAGCCTGACTGCTTTTGCCTCCGTCATACCACTGTAAAATCTATCCATTACAGTTAAATGAGAAAATAATACTTCTTAAGCTATCTTTGTAACTATATAAACCTCTTCTAAAATAAGAAAGGATCAGACTACTGACTGGGTCTTGAGATGCATTGACTCATTTGTTTGTTTGTTTGTTTTCGTGAGCCTGATGTAAGGTAATTGTAAACATATAGATTGGAAGGAGCGGAAAAAGAAGAGAAGGAAAAGAACTTCTGTCTGATACTTTAAACATGATAGAAGGAAAAGAACAAAAGGGAAATCAAAATCCTTTCTTAGGCATAAGCATGCTGACATTCACCAAGTATTCATCAGGTGGATCTTTCTGTTGGCGTTCAGGATCCTGTAGTTCAGAGATATTAAAAAAAAAACCAAACCCCAACAAAACCAACAACAACAACCAAACAAATAAACAACCTTCCCCTCCTCCCCCCCAGAAAAGAGACAATCCTTTTAATTTAAATGTTGTTGTACAGCATTCATCTATGACAAAATAAAGCCAAGTGTGTCCATCCATGATTTTTTATATGTACTTCATTTGATAGTATAAAGAGTAAAAGGTAACCTCTTTGGCTACAATCCATCCATGTGTCTTCTCAGGGTCTCTTTAACCAGGCTTTATCTTCTAATTCAATGACTACTGTCGTTCCTGTTATTGATGCTGCTCAGATGTATAAAATGCACATCTCCATTCTTCAGAGTGTCATAACACCAGTGGCATCCAGTAACAGAATACAAACGCAGTTAAATGATAAAATAGATTAATTAGCATTTGTTTGGATTTTTATAAAGATAACACCAAAGCTTGCCTTTGCTTTTGGGAAATGAATTAATGAGGTCCCTCTTTAGAATAATAGACAATTTGTGTGGGCACAGTTTCAACCTTGTCTGAAGAAAAAAAAAAAAAGGGAAGAACCTCCTCTGATTACTAATCACAATGGGTATTTTGAAAGGTCAATAAAGTGGAAAATAGAATTCAATTCAACCTATTGGGAGCAAGAATTAGCTTATGCAAAAAGTTAAACTGGTATCAGTACTTGTTAAATATAGAGCAATTTTATTTAATTTTCAGCTCGGGTTATAAATCACTCTAAATGGAATGAACATGATATATGATTCCACTTCACTGCTGCATTACTTAAAGTTAAACAGAGAGAAACTTTCTTGGTGAAATCTGAAAAGGCAGAAAAGACAAATTGCTAAGTTCAAACCTTGCTCTCACTGACGAAAAATAGTTAAATGGTGACAGCAATTGATGATTTCTCAGTGTAAGTTCTTATTAAAGACATGCTACTGTGGTTCTTCATCATTGTGGGAAGTCAGTACTCCTCACCTGACCAGTTATGGAGTTTGAAATCTTCTCCTGCACTTTCTACCCATAGGCCTCAGGATGGATTCCAGCAAATAATTCCTTTGTCCATAAAGGAGGAGGTTTGTGTAGGGCTTTCAGAACATGGAGAGAATTGGTGAAAGGATCTTCCAAGGGGGACTGTGAAGTTTTCCGTCTCCAGCTGTCCCTCCTTGTTTTGTCTCTTGCATTTGCATCAATTATATAAAAAATAAAATTATATGTGTTTTCTTGGTATGCCCTTACATTCTCTCAGTAGATGACTGTGTCTGCTCAGAAGTTTCAACAAATATAAATACTAGAACTTCCCAGGGAAAGAATTATCCTTTTTTTCTCCAAAACCTCCATAATCAAAATATGTT
>JAWWMO010000096.1:11107103-11118819 GCA_035047845.1 Dendrocincla fuliginosa | reverse complement strand
ATCAAAATATGTTACCTTCTAGTCTTTTTTGTGGAAGGGTGTTATGTACAAAAGAATAATAAAATAGAACTCATCTTGTATAGTAAATCAAGTAGGAACAGTCCAAATTTCAAATATGACTCCTTTTTAAAACTTGTCAACTGCATGCATTGCCTATAAATGTGATAAAACCTGAATATTTTCCCTAATGTAATTAGGAAATAAAAGAGCTTTTTCAGCTGGCATTTCTAATAACCAGGACTTTTACCTCTCCTTGTAAATGTTCCTTTCAGTAAACTGTTGCTAAGAAACAAGTGGTTTTTGTGTCTTTCCAGAATTTGGAAATATAAAAAAGTATTCCATTCTCATGCAGCCTACTTAGTGATGTTGTTTATTTTTCTGGGATTTTCCAGGAATACAATTATTTCTATCCATAAAGATGGTGCCAACAGTGCCAAGGTTCTGGGTTCAATCCCTATATGGGACAGCTACTCGAGGGCTGGACATTATGATCTTTGTGGATCTCTAACAGTTTGGAATATTCTGTGAAAGCTTCAGACCTTTATTAATATTTACATGCAAAGCCAAATATTGTCAAGAATTTGCAGGTAAAGCAAATTTCTCTCTCCTTACCCATCTCCATGAGTGGAAAGGACATGGGAGAAAACAAAAACAGTGCCATGCAATTTTAGAGAACAAAGAGTGGTTCCCAGATGCTGTCACTGCCATTGCCCAGGTGAACTGATTCTCTTCTCAACTTTGTTGGTGCTGAGCCTGCAGGGAGATCCCAGTAAACAGTCTTACATCCACATCTGACTCCTTCCAGCTCTGCCATTCAGGGCACTCTGCTTCACTGAGCTCCCTAAGGAGTCCAGGTCTTATGTTCCCACATAATTTAGGCACTGATGCCTTGGAACCACCTCCTGGCATCGCTAGAGGTTCAAAGAGTGGGTGTGTTTCAGCTGAAACAGTTCGGCATGAGCAAACTGACAGTTTCTGTAAAACTGAATATTGTGGAAAGATTCCCACTAAGTCCACTTCATTATACAATAGCAAGATTAGCAATATTTTGAGCAACATATTGCTCTTTTGCTATAATTATACTATATAGCAATACTCATGTAGTCACTACAGATATAGGGACAATGATAAAGTTATATTTCAAATGTATTTGAGTAGCCCCTGAGGGTTCAGTACATACAGAACTCTTAAAAGTAAGCCCTTTTTGCTAATTGTCACCCAGGAGTTAGGCAAATGGAATAAAATTTGAGTCTTTGCTTCAACAATTCTTTTTCCTTTTTTTTCCCCTTTTTTCTTTTAATAAAACAGATAATCATTGATAACTTTTGAAAATAAACAATAATTTTATACCAGACTGTCACTGTCCTGCAACTCTTGCTAACGATTTTGATGCAGTATTTAGTCTGACAAGTCTCTTTTGAGGAGATAGTAGCAAAAGTGGCAAAATTATTCTTAGTGCTTTGGAGTTTGGTTTAGTTATGGTGGTTTTTTTTTTTTCATTTGTGGTTTTGATTTTTTAAAATTTGTTCTGTACTGCCATTGCATTTATTCAGCCCATTAATATCTATCTGAATGACTTGCCTGAGCTTCTTAGTGTGTAGTGCTAAAGGACATTTCTGGGAAGCTTTCAAAGATCATTCAGATACAAGTAGCAGTAGTTAAATATCTATGAAAAATCAAGCTACCAGCAGGTTCCGGCACACTCAGGGAGCTTTTGTCTCTTCCTGAAAATGTCACTATATTTAGGCTGGTTTTGGATGGGTCAGAGGGTGTAAAGTTATGTGAAGGGTGAAATGACAAACCCCAGATAAATAGAGAAGGCCCTGTTCATCTTCTACATTTTAACAGATATTCACTCTTTGTCTAAAGTCCTAATTCAAAATACTTGAGCACATCCTTAGTCAGAACCCCAATAAGTATATACTTAAAAATACTACACTCTGAAGTGTCCAAGTGATGTGTCAGTTTCCAAAAACAACTCAGTCTTCCTTAGGCTTCTATAAGATCTTATTCAGTTTTACTGCTGTTTGGAAATAAGTGTACTGCCTGCTTTGAAAACAAAATAAAATAAACCCAAACAAATCCATTAGAGATTAACATTTTCCCAGAAATGATCCACTATAAACTTGGTGGCTTAGGTTAAAGAAGGGAAGTATATTAAATGCTCTCTGCTGCAAAAGAAAGTCAAGTAGAGATATCAATTCATCATTTTGCTTTCAGAAGTTAGTTGAATGGAATTACCTAAGTAAATTTTTCTTCATCAGGTCAATGTTGGCAGCACTCTGAAGGGGTTTCAGGATTGCAATGGAGTGTTAATTAATCCTGTATGTCTCACTGAGCACCAAAAGGAACAGTCACTTTGACTGATGTAACTGCACAGGGCTAGGTGTTTTCATCTTTGGGATTAAGATATTAAGAGATGCAAGGGCTGCACAAAGGAACAGCTTCAAAAGGAGGTGTGCACTATTTTCCTTCCTTTTGTAGGAGCCTTTTGAGGAGAGAAATATTTGTGTTCTTCTGACAATGCCTTTCTCAGCCTACAGAGGCTTGTACCTTCTAGACTGATGTGCAGGATGTGGCTCTGCAGCTGAATGTGCTGTAAAGAAGCTGCCTGGGCCAAATGCAACCTTGCCCTCCTCCAACAACACAGTGAGGAGAAAGGCTTCTTTTGCACCTTGATTAGGTTTAGGAATTAACACCAAACTGTTCCAAATCAGTGAAACCAAATTCCTTCTAGATGTACCCCACTCTGCCTGGCACCCAAAATCTACAATACTGATGGGCCTATTACAAGGAGGGAAAGAGGGTTGAGAGCTGCTGAGGCAGTTATTCCAAGAGAATGATATTTGATCCTCAAAATCTGGGTGGATTCACAGAGAATTTAAGCTTTTGACTTTCCATCCTTCTATTCTGGTACGAAGTGTCTTCATTGATTGTAGGCTTTCATTCAACTTTCTATGGAAGCTTAAAAAACGGAATTCTTTTTTCTGGATAAATGTAATTGAATTGAAGAAACTGGAATTTAATGCAATGATGGTTCAAGGGTGTAGGGTGATAGCCCTGCTCCTGATGGGGTAAGGGAAACACCTCAGCCCCTGGAGGGCTTCCAGAAACCATTGTCAGAGGACAAAGGGGTTCCAGGGGTTTCTTCAAAGTCCTCAAGCCAGATTGATAAGATCAATGAAGAATGGAGTGTTATGGAGGTAACATGGCCTTTCTTCCCTATATCTTATGGAAGAACAGGAAGCCAGCCCCTAAGCCCATGTCATCTGTCTACCAGAAACTATTATTGGCTATAGCCACTCAAACTACCTAACAAAACTACCTAGGGAAAAAAAGTATAAAAAGAGATTGGTCATGAGCAACGCTGGGGAAAAAGGACCACCATCTCTGCAGAGGTAACCATCGAGCTGCCCTGTTTCCTCCCACGCCTTGGACGATGAAGGGGTGAGCAGTCTTTTATTCTGTTTTCTCTTTTCTTCCTATTACTTTATGCCTTAGACCTTTCCATCTTTACCCCATAGCTACCCATATTTACTAATTTTACCTGCATAACATCTTTATTTCATAAACACTATACTTTGCCTTACATCTCGTAACCCATCGGGACTTCATATTGGTTGTGGTGTTCCTTTAAGGTGTGTAATTCCTTTTACCATGTTGGTTAGTGGGAAGCAGCTCTCTCTGTGTCACAGGGAGTGTTGTGTGCAATTCTCCACTGTTCTGCAGGTTACAGGACGGGTTTAGATTGTTGTTTTAGGTTGTTGTGCTTCTGGTTAGTTTTCTGTTGTTGGTGAATCATTGGTGAGGGGAGAATGCTGTTTGATGCAGTATTGAGGCTTAGATTGATGTGCTGTCTGTAGAGTCTGTTTTGTGCTGGTTTCTTTGGGGTCTTCTGTGTTATCAATTGAACATAATCATGCAGCAAAACCCACAGTAATTGTGTCACACCCTTGTATTAATAAAAATCATTTCAGGAACTGCTAGAGTTTATTCCCGTTTGTGTCTGGTGCTGGCAGTGATACAACTATTAAGGGACCCACATGGGAAAGGGTCTCTCTTGCTATTAAGTGCAGTTCTCATTGGAGTAATGATTTCATTCAAATGAAATTCAAATTCCTGTTCAACCAGTGAATCTGTCTTAGTGAAGGGTCCCTGTTAGGTGGGACGCAGACAGTGTTGGGTGATAAAAGGCTTTGATATTCTGAGGATGTTTATAGCTAATACAAATATATTAATGCAAGTGGGAGTGGAACAAGTCTTTGCATTTTTGCCTTCCTTTCCCCTTTTAACAAGACAAAGGGGTTTTTTTTGGCTTGGGATTTTTTGTCTTTGCTTTGCTTTTTAATTGGTTTGTTTGTTTGTTTGTTTGTGCGAGGTTGGTAAGTCTACTACAAGACAACCTGGACTGTGTTTTGGCATCACCTGAACAATACATGGCACAAATACTTTGAAATGGAAAAATGAAACCATGCTTATTGACTTGCTTTCTGAGCTCCTTGTGCCTTCTCCTGTTATTAATTAACCTGTGTCTGTCTAAAACAGCTTCTAAGCAAGCATGTAAATTTTTCATTAGAATTATTCACATGATGTTTCCAAAATTCAGGTATGATCCAAGATATGTTAATCTGAAAGGACAGTTCCCTTTGATTAGAGCAGATTTTAAATAAAACCTTCAAATAGTTCATAAGCAAATCAAAACCAAGTAATTATGAAACATATTTGATCCAGGTGAACGTAAATAGAAATATCTTGTGATTACTTATGATAGACATAGAAAAAGGAAAAGGTTTTGAAACATATAGCATATAGCTATACTTGATACAGCCAGACCAGACTCAGCTACCTAAACTTGTTCACACCAGTTTCCACAACTACCAGCTTTCATAATTCTTGGGCATTTTATGAAATTGGATTATGTAGTTAGACAGCTGATATACCTCAGGATGTTAAATTGCAAAGAGGAACTTGTGTGCCAGACTATTCATCCTGTTTACTGTGCCTATATAGAAAACACTACAGAAAATGTGGAGAGAAATTTTTATTTTAGGTTCCTGACATTATCAACATTGTGCCTGGGGCTCTGGAGCAATGTTCTGCAGTAATTGCTGCTTCACAGAGGGGGTCTCACATGGGGTTCTGGATCACCAACAGCTAGGCAGGGTCTGCTGGCTTGGTGTTAGTGGTCATTTTTTGGGAAAAAAATGTGTCCAAGGGGACACTGTCTGGTGGGAAGTCAGAGATGGGCACATGGGTAAGTCAGTAACCTGGGTGAGAAGAAGGATGGGGTCACTGCACTACTGCTGGGACAGAGTGTGGGAAAGGAGATACGTCAGCAGGGCAGAGAGGGTACATCTGCTTCCCAGCAGCCTGACCTGGGAAGGTTGCTCAGAGAAGCTGTGGGCACCCCGTTGTGGGCAAGTGCCTGCTGCTGTAGACCTGGCTTTGGTCCCTTCTGACATAAAATACTTGATGACCTGAGGACTGCCCCTATCTGTCACAGAACACTCATTTTTATGGGTCAGCACTTCACCGTCCACCCAAACAGGGCCCTACATAGAGAAGAGAGACTGACATTCTTAGGCACTGAAGCAGAAGATTCCTGGGGTCAGGGAGCAATGCATGACAGCTTCTGAGGAAAGGTGTAAGGCAGGGTTATAGTATAGGAAAAAAAGCCTTTATGGGCTGAAGTTCTAGGAAATCCATATGAAGATATAGAATTTTGCTAAAACAAAGTTTACTTGGACTCAGAGAGGAGTCTAAATGGGGAAGGGCAGTAGTAGCACAGGAGCACTCATAGCTTTATATTGTGTTCTTAGTCTCTGCTTTGTATTTCCAAAAAGAAACAGTTCAGTTCCACTTTCATTAGCTCAGTTGTGCCACCCAACAAAATTTATCACAGCCTTATCTATAAGGAAGAGACTTGACATTCTCTTTCCACACTTCACCTTCATCATCTATACAACAAATTCCCAACATTTTAAAATGAAGATGAATTATATAAATGAGAATTACTACAAATAATGTCTGATAATAATTTGAGATATTTCAATTAGTTCATTAGTTTGTTCTTTGTCAAATAATTTGTGGAAAACACTGGCATTTAACTAATTGTGATCATTTTTCTTTATTTTTTACTCCATTTCAACAACTATAAACAGTTCTTCACAGAGCAATTCAGGCTGGGGACTGTGTTTAAGACAACTATTTGAACAGCAATAATAGTGGTCCTTGTTCTTTGGCATCAGAACTGGCACAGGTCCCCCCACGCGCCTTATACAAGGGAGGCTCCCAAAATATTTCATAATCCTATTAGAATTGATGAAGCCTGTGGAGTGTGGCTCTGGGATGATCCAAAATCCTTTTGTCAGAGCAGAATTAAATTTTTGCCTCCTATATATTGGATGGCTTATGATGGATCAAGGGAGGCAGAGTTGTGTGCTGCATCAAACCTGGGATGCTTTTCCGTGTGAGGGTTTTGGTCTGTGGTGACTTATGAGGGCTGGCAGCACTCTGCAGCCCTAAAAAGGCTGTGGTGGAAACAGCATCAGTCTGCACAAAAGCACAAAGAGCACGTGAGCAGAATAATGATTTTTCTTTACAAACAGATGGGCTGCTTCATGATGCCACTTCTGTGTGGGGTTTAGTGGTACAAGGCTGAGGAAGAGCTGGAGAACAGGGCAGGGGACAGGTGATGCCATGCAGGCTGCTACTGACCACTGGCCTCTGCCCATCTTGCTTCTCCTGTGGGACTTTAACCTCTCTGGCATCAGCTGGGAGGGGAACGAGGCCAGGCAGGAGCTGCTGGGGGATTTTGGAGTGCAGTTCCTGAAGGGGCCAAGCAGGGACAGGCAGAGCTGAACCGACTGGTCAGCAACAAGGAGGGGTTGCTGGGGAGGTGACAGTCACAGGCTGTGGTGACCATGGAACAGTGATGATTGGGGTCCACAGGGAGTGAGGATTAGAGAGCAGCAGAGGACATATCCCAGGCTTTAGGAAAAGAAAGAAACTTTGGCATGTGCTGAAGAAAACTAAAATAAAGGGCAGGTGAAGATGTGCAACCACAGGGTGCATTGGTGCAGATTTTCTATGGCCCCAGTGCAGAAGAAAATGTAACCCTTTTCCATGGGATAGAAATTCCAACACATTTGCAGCCTCAGGGTAAAAGCCAACCAACCACTTCTTATTAAGCAAAAAGCACTGTCACATCATCACTACTGAGGTCTGTACTCTTTTGTTCTGCAGCACAGAAATTGGACCTCTGTACTGTGTTCTGAGCAACACAAGTATTAGAGTTCAGATACTTTATCTCTTCACTCCCTTCTGTGGGTTAAGTTGCCTAAACGACTCACTTTTTCCCTGACACAGGGTCAGAAGCTGATTCCCATGATGCAGTACATGTTGATATCAGGAGGTGCTTGAGGTGAAGACGAAGCTGGACAAAGTATTTGCCACCTAAAAAAGGAGGGGACACGTGTACAGCCCAAGCTGCCCAGGCTGCTTGAAAAGGAAGATGCACTACATAAATTATTAAAGGAAAAAGTCTCAGGTACAGACAAAGTAAAAATCCCAAACCAATTTCCCAACAAAATGTTTCAGTTCAGATCAGTCTGACCAATGAAAATGCTTCTCTAGTGAAATTAAAAATTTTGCTCAGGGAATTTCTGTTTTAATGACACTATCTTTCCTATCAATGTTTTTTAGCTAGTAGCTCCCAAAGGTCTTTATTAGGTACTAATTTCCTAGAAACTATTAATGAGACACTGCTAAGTCCCCTAGGTCATGCTGAAAAATCTCATTGGAAATAATGGCAAAATCATTTTGATTTTATATGTATATATATGTACTGGGAAGGAATAGATACACCTCTAGGGATCATAGTCAATCCAATTACTTTGAAATTACTCAAAATGATGATTGAAGTTGCTATTATCTGTAGTAATTTGTCTACATCTTTGTGGGTTGCTTATCTAAATGCTGGTGTTACACTTCATTAATAATTTTTGAAAAATGTAGTTTTAAATCCAAGTCTTCACTGATGAAAGCTGTTGATTTGGAAACAGGATATTACCTGATATGTCCTGGAATTGGTAGTTGTAGAAGTTTAATAGTTTTTGTGCATTTCCAATTTTTATAAGACTGCAGAGTATCCAAGCCCACAGACAGTACGTGCTGTGGAAATAACATCTTGGCTTTCCATCTCTGGCCATAGTTCACAAGTCACCACATTTCTCTGGCCCCTAAATCAAGTCTTTTTTTAAATACCACAGTCCTCATTTACTGTGGCTCTTGCCGAGCAGCTCCTGAAGAGAGCACTACAAGCAAAGGATCAGTTTCTCTCTTCCTCCCCATTTCACACCCAGTTTCCTGCAGAGTCAGCCCACCCATCCACAGGGATGGGGCTAGAGGGGCTGCGGGATGGGGCAGGACCAGCAGTCCTGGGGAATCCTGAGCATGGGCCATCTGGAAAGGGGGGAAGCAATTTCCTGAGATCTCCTTCCCCTGCTTAAACAGGTCACTCCACAAGTGAGAGGTCCCTTCGTTCTTGGAGGACTTCCCTTGGCTACTGATACCTGAGGAATCCAAAGGAAAAAGAAATGATTAAATAAAAAGGCCTATGCATTAGCTCTGCATTACTGTTGGTGACTGACAGGTGAGTAGGCAGGCTCATTTATTGTCTTAATTTTCTAATTAGTAGAGCTGTCAACAGAAAAAAACCCCTCATTACACAATTTCTTTTCTTTTAAGTTTTGGTTGTAATTTTACCAAAACCCCCAGAGCATTCCCCTGCCTTCAGTACAGGTGTGTACATTGTGGGTAGATATAAGTGATCCCACAAGTCAGAAAAAGTGCAGGTTTGGTTACATACTTTCAAGGCAATGCTTTTGTATTAAAAAAGCCCTAACCTTCAGAAAAATTCAGAAAGAACCTTTTATGCCTTCTTGCAGAGCAGTTGGAATCAATGTGTCATTCAATACACAAACAACTTTCAGGAGCTGAGAGGTACTTAGAATTATTTGATAACTAAATTGCTGATGGTACATCTAGCCCTACCATTTATTAAAATCATTGCACTGTTTTCTCTCTCCCAGGAGAAAACCAGAAAAGAGAAGGTGCAGTAGAAGTGTTTTGCAATCGTTTTTCATAATGCTAGCTTTAAATAACTGAAATAATGGTTTTTCCATTGGTATACTTAGACTGGATCTGTGCTGGTTGCAGCTGCCTGCCCAGTGAAATTAAATTAATCTGATTGCTCATTTGCATACCCTAATATTTTGATAAATCATTCAGCTTTGCTGCCAACTCACAGCCAGGGGCGGTGGTTCATTTGGGTATTTCCTAGCTCTGCCTGGGTCTGCAAGCTCATGAGTAACTGGTGTTCAAACTACGAAATCTCTTAATGACTAAAACGTTTTAAAAAACTCAGTTCGGAACAATGGATAGTCAATTAAAGCATCATGTTGTGTCACAGATTTAGAAAACTATACAGGTGTCTCCCTCCTACTTGCTACAGCAACACTGAAATAACACCTTAGGTCGCCATGAGGCAGAAGGCTTCTCTAATTCTTGGAGATTTAACAGAGGGAGCAGATCCACACTGTCTGTAGCTGAGGTTGAACAGCCGGCAAGGGCTGCTCCCAAACAAAGGGACACATTAAAGCCCTTTCCTGGGGCAGTCAATAAAAGCCGTGTCATTTTCCCGTTCCAAGAAGCCTGAAAGACCTGCCTTTTGATGAGACAACACATACATCGGAAGGGGGATCAGCATCCCACAGAATGTGTACACTTTGAAATTCAAACTTGAGTCTCAGCCCTAAGCCCTTCCACAGCCACTCTCCTTCCCCTGATGCATCTTTGCTTTCATGTACACAGAGATAACAGAACACTGATACAACATTTGTGTTTTGATCCCTCTCCAAAAGTAGCCCCAGGTGGAGTTATGTAGATTTTATTTAACCTGTCTTAACTGCTCTTGGGAGTAGGATGTAAATTGACTGTCCCTGAAACAGTAGAGATGGCTGAGAATTGTGAAAATTTGCAGCCTGAGAGAGAAAGTGGATGGACAAAACCAATTTCTGATGGGTTCTTCTAAATTAACTTTTCCCCCTCTCAACATATGCACACAAAGAGAGCTATGTAAATGAATGCAATGGGATGACAAGCACAGCTATACCATTCTAATTTGAAAATTAAAATTGTCTGGAATAGGAAGTCAAATTGGATGCAATTAGAGCAGCCTAAACAAAGGAACTTACTTAGAGCTACACTGATTTGTCCTTATCAGGTCTCCCAGTGATGGGTAAAATAAGGAGTCTGATTGTCTCACTGTGGCCTTGCTAAATCTGCTGAGCATCCCATGAATCTCTATATGGCCCTGTCCTCCTGCATGGATCATTTTTTTCAGTCCCTTACTTCATCTTGCCTGGTAAGCCATGACCTACAACATCAGTCTAGTTACAGGGGAAAAAAAGAAACTATTTGTTTGGAATTGCAGTCAAAAATCAATGAAAACATAAAAAGAAGGCTTGGGATAAGGGGGGAATATTCCTGAATTTTAACCCTTCCTATTTGACAGTCCTCATTTTCACCTGATTCTCTGGTGAAGTGCAAAATAAAAGATTTGTGTTTGTCCTCCTCTCACTGTCACTCAATTTCTGAATTTACAGACTGAACTTGACACAGTGTTTATTATGTGGGAAGACTCCAAAGATTTCACATATTGCCATAAACCCACAAATATAGAGGAAAAGGCAGTAAGGGAGAAAGCATAATCCTTCAGAAAAAGAAGAGATGACAGTCTAACCTCCCCAGGGAAGTGGTCACAGCACCAAGCCTGCCAGAGTTCAGGAGCCATTTGGACAACATTCTCAGGCACATGGTTAAGTGTCCTACTCCCTCAAGCAGACACAGCCTTCTTTGTTTTCCTATAAACCCTTTTTTCCCCACGCTTCTCCCTTATCAGAACAAAATTAAGCACAGAGATCAAGGAAAGTAGTACATTCTTTGTTTTTTCTTCTTGTCCTGATTGCTTTATTCAGCTTCATTGAAGGATCGTAGCATCTTGTCTTAGGAAATGTATGAATAGAGAACTAAAAAACCCCACATAAATAAAATTTATAAACCAGAAAACATCAACAGAACATAAAAGTATTTTTTTTTCTTTTCTATGATTGCTAAAAAAAGGATTGCTTAAAAAAAGGAACACAATCTTGGATTGACTTGATGTGAGATAAAACGCTTAAAGCAGTCTTGTTTTTAACTCATACACCACATTACCTTCTTTCTTTAAAGGAGTGTAAACTGCCAGCTGACAGCACTGTTTCAAAACAAAGACAGATATTTCCTTTTAAATCTTCTATTGGGAAATGCAGGAACACACTGACATATTTGTAGTTTGCCTCTCCCCAAATGGGCTGAATGTCATAACATATTATTTACTTCCTCAATTCTCTTAATTGTTTTGACAAGTGTTCTTCCTTTGAAAAAACTAAGATATTACTAATATACACTGTCATGGACAGTCAAGCGCCAGATAAGGCCTTCCCAGGATGTTCTGTATTGTATGCTTAGAATCACAGTATCACAGAATCATTTAGGTCAGAAAAAATCCTAAAGATCATCGAGCTCAACAGTTAAACCAGCACAATCAAGCCCACCCCTAAACCATGTCCCCAGGTGTCACATCTACACATCTGTTAAATCCCTCCAGGGATGA
>JAWWMO010000096.1:11045522-11074146 GCA_035047845.1 Dendrocincla fuliginosa | reverse complement strand
TTCCCTTTCCCTTTCCCTTTCCCTTTCCCTTTCCCTTTCCCTTTCCCTTTCCCTTTCCCTTTCCCTTTCCCTTCCTCTTTCCTTTTCCATTTTCTCTTTCCCTTTTCTCTTTCTGTTTTCTCTTTCCCTTTCCCTTTTCTCTTTCCATTTCCATTTTCATTTTCTCTTTCCATTTTCATTTCCCTGCCCCTTACCCTTCTGCTTCCCCTTGCCCTTCCCTTTTCACTCCTATTATCACTTATTTTCACAGAGGATTTTATCATTTGCCCCCTTAAAAAACAATTTACCACCTCTTCATTAACTCTGTAAGACAATTTTTGAAGTTGTTTTTTCAGTTCTCTGAGAGGCATCTCCACACCATCGTGCCCTTGCAGGACACTCTTGCTTGGTGACAGAGGCTGTCACAGCACTGCCAGTGGCACTTTAAAGCCAGAGCTGCAGGATCTGTCAGTGCCGGCCTGAGGTGCTATCCTTGGAGTGGATACTCTGCCTCCCTGTGCTCACGAATCCCTGGAATGCCTTCTGCTGTGCTCAGGGTCACCGGGCAGCACTACCAGAGAAGGTAGAGGATGTGTAAAGCTTCATTGAGTTGGGTTGGGGCTCTGGGCAGCAGGATCTTTCCCCTGACCCATGGTCAGTTCTGCACTCAGGTATCACCACACTCCTCAAAAGACTCCTTGCTTTTTGGGGAACATCTGCTCAGCTTTAGATGTCTGTGACTCTGAAAGAGAATGAAGACTAGACCTTCTTTTCCTGATAAAGCAGATGATGAGCAGTTCCTCTACCCATGGAGGGGAAAAAGAAAAATGGTCTTTTGGCCTAAGTAGCTTCCAAGCACTTAGTTTGCAAAAGAATTACTTTCTCACACATGGTGCAGTTTCCCTCTTTTCCTGCTAACAAAATCCCAGTGCTCAATGCACACAGCTCCAGGATATTTTCATGAATAACTCATAAAAAGCATAGTCAGCCTCTCAAGAAAAGTAAAGTGTGTTTTCTGATATAACCAAATAGCTTGACTTTAGAATGTTTTACATTTGCAATTGAAGCCCTGTAAGCAATACTAATTGTTGTCAGTAGGTGAGGTACTTATGAAAAAAGAATTAAATTTGACTTAGACTTTCCTTATGGATAAGTGTTGTGAAAAAGAATGGCTTTTTGGAGAGCATGTTGTTATAAGGTGGTTGTGTTGAAGGTACCACACACACATGCACACACATATATATACACACACAGCACAACATTTCTCCTTTTACTTTTTTTAAATAGAGTTCTAAGAATGTGTGAGTCTATTTGGCATTAAAGATTCAGTAGCAAAGACTTGTCTACCTTCCCGGACCTCTATTCTGGCCATCCAGCACCATTTTGCTGCTTCCAAAGCTCCTCTTCAGCCAACAGTAACATGTAGGGTCACAGGCACGAGCCTGCCCTCTTTGTGTTTCAACAGCAATAGAAACCAGTTTCTTTCAGTTCTCAAATGCCAAAGATTATGTATTCTTGCATGAAAAGTATGATGGCTTTTACTTATGTTAGTAACATTTCACAGGGCCAAAGCTGATTAAGATTTCTGCAGTTTTACAAAATGGAGATGTAAATGGCACAGAAAAGTTAGTAAGGATGGAGGTTTGATCACCCTGAAAAAACTACTCTCTTTTTTAAGGATTCATAGAATCACAACTTGGTCCTACATCCTGTGATGCCACTTTACCCTGCTAATGAGTCATCTTGCAAATGCAGAGCATGACAAACCCAAATGTGTTTCTATCACACATTGTTATGCACAATTGTCTCCAAAAACTGCAGCAGCATGAGCTGCAGCACACACTGCTGTTAGCAAAAGTTGCAGCAAAGCCCATTTTGAGCCTGGTTTGGGAGTTCCTTCGTACCTATTCCAAGTTCATAGGAAAAACATGTTCTCCATCAGTAGCAGATAAAAGGAACCACATCCCCTCAAGTCTCGTGCCATCGCCCTCCTGTGTCCTCTGAGCACTGTGCCTGGAGCCCAGTAAATACCAATAACACTGGTTCTGCTTTGGCCAATCACTGTGGGATTTCCCCACTTCCCTGGGCTGTATCCAGTCTAAGCCATTCCTGCACGGCTGGCCCCAACAGTAGCATCTCCCCAGCAGGAAAGCATGGCCCCAGTTTGCTGCAGCTTCTCTCCAGCTTGTGGTTGTTCCATGTAGAGAGAAGCCCCATCACTCTACAGGGTGGTGTGGCAGAGGGCAGGGACAGCACAGGCTAGAGATCCCAGCCTTTGGGATGGAGTCACACCAGGTTCATCAGGAACAGGCAGTTTTGAAGACAACAAAAAACCCAGAAAAACTGGATAACTGGTAAGTAAGGGGATGAAAAGGAGCATGTACACAGACATTGCTGAGAAAACATAAAAATCAAGTCAGGTGAGCCCAAGGCCAAAAAGGAAGATGTTATCAACATCCATGTCTTCCTCCTCCCAACAAAGAGGAGGAAAATCCCATCACTACCATCACAGCCCTCCCAGCAAGAAACCCAGGACACTGGTGACTCCCTGTACAACCCCTCAGATTGAGCTGTGAGCTGTGGGACTTACGAAAGTGTTTGAAAGGAAGCATAGCAGCAGAGATGTAGTAGGTACTAGGAAGGGTTTCTGTATTCAGTTCTAACTGCATTATTGAGAGTTTTCAGTATTAATTCATCCCATGGGTGTTTTGACTGGCACAAGTGTGCTCCAGATGTAATACCAGCCTTGTATGTCATTACAGATTCTGTACATACTCATATCCCAAATGCATGACATTTTCTCAGCCACTTCGTTTTCCTTTTGGATATTAATGAATTTGAGGGGTTTAATGGTGATTCATTTGAGCTAGTCATTTTCTAATAAGCATACTGAAGTAAGAAGTTGGCACTAAACTTTGAATCAATACCATGATTATATAATATGTTCCCAAATGAAGTCAATTAATATCTATTATTCTCTGCTCCTGTGTTTTGCACTGAAATTTAGCTTGGCCTTCATTTGTTCCAACAAAAAAGAGAAATCCTCCAAAACTTCTTAAGATTTATCAACAATATTTAGCAATCTTTTCATTTTAAGCTAATCTGCTCCCCTCCCAAGCCCATTATTTTTTTGTATTTTAGATCACATTGGATCTAACTTCTAGGTAAAAGATACCTCATATTCTGACTGCACCACGACCTATTCAAAAGTATCATGAAAATGTTATTTGGTGCACTATTATGGATCATTCATGGACTTGTGGGACTTGCTGGGGGAGTGTTGCAGACCTACGCATCATTGCCAATAGCTCATGACAGCCTGAAACTCAAGTTTAACATTTTCTTCTCCCATGAGTTGAGCAACAATATTAATTCAGTTCCAATTGATTGAGAAATTGTTGAAACCAACATAAAACATACCATTAGTAAATAGGCACCCTCATCATTGTCCTGGTGATTATGAACTATCCTACAGGAACTGGGAATGGTGTTGGCTGTGCAATAGATCACACCGGATGTTCAGACAACAGGGGCAATAGAAATATCCAATAAGTGCTTATTTCAGTCTTATGCATCTCAATATTCCCCAAAATCTGTGGACAAGAAGTACCTTTACTCCTATTTACAGCACAGCTGAGTGTGCAGCCCTTTCATGCTATCTATGAAACAACATGAATCTCTGAAGGGAATATCTGAATGGTTCATAGATCTGAAGAACAAATTGGCCATATTTTCCTTTATTTCCTTCATCTCAATGTTACTGCCCTTTTGTAAGAAGCCAGGCATTTTCCCTTCCTCATCAGTGGCCATGGTTGTTTCTTTATCATCTCTATGCCAGCACATATCCATTTACTTGGAGCTCCTCACTATACCTTCAGGAACCTGACATCGATTAGTTTAGGGGGGTCAAGTTGGCGGTTTCCTAACTTGCAAGCTGAACTTGTTTTTTCTGGCATTTTCTGTAGAAAGCTGAATGGAGCACTGGATGGGTTTTTTGAAAGTACCTAAATGCTCTGTGGTGTAGTGCTTTCACAGAGTAAATCCGAGGTTGCCACGGAGAGCCAGCTTTTCATTGGATAGAAGTTCAAAATGCTTGGAAGGCAACAACACAGTGTTCTGAAAATGAAAAATTATGAGGGCTGACCCTTTGTTTCACGCTCCAGACAAATACAAGCACAGGAACTGGAGGCTGCAACTCAAATTCAATCTGTCATCAATGCCCTGAACCTGAAGCACTTACATCAACTCCCCTTTCACCAGCATTCCGATGGAAAAATCAAGGTCAGCTTCTCTCACTCTGTGTTAGGTACTTGTTGACCTGAAAGGGCTGAGCCCAAAGCATATTAAAAAGTGATGTGCCTATTTCATCATGTCTCAGAGGTTGTATTTACACACACTTCATGTGTTGGTACTGACTAAGCAGCTCTCCTCTTATGTCATCGAAATGGAGATGAGTCTGTGTGCAAGAAATACATTTGGAAAAGGTGGGCATAGCATGGATACAAGTTGTGTTAATGTCAATTGCGCTAATTAATCTTAGGACTGAAAGATTGGACTCACTGATCTTGGAGGTCTTTTCCAAACCAAATGATTCTACAATTCTACGACTCTTAAGGCACAATTTTGGCTACATTAAAGAAAATATAACCAAACACAGCAAAAACCAAAGGAGGTTTCATACCAGTTCAGCCAGATATTTCACGCTGTATGCCTGGGAGAGAGTTGAGACATTTTACTATGCCTTGCAGCATTATATTTTAAAGTGATAGCACCTAAAATACTTTCAAACAAATTGCTCCAGTGCAATTTTATTATTATGCAATCATGTAAGTTAAGGAATATATTTTTAAAAGTAGCTCTTGGCAAAGCACTCTATTGTATTCTGGTGTTGTCAAGGATACCAGTATTTATGGCAAATGCCTTCCACAAGCAAGCCCTGATTCTGCTGTAACAGGAAATAATCAGAGTCTGAGTTATATTTCTATCCTTTGCTCCTACAGAACAGAATACCAGATAAACAGAATACCAGTTTAAGGCCCAGAAGCTTTTGCAGCCATCCCATCTACACAAGAACACAGGTCATTTTGAGATCTCTCTTGCTTTCACAGTGCTCTGAGTTCTACCTGAAGAAAAATGCTCTGTTATGAATAAAAACTGACATCCTGATGTCTGAGAACAGCATATTGATGGCTGGCAAACATTAAGGCTTCCAGTCTTTGTTTAAAAGGTGGCACTGATGACCAGTATTCTGCAAGTCCTCACAACTTGTCTGCTGGAGGTCTGACTGTCCAAGAGATGCTTCCTTACACATCAAACAAATACACCAATGTCCAACATCTATGAACAAAACTTCTAACTATTAATACTGGGAATTCCCCAGTGGAGACTCTACCACATCCCCAGGGAAGTTGTTGCAGTAAATGTTTGTCCTCACTCTCAAAAATTATTTCTTATGTTGACATGAAACCCTTCCCTGTGTTACTTGTGTGTGTTGCTCCTTATTTTCTCCATGTGTCTCTTTGTGAGGAGAGATTCTCCCTCCTCTTTGTGGCTCACCTCTACATACTCAAGTGCTGTGAAGAGGCCTCTCTTGAAAATTGTGTTGTCCAGGGAGAAAAGACCAGACTGCTTCAGTCTTCCCTCATAGCACAGGTTCTCCAGCCCTCTGGTCACCTTTGTGGCCCTCCTTTGGACCCTCTCCAGTCTGTAAAAGCAGAAGGTGAAAACAAATCATTGCAGGGAGAACCATCCATCCACTTGACCTTGGCTGCTACTGGAACATACAGTTCAGAAGATATTTGAAGAAAGCAAAAAAGGAAGTGGAGAGGTAAAAGGTATTAAAAAAAAAATAAAAAATAAAAGAAAGAAAGAAAGGAAAAGGAAACTGAAATGGGAAAACAATCGAAAAACCCCAAACTAACAGAAAAACACCCCCCAAAAAAGGAGAAAATTATTCCTAGTGATAATTTTTAGAAGTCTACCAAAAGTTTCTGCCTCTGGGGCACTGGTACAGCTGGCAGCACAGAAATAGGAGCAATTATTTCTGCAATGAGAACTTCTTCTGTTGTGGTAACTCTGTTCTTCACTGTTCAGCCCCCATTCAGACTCACTGGCTTGTTTGCAAATCATCCAGTTTTCCCCCTTTCCAAAAGGGACAGATGACACAACATGTGTTTATCAGTTTCCCTTGGACAAAGCAGAGCCAACCTTTTCCTGACTGAAGTCACTGAGTGGGGAACAGACCTGCCCTAAAAACTGCATAATTCTGGAGGACCTCCAGCACTCTCTTTAGTTGTACCACAGTATGAGAATGTAATTCTGCTGCAAAGTTTGGACAATTGCTTACAAACTAATGACCTTTCTTCATCAGTGCTTAAATCTGAACACAACTGATGCTCTTCTTATAGAAACAATGAAAAGAGAAAAGCAGTTTAAGCCATATGCTTTCTGTACTCTCAGCTTAATTGTTTTCTTCCCAAAATGCCAGGGCTTTGGCCTTTTTGTAAAATAAAAACAAACAGAAAAAAAAAGATTGCTTTCTCTCTTAACAAAATGTAGACATCTTCCCAATATGAGAAATAAAAAAAAAATTACCTTTTTCTTCATAGATTTTTTGAGAAGTGAAATTAAAATACTAATATGTTCTAATTTGAGGGGCCGCTCTTGCTGGGGCAAGAGAAGGGTCCATGTTTGCTTGGAGAGAAAGAGCATTACCTCAGCATTTCACATATTTATATGTCATCAGCCTGGGCTCACCACTTGAAAATATCATGTCAGCTTTCATTGTGTTGGTCATAAGATCCCATGTCTCTATTTTGAAATAGATATTCTTGATCTGAGCAGGGAAATAAAGCTCATACTATCCAAAAGTAATTACAAACCCAGCAATTAAAATGTATCTTTTACAAAACAACATGTTCTTTTAAAAATTTGTATTGTTATCTGAGCTAAACAGAAATACTGTGATGAAAATAGAAAAAAATAATAAAGCTCTACATTTTGCACACAATCCGCTAATTATGTTGTATAATCATTAATAATTTGATTACAGGAACACTATAATTTTCATTGGCACCATTAAAATGGCACAGCATAAATTCTATAAGACACTTTGGAATCAGGATCTGGATGTCCTCCAGCAACCACTGAGCTAGGTTTGGATTTCAATGCTGCTGTAGTGATTTCTACCAGCTGAGTTTCTAGCTCATTGTCTTTTGTAGTCTAGTTGTGTCTGCAATTTCCATTTTAATTAATTCCATCTTAAAGAGTTTCCTCGATATGCCTTTCTAAAAAATTCAGCTGCTAATCAGCATTAATGCAAAGTTATCACTTTTACCAGTGGATTTCTGGGAATCTTGTGTAGTTCTAATCATTCTGTTTAAATACTCATCCCAGATCTTTCAACAACAGCCTTTCTTTAAAGAACTCAAGAACACTGAATAAGTACTAATAACTGTTTTGAAAAATCTGTTAATGAACGTAGATATTCTCTGCATAGGCTTCATGTTGATCCTTATCCTATCTTTTGTGATACAGAACAACTCCAATTATTTGGAGATTTTTTGCATCTTTTCAAATGCAAATAATATAAATATTCTTCCCTTTCACCACAACCATAGGATAAGAAGAGATAGTAAACAACTAGAAGTTTCTTACTCTGATGAAAAGATCAAACTGAATGACCAGATTCAGATTCTCTTATTTTGTTACTAAATTGTATCAGAATCAAGAGATAAAAGAAGGTTTTAATCTGTAGCCATTACCAAAAAACTGGGGTATTTATGTGCACACTGGTCTGTACTCTGTATTTGAACTCAGGTTTCTGAGACATATTCATTTGCAGTCTTGCAATTCAGAGTTGAGTTTCAGATTTGTGTGTTGTTTAGCAGTTTTGTGAATCTCAGCCTGATAACCTGCAGGTCATCGTTCCATCTCCTTGGGGCATCTTGGTAGGTACACAATGAACAGCACATGAATAAATCCCCTGAAAACAACAGAAGTGTCAGCATATCTGAATTTACAAACCTGCAGTATCAGGCTGAACTGGTCCCCTGAAATCACTCATCACATCTGGTTCTGCTTTTACCTTTCTGCTGCAGAGTAAAAGCAAAGTGAAACATGACTTTTAGACTGATTCCTGTAAAAGACATATGCAGCTTTTTAATCATCAAAGATCCTTCTCTCCTGTTGTATTATACAAAGCCTTCTGATTGTAGTGTACCCCATATGCCAGAACTTACATTAGAAATAAAGCAAAGAAGTATTTATTTCTTTAAATTAAGAAGGGAAAAACAAACAAGAAAAAAACAACAACAACAAAAAATACCCTCTAAAAACTTTTGGACCGTTATATAAAATGATTGTGACAGGTAGAAGTTGATGAATGATATGTCAAATATGAGTTGGGGAATGGTGTGTAACCTTTACAGCTAATAAACAATAATTGATAAAACTGAAGGACATTTTAATTCTTTTGGTCTAGTGGCAGTTGGCAGTATTTTTTACTTTTATTTATACAATGATAAATGAACTATCTCTGAACGTGGTAAGTGGAGAAATTTACTGATAAGAATGAGGCATTCAGTCTGTTTGTGTAAAGATCTTCCCGTAACTCTTGCCAGAGCTAGAAGCATCAGCTGTGCTCAAGCCAAACTTCACTTTAGTGAAGGACAGCATGATAAGTTTTTTTAACATTCCTCCCACCTCCCCTGACATTTCCTCAGACAACAGAGACACAAGTAGAGTGATCTAAAGAGCAGGGATGATTCTGGGAGTGGTGATGGATGAAGTCTCTACTGTCCGTACATCACCATCTGGTAAACAAATTCATCTCCTGCAAACTTTACCATCCTGGAGAGGATGTTGAGGTGTTTCAGGAATAGGGGTGTGAAGTATACTCAGTTCCTACTCAGATGATGGTCCTCCAAAAAGTGAAATAACTATGAAAATATCGAATTTAGCAGCACAGTAACATTGCAGGCATCCCCGTGTCCAGCCAGTAGAGGATTAGTCAGTAGAACCTGTGAAGTCACAACAGACAGTGAAAGTAGATCAGATAAATTTCTTCCAGTGGATTGTCTCCACTGACTGTGCAGAAAGCTTAGACGGTCTGGGTCTTCTCAAGATGTGCTTTCATTATAGGTATATATAGACTGTGAGAAATAGATAGATTTACATGGAAAAGCCTTTATCTGCCTGGAAGTCCATGCAGTAAATGGAGTACAACAGGACAAAATCCCATGTTATCCAGCTGAATATTCTGCCATAAATACATATACTGTATTTCTTTAATATGAATGGTTCTCTAATTGCTGCAACCATTCAAAGTAACATTGCATTAAAGGGGAATGTTCTCTGTCTCTACTGGCTAGGGGTTCATCATTTTACTGGAAGGATTTTACTGCTGATATGACTTCCTACATAAGCAGTGCTAAAGCCATGTCTCACACTGCAATGAAGTTCTGTGGTCTGTGGTGGTGGGATGCTCACTGCTGACAGAGCAAGATCCCATGTTCCTAAGATTCAGCAGACTCCAACTATTTATAAAAATGCTGCCACATCAGCTGCTGGTTTCCTGGTACATTCCCTGATCTTTGCTGTGCACACCTCAATTTACCCTTTTGAATTCCACACAAAAAGTGTTTTCTTGTGCTCCTTTTGATCTAGAGGTAAATTCTTCTCTTCTACACAAATGCAAATCAGACAAAAAGCACCAGCTTCACTGGATTTCTCATGTTTAAGGCAAGAGTTCTATAAAATGGTACTAGATGTTTGCACTTACAGAAATGGTTAATAAAGCATTTCCTTTGTTTATGTGTATGTGTAATTATTTTACCTTTCAAAAGTAATGGAGAAGTGTGCTGAGCCTAGGATCAAAGTGACCTATGTGCCAGAGATGAGCTAGAAAAGCTGAAAAACCACGTGTAAGCGTAGATTTCTCTGAGCAGAGAGTATGAAATATTAAAGAACATAATTAATGTCAGAACATTTACCATTTTCAGTCCATCGTTGACTGGAGAAAGAATCATAAATTGAATTAAATGCTCTATATATCAAGCTGTCCAGAAAAAGGGAGGATGTATGTTTCTCTGCAGTAGCATGGAGCTGAAACTGGACAAAGGAAGTATCTTCAATTGCAAAAGAAAGAAGGGGACACTGATAAAGAATTGAAAGTTGGATCCTCACCTTGCACAGGTATCAAGTGAAGGAAGATTTAGCTCTAAATTCTGTCTCTGATGAAAGAATACAGGAGAGATGTAAAATGAGCAGAAAGACTTTCATTCTCAGCAAGGTCTCTGGAAGCTATCTAAAAGAAAAATCTAAAAGGTTATCTCATGTCACTAATTTCCTTGTACAGCTAATTATAGATATTTCCTTGCTGATTTAAGTGATTGCCTATAGGAACTATGCCTTCAATCAGGCAGATCTTGGAAAATTCTTCTCTACCTGCCTCACCCACTACACTGTGGAGAACATCCTCCACAAATTCAAAGAGATATAGGAAACAGATCCACTTGAAACAGTAAGAGACTCCATGCAGCATTTTTGCAAATGTCTTTTGGACTCTGCGTGGTACCAGCAGACAGCAGGACACTCTGATGTGAGGGATTCCTCAGGCATGTTTTGGGATCAATTTTACTCAAGCAGAGAAGATTTTTCTGTCTTTTTCTCCCCAGACCCTCTACATTGAAAGATATGTGTCTAATGAAGCAGCTTAAGGATCCTAGAAGCAGGAATTCAGTTAACAAAATGACTTGCAAAGATGTAAAGGGTAGCTAAAGGGAATACATGAATCTCTTTGCCATTTCTGTGATTAAAAAGGCAGGACATAAACTTCAGCAGAGGATTTTTAGGTTCACCATGAACAAGCATTTGATAGCAGTCATAATGATAAACTCCTCAGAGACTTTCCTGGAGCCTCTATTGGTCCCAGGTGTGATTTATCCAAAGTGACATGATGATAGCTGAATGTTTACTGTTAACCTACAACTGCTCCTAGCTGACTTTCCTAGTTCCTCCTCTGCACTACTCATAATCCCAGTAATTCTAATGTGTAAATTCACTAAATATTCACCAGTCAAAAATCCACGATGGCACTGCTGTCATCCCCTAAACTGAATCTGCACTGGACAAACAAATCATCAGGGGCATTAGCTGTCTCTAAGATGAGTTTTCTGTAGAATAGAATAGACTATTTCATTTTTAAGGGACCTACGAAGACCATCTGATACAACTGTCCGACCCCCTTCAGGGCTAAACAAAATTTAAAGTAGGTTATTAAGGACATTGTCCAAATGCTTCTGGAACACTAACAGGCTTGGGCCATCAAACACAAGTTGAGAAATCCAGTGTTTGACCACCTCTCCCTAAGGAAATGCTTCCCCAAGTTAAGTCTGAACCTTGCCTGGCACAGCTTTGAATCATTTCCCCATTTCCTGTCTCTGTTAGTTCAAGACTACTTTTGGAGATGCATAATTCTCTCTGATAACAAAAAAAGGCAATTTAAGTTGCTATTTTAGTTGGAATATCTAACTTCTAACTTCATCGATGAACTTCTACCTGTTCATCTATGAACTAGGTAAAGATTGTAATTAGCACATAATGTAGGACTTTTTGGGTTTACCAACATGGGGGTCCAGCCCTCAGAGTGTGGCCTTTGGTGTGACTGGCAGTTACCATGTAGATCAGTCACAATATGATTTGTACTTCACAGAGTTCAAGGAAGAAACATGTGAGGCAAGTTTTAGCTACAAAACCTTTTCTACCTGACCAGTTTATGCCAACAAGATAGTAACCTGTTTTATTATGCTTCATTCAGTAAAGACAAGGTTTAACCATGAAACTGGCATTTTAAGTACACTGGTTCTTAAAGTCCTACTCTGAATTAAAAGAAATAACAGAAACAAAAAAACTGGAAGACCTCCAGATGAACACAAGGCTTTCTGCTTAAATCCTTTTAAATTAATGTATGGTAAGGCCACTTTCCAAATTAAAAGCACAAAATTCTCAGTAATGTGATGCAAGAGAAGTGCTTGTAATCTCCAGTTTTGTGCAACCTTACATCGATGTTATTGTAGGCAAGTTTGTTCTATATGAATGGGGTGCAGAATGATACAGTTTGTGAGCCTTTTGTTCCCCTTTGTGTGTTCATAAGTGACAGGGCCCTAAGTGCAGCGACAGGCTTTTCTGTCCTGTTTGCTTGAGCTCAGGACCAGCACTGACATGGTAGAACCTGGGACCAGAACTCTACTAAAACAGCAGATGCTTTAGACAGAGGCAAGAAACATTTCATTGGGATCATGGATGTTTCCTAATTTTATGTGACAGGAGAACATGATTTTTCCTGTAACCCTTAGACATGAGAGACTGGAAGCAGTACTTGTCAGAACCATTTACATACCCACTGTGCCACCTTCAGAGGTGGCTGAATCTACCTGAAGTCCAACGACTTGCTACCTCATAGAGCTGAGCTACATGTACATGATCTGGCCTCATCACTGCTCTGCCTCAGTGGGGCAGACCTGAGACAGGGCAAGACTCTATAAATCTTGAATAACTTACCATTGCTCTCTAGATTGCACTGTTGATATAACCTCTGTTCATCTGTAGGAAAGCTGAATGACAAATAGATCACTGTCTTCCATGGCAAAGTCCCATCTGCAGTCACCAACTCCTTAGGAAAATACGTATTAGCACTCACAAGCTCAAAACCAAAATGAAAAATATTTATACTTGAAAGAAAGCTTTGCATCTATTCAAGAAAACTATTAAGGATTACAACATTATCCACATAAATGTGGGGTTTTCTTCTTCACTTGGAAATGCTGCACTGTGTACTGCCCATTATCCAACCGGTTGTACTAGGTGATCCTAATGATTTTGGTTTTGCAGTGTGGGAGATTTTTTAATTTGAGGAAGAATAAATCTGGTTTATGTGGTTCTGTGAGCTCTATCATGAGGCACCAGTTCTGCCTGTTTATCCTGTAAATTGTCATGAGCGGAGACTGTTTGTGCTGTGTTGCTTTACAACCCAGTTGGTTCCTGTATGTTGCTCCCCCCTGCTTCTACTGCTAGAAAATAGAAACCATGGCAATTTATACTTAAGTATTTTTATTCCCACAGTAATTTGGGGGAAAATAAAGCAAAATAAAGGTTCAGGTATAAGAAGTCAAAACAGCATTAAGAGAAATGGAAAAATTGAAACAGCAATGAAAACTCAAGGGAAGGGTGCTCAGCTCTTCCCTCCTTCTTAAGCCCCTTCTCTCTGCTTTGCCTCGTTCAGGTACATCACACTCTACTCTGCCTCAAAGTTACCAAGAACCCATTTCTGCAAGGGAATTGGGGCTGGAGCTCCCTTTCCCTGCTTACAGAGTCAGAATGCTCACCTGGACAGCCACTTCCACAGGTAGCATGAGGACAGGTCCCACCAGAAGGAAGGCAGATGGGTCACCACAGGGACACTGACAGAAGTCCTGGTGAGTGGTTCCTCTTCCCAATACCTTCTGCTCTCTGTCAAGGTTGAAAAGAAGGCACTATGTAAATACAGACTACTGTGTCAGCCTGCAGTTCTTCCTGAGATTAAAGAGGCTTTTATTATCAGTTTAAATGTGGAAAGGCTTGGGTCAGTTCTGAGACCCCTGAGAGTCCCACCACTCTTTTGTATGTGAATCATGTTAAGTTCCTCTTCAGATTCTTTTAGACATCTCAGTGACACCATCTAAAATGTTTCCTTTCTAAAGTAGGCAATTTTTATCCTACCAGTGTGCAGAAGGGAGAAGAGAACACCTTGGCATCTATCCTGAATGTGTTATTGCTGACTTCTGCCCAGGATAAAATAAAGCCATGAAATAATCAGTGCCCTGGATTGCACTGAGCTTTTACTGCATGCACACCACTTTTTCAAAAATTTTCAGTGCAGCAGATTTGGATTATTGCACTCATTTGAATATGCAAAAGAAAAACATTGAGAAATGCAAATGAAGTATTACTCACTATAATTAAAAATATTTTGCTGATGGGCTGTGATAAAACATCTTATTTCTTTACAAACCTGCCACCTCACACACGTACTCCCTCTCCAGCAAGTTTTGCCTCATCCTACTGGCCTTTGAAATTGTAGGCTTTTTGAAATGGAGATTTCACATTATTTTGTAGCTCTCCATTGCTTCTTGTGCCACAGATATGGTTCTGGCAATCCATCCGTGCTACAATATGCATACAGTACTAAATAAAGTGAGGTTGTGTTTGTGCAATGTGAATCATTCCTAAATTGCTGTAACACAGCCATTATCAAGAGCTAAGCTGTGCCAGGGAATGACACAGTCTAGAATTTTGAGCTTTTGGGCCTGATCTAGTAGCTTCCCACACTTACAAATTATTCCTCCTGCAAAGGTGGAAATTATGTGGTATATAAATATTATAGTCAAAATCCATGAAGTTATTAATAATTTGAAATGCTTAAATTCCTCAATAATATTTGGCCACAGTTAATACACAAAAAACTGCTGGTGCAGATGTAGTCTTAGAAGACAGTATGACCATAGAAGCTGTGAAGGTTTTTTTGAATTTACATTGAAAGTTTCAGCCCTGGAAACAAACTCCTCATGTTATATAGAGGAAATGAAGTGAATATTGGATTTCCAGGGATATTTTTTACTAGTAGGCTGAACAACTTTCCAGAAATCTGCATGAAAATGGCTTCCAACAGTCTGAGCTGAAGTTTCTGTATTATTAGCAAGAAATGGGTATGAGAACACAATTCTTTACTGGGATACAGTCATTCTCTACCCACTTTCATTTTTACATTACCCACCAGATTGTGCACAGACTACAAAGGGAATTAGTCAAAATTCCTTCACTGCACCCTTAAAGTAGCTGCATTTGAGCACTGAATCTTGATTATCCTTACTTTATGATCCATATTTCACCACAATAAAACAGAGTTTTCACAGAAGTAAAATTCAAGAACCATCATGTTGCAATAATAAGCAAATTCTACATTTGAAGTATGAAAATCATATAGATGTGAGCCTGGCAACCAAAAGTGAAATTCAAGAACAATCATGCTGCAATAATTAGCAAATTCAATGTTTGAAGTATGAAAATTATATAGATGTGAGCCTGGCAACCATAAAGTCCTCCTATTTCTTCAGCAGACAGTAAGAACACAGAAAATACCTTAGTTGTTTGGGTTTTTTTATTTGTTGGTTTGTTGTTTTTTTTTTTTTTTTATTTAAAAAAAAAAAAAGAGATGGATATTACAAATCACATCTTTCCCATACCTAAAATCTGACTTCACCAATACTGTCAGGAAAGGCAGAGACTAAACTGACATCCTAAAAAAATTAAATAGCAAATAGAGTTCTAATCCACTGCCTGGCTTTTCATTGACTGAAATGCAAGAATAGTGTGGCCTTGCCTTTGTTGCCTCTATCTGTGAATTAATATTACTCAGAGAAATGATCTTGTAGATTTATCTTCTAAACACATTTTTTTTTCCCCAGTAAAAAACATGAAATCAGTCAAATGTTTTTGCTGGAAAGTATTTAAATTTCAACAAAGTTCAGCAATCTATATTAATATTTACTAAGTGGTAATCCCAGACTTGGTAGCTCAAAATTACTATCTCTAAAACATAAGCTATTTGTGGAGGATTTATTTAAGTAAACAGATCAAATTTAGTCATAACAAATGATATGTGAAAAGAATAAGAAAATGGTAGAGCAAAACCATTTTTCACTTTACTAGACATCATTGAAATTTTGCCTTCAGGGGAGCGGAAACAGAAACTATCAAAATATCTGGGATTTGCATGGGACACGTTTTTGTTACCATGGCTCTTACCAGTCCCTCCAAGTTTACAGTCTGGACAGGAGGATTAGCTATATGCTCCCTGTGAGTAATCTGGACTGAGGAGCTGCAGGTGAGTGCAGTATGCAACTCATCAGGTCGTCTCTGTTTTCTCTGTTGTACATCCCTTCTTGCCATGGAATGCTCAGGGCTGAATGGGATAAAGTATTTCTGCTGGCGATAGGCCAAAAATACACACTGAATGGATCAGGAAAAAAGAAATCCTGGCCAGTCATATGTCACGAGAATTCAATTTTTTGCTGCAGGTGCTCTGCTTCATTACTTGGAGCATCTGCACAGCCTCACCTCCAACTTTTCCATTCTCCTCCACACCAGCTAATGGCAATTACAATTCCTGATTCACCTCCCTCGCTGCCCTATCACCTCCACCAAAGCAGTGAAGGAAAATATCTTTAGGGAGATAACAGAGAAACACAGCAAGAAAGGTACAAGTGTTCAGTATCAAGTCCAGACCCCAACCTTTACTGACAGAACCTGGCAACAATCAGCACAGGAAACACATTTAGCAAATAATTTGCCTTGTGTTCCTTATACTGCTTTTCTCTGTTAGGCAAGTTGCAGAAGGATAATGTCCACTTTTTTTGCAGAAGTGATTTATCTCATTGTGTCCACACTGGGTTTATATTTTTATACTATACACTGGCATATTTCTGAATAGGTTCTGCTGGTTTTATTAGAAATAAATGCTTTCCGCAAATAGGGAGAACATGGGCACTGCAGCTCCATGACTTAGTTTGTTTCTTAACCTGTGGACTAAAAGAAACGGCCATGTCTTGGTGTCTGCTAGATTTTCATTTGCTGCTGCCAAACACAACCCATGATTAAAATACTACTGGGAAATATTAACCAAGCACCACACTCACACCTTTTTTAGGTGGCTGCAACAGATGACTTTGGGAAATGAGTCCATAAGGAAGTTTTGAATGGTCTCCTGGATTCCAGCTGTTGGTTTACCCGTTCTCAGCAATCTGGTTCCTTAATACATTGGTGGCAACAGGTGCTGTTGGAAGCACCTGGCCATACTCAATAGTGTTGAAGGCTTTCTTCAGTCCCTTTTCCTCCTCTTGTCTTGTTGCAGTTTCTCTTTCAAAGTAAAGATTATAGGAATGGGTATGAGAAACAATGAAGTTATGTTGTTCTCCATCTCCCCCCTCCACCACAAGCTTTTCATCAGACTCTGATGTAAATCCTCTTGTAAATATTCCAAACTGTCAGTCTTTAAAAGCTCATTTCTCCAGCGTGGAACAGGGTTAAAGCTAATAATTTCAACATGTTCTTGAATAATTAATTATTCATAAATTCCTGCACTTAGTACTAATTGGTCTCCAAGGACTTTATTTTGTTTATTACCTAACATACACCTTCTGAGGCATTTCACTGTACTTACACTCTGCTTTTCTGCAGCTTATTTAACCTGTTGTCTGAGCATATGGCATTCAGGAGATGGTTTTTTGTTTTGTTTTGTTTTTTTTCTAATGTAGACAACAGCAGGACTGTCTATAGGCACTGGCCCTTCCAAAATGTTCTTTTTGTGCACATTCTCAAAAATCCTTCTGCCTGCTTCTGAAAATACATTTTTGAATCTGAATGCATAAATGACCTGCTATATCCAGCAGATTATTTTTAAAGGCATATACCAGGCAGAGAAAGAAACTGAACCATCTTTATCACTAAGTATAAATGTCCAGGCAGGCTGGTGAATCATGACAAGTCTCAATAAACTAAATTAGTTCTGTGTTATGAGATAGTGATTTTCAACAGAACAACTGGTGTGAATAAACTCATATCCAAAAAGAGAAGTGACAGTTTTCTTCTGAACTTAGAGTTCCTCCCTGTACACAGTACATTGTCCATTGCCCATTACAGAATGACTGCTTGGAGATAATTATTCTTCTCCCATCAGCTGTAGAGAAAACCCAGGAAAAATAATTTTCTCTAGGATGAAAGTAGCTTTTCTTTTTTTTTTCCTAATACACTTATATAAAATACAAAAGGACTGAAAATTACAGGCTGAGTTAGTGCAGGGAAATAATACTGAACATGACACTAAAGCACAGTCCTGCAAAGGGCACAGGAAACAAGCATCCAGACATTTATTTCCTCTGTATTAAAGAAGGGATTAAATTTGCATGTAAAATAAATTCTAAGGTTTTACTATCCTAGAATTCCTGCTCAAAAAAAACTTTAATATCAAAGGGATGTATTTCTGATCAGAAAGACTTTGTACTTCGAAAGAGTCAATTATATCACTCTAATGCAAAGACTGGCAGAATGATGGTATTAAGAAACCCTCCCTTCCACCTTTTTGAGTTTCTCATTATAATTCTTAGCCTTGCACACAGAGTGGAAGCTTTCATTATTTGTGATTTCTTGCAAGCACCACACCAGCACCAGTAAACATTGTTTCCTCCATAAAATGAACCCCAAACTGAACCCCAGGTAGCCACATACCTAAAGGCAACACAAGGCTCAGCAGCAAAAGTTTTTACAGTGCCTCTTCAAGTCAGTGCAGACTGAAAATAGCTGTTCACTCCAGCAGTTTCAGAGACTGGCTCTTCTGCTGCACAGAGCAAATGGCTTGAAGCATTTCCAGCCTTTTTTGGGGCTAGTCTTCCTTCCCCTGTCATCTGCAGGGAAAAGAGATCAAGGAAGGAGTAATAGGCAGTATCCTGCAGAAAGAGGAAAGAATATTTCTTCTATGGTTTCCCATCCATTTAGCCCATGCTCAAACACTGCTTTCTGAGATCCCTTTGGCAAACAGGAAACCCTTCTCTCAGCATGCTGAGTCCAGTCCTCTAAAACAGACCAGCTATTTCCTAGGGCACAATCTGCTTTACTCTGGAAGGTATTTTCCTTCCTAGTCTCCACAGTCTCACACTTATACTGACTGGTTTTAAACCATAGAATTAAATAATGATTTAGGTTGGAAGGTATACCAAAGATCAGCTAATTCTAACCTCTCCCACTTTCAACTAGACCAGTTTGCTCAAAGCCCCATTCAACTTGGCCTTGAACGCTTCCAGGGATGGAGCATCCACAGTTTCTCTGGGACACCTGTGCCAGTTTCTCACCACACTCACAGTAAATAAATTCTCCCTAATATACAATCTAAACTTACTCTCTTTCAATTTAAAGCCATTTCACCTTGTCCTGTCACTCCATGTCCTTGCCAAAAGTCCCTCTCCAGCTCCCATGTAGCCCACATTCAGGTACTGAAAGGCTCCAGTAAAGTCATCCCAATGCCTTCTCTTCTCCAGGCCAAACAACCACAACTTTCTCAACCTTTCCTCATTGGAGAGTCATACTATTTCTCTGATAATCTTCATGGCCCTTCTTTGGACTTGCTCCAACAGGTCAATGTCCTCCTGTGCTGGGACCTTAGAGCTGGACACAGCTCTGCAGGTGGGGTTTATTCAGAGCAGAGGAGCAGAATCACCTCCCTCCACCTCCTGGCTGTGCCTCTGTTGATGCAGCCCAGGAGAGGGTTGTCTTTCTGTGCTGTCAGTGCATATTGCCAGCCCCTGTCCAGCCTCTCATCCACCAGCACCTCCAAGCCCTTCCTGCCATGGCTTCTTTCAGTCCATTTGTCCCCCAGCCGGGATTACTGGGTTGTCCCAATCCAGGTGTAGCACTTTGCACTTGGCCTTGTTGAACCTGAGATGATTTCCAGGTGCCCACTTCTCCCAGGTCCCTCTGGATGGAATCCCATGCCTCTACTGTGTCATCCGCACCACTCATGTGGTGTCTGGATGTCCAGCTTTGTAAGACTCACCTGAGCTGGGAAGACATAATGCCTTTCTAGCAAGATTAATCTAGAGATTAAAAAACAAGATTGTGAGAGATCACACAATCCTTTCTTCCCATGGCTCAGAAACTCGATGCACCTACAAGAAAAGAAACTACACAATGAACTGTCAAAGCAAGTAATGGCGTAAAAGAGGACAAGAGATACCACAGAATCATCTCATTTCCTGAGGACCCTGTCTTTTCTGCACAGATCAATAGAGTCAGTTGAATGTGAAAAGGCATATTAAGGGCATGTTGATATAAGCTCCCACAGCCCTCCAAGCCTTAGGGGCTGTGCTGGCACTGCCCCACAGTGTCCATGGGCTGCAGCCTAGGGCACCATTTACTGCTATGAGGCAAAGTTACAGGGCAAACTCTTGCATAAGTACAGCAGATAAAATGTGCCTTGATATGTCTTTTACTCAGGCTATTGATTTCATCATAGCCAGGGAATATAAGATGATGTACAATACTCCAAACTAATTTAGTCTTACTTCATGTTTTGTGGCTGCCAATGCCCTTTAATCCAGCTTAAGGAACTGAGATGATCCAGGGGAGAGAATTATAAAAAGAAATAACAAGAGGGAAAGGCTAAAGGCAGTGATGGTTATCCATTGCATTGGAACCACCAGTGCTGCAAAGGCTCCCTAACCTGAAATTGGGCATCACCAAACTGAGACTTCATCACTGCTTCCACTACAAGAAAGCAATGCTAGCATCTGTGGATATTCAGAAACTGAATAAATATGCTCCCCTTCTTCTGGAAACTGATTTGTATCTTCTTTTTCTAGGCATTTCAGAAAGTAGGACCCCTATTAAACTCAGTTCTGTATCAGTTCACTTGCACCTTGCCATATCCAAAACACAGGATATACTGCATCTATTATCAGCATCTCAACAGCAGGCTTGTTCCTGGCTCTAAAAGGCAGGGTGACTGATTCTAAGAAACCCAGAATGAACAGAACATTAAAACTTAGGCATTTAAATAGTGAAAATTCATTTAGAAGCCAGTGAAAAGCATTTTTATGATGCTCCTAAGGTCTTTAAAAATATTATGTTCAAATAATATCACTTTATTGAAAAATCAGTGAAGAAAAAGTACAGCAAATTAATCTATTTGAAGTAATGCACTCCACAGTGCATATATTAATAGCATTAAAAGTCTGTAATACTAAATGAGACAAATTTCTTAGTTCTGCTGATGCAAAACTATATTTTCTTCCAGTAGTCAAAAAGGTTATAATTAATTCAGGTAGGATATATAAGGATTTACAGTAGATTTTACATTCAAAATTTCTTAAGATATGAAACTGAAAATTTATTTTCAGAATAAATATATTTTATAAGCCCTGTGTACCACAAGTTTGGTGGGAAAGGATTTTTTCCCTAAAAACATAGTAAATATGGGGTTTTTAAGCTTCTGATGATATTTCCATCTTATAAATGAAAAAAAAAAAAAAAAGAAAGAAAAATTAAAGAAAGCAACAAATGAAAAAAAGAAATTTGAGCAGAGTTAACTTGAATTAGAAAGCTGTAAGGAAACGTGGTGCTACACTTCATTGAAAGCTATCAAAGTAGCTAGCCAGAGAGGTTTGGTGAAGTTAGATTTTCAATTCATGCCACTAGTTCCTTTGTTACCTTTGGGACTTTGATAAAAGCTGTGACTGAGAATGTGCATTGTCATAAGAAGTAACAGAGCAGCTTAAGGGATCGGGGTCTTTGATTACCAGGGCCTTTGACTGGTGGAGCAGAGGGTCGAGCTTGGAAACACTTAAAGTCTAACTAACATTTAAACTATTAAATAAGATCCTTCATGATACTGTTTGTTTAAAACAAAAGTTAAAACAAGGAGCAAGGCAGTAGTTGCTCAGAAAGAATATGATGAAATAAATGAGAAAGTTAAACTTGACAACTACAGAAACATTAGTGTGAGTCTATCAGAAACCTCCTGCACTGTAAAAAAAACCTAAAAAGACATGTTTTACCACAGATTCTGGGCATTTAAAAATTATCCTCATTCTTTATTGCTGTTAAAAAATTATTTCCTTGATGAAACATTTTAAAAACACTTTGAAAAAGCACTTGCATATCTATTTTCCCATGTCCAGTGGACTTTTGGAGAAGGATGTGAATTTCCATCTATTGAATGAGCCAGAATAACATTCCAGTGGTATTTGCATTTCAAGTCAACATTTGCTACACATTTTCCACAATAATTTAAACCTGTGTTGAATAAGAAGTTCTGTAAGACAGTTGTTCAGGTTCTGGTGGCACAGGTAAGGCGTGGCACAGGTAATGCATGGCACAGTGTCTGCACTGCTGCAGATGTTTTTGCTGTGGTAGTCTTGCTCAAGAAAGCAACACTTCTGAACCAAGGCACAGTTTCAAGCTGATTATCAACCTGACTGAGTGGCAATATCACTGAATAATGTAACACATCTCTAACAGAAATTACTTCATTTCGCCCATCTAAATGCACATTATCTAGACATCAATATGAGCTGAAAAAACCTATCTCCTCAGGCTTAGTGATAAACAAAATACTGTCTTGGATATGGAAACTATTTTACAGTAGAATCATGCTCAAGTCATAAGAAGCATGGGATCAGTACTCCCCTTTATTCTGACAGTAAAAAATATAACATTATTTTTATGGCAAGAGAGCAACTATACATATAATGACATATACATCAAATAGATAGACATCTAGGTTTGTGACTTGTGCATGTGTATATGAATACCTATATTTCTGTATGCATGTAAACGTTTTTAGTAATATGTTAGCACATACATTTCTATATGTAGACACATTTAGGTACATAAATGCAGTTCACATTATTATATATAATATATATAAAATATATAATATATAAAATTATATATAATATATTTTTATATTATTATATCTAAATTTTTATATACTTAGGCAGTTTAGACATCTATACATTATTATTTATTATTATTTATTACAAATATATCCATGTCTCTACAAAATAAACAAAAAGCATTTAATGAGTAACTACAACAACATTTTTTGAGTAACTTCTGCTGTGCTTTGGTACTGCTTTGTACAAAGTTTTGTGCTACTTTAGTGTCCAGTTTATGTTCCCAGTCTGATATTGAGTATGAGTGGTTCTCTCAGAGAGATGTACATCCAGTGTGCTGCATCCAAATGGAGCAGAATATCCACACATATGGACTGAAATAGAGCTGTATAAAAACAGCTAAAAGGAAATGCCATTGGGGAAACATTTAAAGGGTTTGTTTTTATGATGTGCAGGCCGTTCCAGGCTATTTGAAATCTAACTGCTGTATCCTTGAGTGGCTTCTCAAGTAGAAAAAACTGCTGAGCCTGGCAAAGCTGGGTAGGGGATGATGTGAAGGGAACATTTGATTCTTTCCTTTTGCCAGAAGGCAATTACCAGCTTGTTTTCTGTATGAACTGAGCATGCAGAACACCAGTACTAGTGAACTACACATTAACACAGCAAAGACACCACCCAGGAAAGGCACTTCCACTGAGGAGAAACACAGATGGGGAACAGGGAAGTTTGTCATGAGCACTGGCAGAAGTCTTAGTATTTATTCTCATCACAGACCACCTGACTTCGAGTGCTATGCACAGATTTCTTATATTTCATTCTACTATTCATCACAGAATGTCTCATTTTAGTTCATATGATGTTTCTCTGAACTTATCGTTGCTGGATTACTCTGGTGATGGAGTTTTCCAGTGACCATACTATAAAATTTGTCTTGGCTTTGTCTTGCCTTGGACAAAATAAAGAATGTAGAGAAGTTCCTATCTTATTGATATTTGGGGCTTTTGGGGTGGGGGAAGTGTTAATGAATTCAGGATGAAAATCCAGTTCCAACACAGGCTTCAGCAGTAGCTGTTGCTTAGCTTTAGCTGAGGTAAAAACCAGCCATTTATCTTCTTGTTTTGTTTTGTGTCTCTTAGCTTTAAATCTATAAAAACACTTTACATCTCATCTATATGTCTTGTTTAACAGCCTTTTGTGGCAGGCTCTGACAGGAGCTGTGGAAACTGCAAATAAACGTGCCAGCTTGTTTACCTTCTCCCCACCATTATTCTGTTTGCAGTAATGAATTACAAGGAAATTCCTGTTGAAGAACAACAAGTTCATGTGGTTTAAATGACAAATGTTGAATGAGATGAGGAGTCAGCAAATTATTTCAGAGGAAAGTTTCACTTTCAGCCAATCCTGAAGATCTCCCAAATTCCACTTGAATGTTCTTGATAGTTTCAGCTGAGGAAAAAAGAAAAAGGAAATTATTCTTTTCCCCTCTGAACCATCAGGTGGAATTACCAAGATTCTTTAGGCTTTGGTCTGCAGAGACCCCAGTAATATGTACCCAAGTGTGACCACAATAAAAACACATCTAGTCAGGTAATTTCTCTAATTTCTCCTTACTGGGTGCCTGGATTGCAGCAGCAGCATCATTTCTCCTTTCTTTAAGACAGGGAAAATAAAAGCATTACTCAGAATGCAAGGTAAACACCTGTCTTGTGCTTTCTAAAGGAATCAGGAAGGATTTTAAGACTTCACATAATGGTTGTTGCATTATGCACATAATAAAGTATACTTTTTCACATAGTACATCTTAAAAATTCAGATTTTTTTTTCAAATATGTGATTCTCCAAAGCTGGAAACAAATATATTTTATCACAATGCTTACAAATGCTGTTTTTCAGTATGTATTTATTAATTTCAAACATTTGCCAGACATCATACACATTCTTATGGTTTAACCCCAGCCTGCCCAGCCCCACACAGCAGGAGCAGAGAGAGAATTGGGAGGGTAAAAGCTGGAAAACTCATGGACTGAGATACAGACAGCTTAATAGGAAAAGTAAAAGCCATACCACTAGCAAAGCAAAACAAGGAATTAATTCACTGCTTCTCTTGGCTGGGCAGGTGTTCAGACATCTCCAGGAGAACAGGGCCCACCAAGTGGAGTGTTTACTTAGGAAGACAAACTCCATCAATCTAAACACCTCCCCCTTCCTCCTTCTTCCTCCACCCCTTTGTATACTAAATATGATGACATGATCTGGAACATCCTTTGGTCAGTTTAGGTCACCTGTCCTGGCTGTGTCTCCTCCAAACTTCCCCCGAACCCCCAAATTCCTCGCCAGTGTGGAAGTACAAAAAGCAGAAAAAGTCTTGTGTCTGTAGAAGCCCTCCTCAGCAATAACAAGGACACCTCTGTATTATCAGCCCTGTGTTCAGCACAAATCCAAAACACAGCCACTGGGAAGAAAGTTAACCCTACCCCAGCAAAAACTAGCATAGCCAGGTTTGAAGAAAATGCAAAAAAAATATTCAGTGTCATAAGCCTTACAAATGTTCAATTTCCTCTTTCTGAGGGGAAGTATGTTTCTCTCTTACTGCCAATGAAAAAAGTTGGTTTCATTCCAGATCTTGAAATAAAAAAAGTAGAGGATAAATATTAAATAAGGTGTTACCGTCATGAAAGTACAGTACTTATCACTTTAAGGAGAATGCTTTTTTTTTTTTAAATGGAAACACAAACATCTTTGCTATAAGAGTATAAAAAAAAACTTATCTCACCTTTTCATAACAAAATACATCAGTGAGTCTTGCCATCACAGAAGCTGGTGGGGGAAAGTGTAAATATAGTTCAATCTAACAGTTAGGAGCATGTTTCACTGAAATGCAGATCAAAGTTCAGAAATAGCTACTAGTTTAGAAGAGTTTAAATGGAGGGGTGGAAATTCATTAGGAGTTAAGAGGCAAGAACTTGCTAAATGAATCCTATAGGTATCTGCACGTCAAAGTGGAACTAACAAAAAGAGAAAATTAATATCTTTTTAGCAAAGCATAATGCCTGGATTTCAGGTGAGCTGGGTTGGACTTAGGGAATGGTGACCAGGTAGGTGGGATCCATGGCAGGCCACTCTGAAAAGCAAAGGAGCTACGGAAAGCTCGCAGACACAGAAGGGCATTCTTCAGGCATAAGAACAGTCGGCCTGTCAGGACTTGGCTAAAAAGAACATCATGGCAGAACTCCAGCATAAAAATGCAGCATACAGGGGTGGGAACAAGGGCAGCGTGCAAAGGAGGAATTCATAAAAGTTGCCTGGGCATGTAGGGTTGGTGTCATTCAAGGCAGAGCTCAGCTCATGGACAGGAGAAGGGCAATTAATCACACACACCTTCAAAATCGACATAGGGATGATCTATAGATCAGTCAGCCTTGTGATGTCTCTTGGTAAAATCACAGATTGAGTCCTCTTGGAAAACATTCATGTACCCATAAGAAAGAATAGAAGGGGATGGGTACACTCAGGATGGATTTATCAAAGGTGGGTCATGCCTGACCCAGCTGATTACCTTCTGTGGTAAAATGACTGAATTTGTGGATGACAGGGGAAAAGTTTTAATTTAAGCAGTCTTGGTCAAGGCTGGCCAGCACTTTATGCCACAGTCTGCCTTTATTCGAGATCAGAGAGTACAGCCTGGTAAGAAGTGGACTACAGCAGGATGTCTTGTGAGACATGTCATTTAACATCGCTCAGTGACCTGCAGGACGCACCAGAGGGCACGATCATCATCTTTGAAAGTGACTGCAAATTTCAAGGATGAATCAATACACAGGAGGAGTGGTTTATTATCCAGATGAGCAGGACAGCGCAGGATAAAAAATGACAACAGGGTCTCCATAACATTCAGAGAGGAGCAATGGGCAGCCTTGACCTGAGAAAGCAGACCCCTGGCAAAAATCCTGCTGGGGACTTGGGAAGAGTCATCTGCTTATCATGTGTGAGGCCTTGTACTTGAGACCTCCAAAGATCCCTTGCAGCCTCAATTATCCCTGAGATACTAAGGCAAAATACATAGGCAAAATACTCTTCCCCACGCATATGAGGAAAATGCAAAGGATATATGAGAACAAACATAACTGGCAGTACCAAAACAGAGCTAACATATGAAACATTCATGTTTCTCATATTTCATTTGTTCTGGGTATATCTGTTAAGAATAAAGGTAACTGCAAATATTTACACCTAATTCCTGTCTCCTAGAAGAGGGGGTCAATTCTGATTAGCTGATCAAGCAAAACAGTAGCTGAAGCCCATTGAAAAAGGAGTCAATCTCTTAAAAATGGCCACGCAATTATTTGCAAAGTTAATAAGAATGAACTTAAATAAATGCAAAATGCTTTACAAATACAGAAAATTTGGGTTCTAGGATAGGTTGAAATGTTTTAGAAGAAACTTCTACTTCACCAATAGAAATACACCAAAACAGTCACTGAGTCAATGTAGATGACATGGAATTGCAAATGACATTCTTTTTAAATGAAATCTCAGTAATTTTCTATTTTAAGAAAAATATTTTGAAATTTTCAATATGACAGTCTGCAATTTTTTATATTATTTTCGTTAAAATAGCTCTACAGTGAATTGAAAGTTTTACCATTCTTACAAAATTGAATAGACTATTTTGCTGAAACCATGACAGGTAATTGGAAAGTGAATTTATTTTTTTTTCTTGCTATTTCTTTCAGCACAGGCAATAACTGAAGAAACTGAAAATTGTACTCTAGTGAGAAGCCCAACTCGAAACATTTTATGCTTTCCTAAGGAGTCAGGGCTTATTTCCTAAGAATTGATTCGAACTTTACAAGTGAAAAAAACAGGGCTGAGCTGCAGTATCGTTTAGTAATATATCCAACAGTAATAGCAGTAGTATGTACCTTCATAATTATTTAGGCTTTTTTTTTCTGCTAATTCAAATGGCATGAAAAATATCTGCAATTGATGAAAACATGTACCATCTTGAACAATCCAATACTGCCTACAGAGCCAGCTGGAAGACTGTAGTGAGGATCAGGCACACTCTGAATTGTCCTAGTCATAATGCACCACCTCAGAACCTGTCACATTCACTTAAAAACACAACTTTTGCCATATTGGTGCTTTGTTCATTTTATTACATAAAATACACTACAGTTCCAATGGAACTTCTCAAGAAAATCCCCAGTTAATTAGACACATGATCTCATTGCAAAAATTACTATGCCTGCTTCTGTCACATAAAATACCTTATTTTAATTGGATTTGGTGCCTTTAGCTATCTAGCTAGCCTAAACACATGGATATGAGCTTTAGAGTGTTGCATACCAATTAGATTTATGCACAAAGTCAAAGCTCATTTGATAGTTCCTCAAAAATGTTTCAACTTTGTAGGACTTTGCAATTCATAAATGAAAATAATTACTCTGAAGAGACTTGAGTGTTACTTGAATTTTCCAAGTACATCTAATAACTGAGAAGTGTTAAAAGATGCACCATGTTTCACAGTTAAATACCTTGATGTTTGCAAGATTTCAAGTCAGTTTTCAAAACACTTTCAAAGCTTTGGCTGGTTTATATAGTGATTTCTTTTATTTTTAAGAAATCACAAAAACAGCAGTGGGAATAAATGTTATGTGGGACCACAATGAATGTGATGGGAATGCAATGATAATTAGACCTGGAAATAGGCAGGAGAGGAATCGAAATTAGAAGGAGTTGTTCAAGCTAAAACATCCAATCTCTTGCTAGTTCTTCTTCACATGTTCTCAAACAATCCTTATTAACAATATTGATTTAAATAAAAAGTCAATTACATTAGTGCTTTGCATTAGAAATGAAGGAATATACATATTTATGGCCATTCTAAAAATATTTTGTACAAGAGTTCTTAAAGGTATTCTGAAAAAAACTTCTCCTCCTGTCCATAACATTTAGGTCATAATCTCAAACCTATTTTAGTTAGTCATGTGTTTTCCACAGTCCTTGTAAATAACAATAATTCCTCTCCTAGAATTGAGTTGGAGGTCTTAAGACCCCTTATTTCATCCTTTAGCATCATCTTCACTTGTTTTGACTAACATGGTATCTAATTGTCTTAGCTCTGGTACATGTTTCCCAGGCATGGTGTTCCAGCTATTATC
>JAWWMO010000096.1:11022462-11039348 GCA_035047845.1 Dendrocincla fuliginosa | reverse complement strand
CTTAGAGAAGCTTTAAAATAAACACAAGAAATCTCTTTTTCTGAAAGTAGTGGTTTTGCTAGTAAAAGGCATCCTTTTGCTGCAGCCTTATTCCTGTGAAATCTCTGACTGGGGACACCTGCAAAAAGACACCTGAACAATTAGCAATACTAAAGCTGAGGTATGACATTGAGTTTTTTCTCAACAGTATTGATGAAGACACGGAAGAAGAAAATTACTCAGTGTTTTGCAAAATACAAAATGTTCTTCTAATGAAAAGCCTTGGAAACGTGTGAAAATATTTTTTTCATGAGCAAATCTGCGTAACCCTACAGGCAGCAATGATTTCAAGGGAAATGACAACAGGCAAAATTTAAGCAACCAAACCCCTTTCTATTTAGAACTCAGTGATAAAATTCTCAGTGGTATCAGTGAGGACAAGACCAGGTCACCATCCAGTGCTTTTGAAAATTGCATCCTACAAAATCCCCACTGATGCTGTGACTATGTCACACAGACATGGTACCCAGGGAAGTGCTTGGCAAAGCTCTAGGTAAGTAATAGAGAGGTATGAAAAGTTACAGAATTGGTGAACAAAGAGAGAAGTAAAGGGTTCACACATTTCAAGCACTACACTGGGGATGGCTTTCATGTGCAGGACACTGAAGTACATATTTCTGTCATTTTTCTTTTTTCCATCCAGGCAGGTATTCTTTGTGTCAGCTGCAGGGGGCTGAAACATGCCTTGTAAAAAAACCATGCCAGTGTAAAACTGCCCTGTGCCAGCTGCAGAAGCTGTAGTGTGCCACCAGATCATTACAGCATCATGAAAGCACAGAGTCATTTAGACTGGAAAAGTCCTCTAAGATCATCCAGTCCAATCATTAACCCAGCACTGCCAAACCCACCAAGGACATGTTTTGCTCTCTTCTCATCACTCATTGTGTGTGTTACCAGAGTGAAAGTGACACCTCTCTGACTTATTTCCCGTATCCTCTGCTGATTGGCAGCAAACTGATTATCCCCATTTATCCCCATTTCTTTATATCCTGGATCAGCACCATCTGTTCCATTCACCAGACTGAGCCATAACAGTGATTTACCCCTGATACTCCTGCTAGATTGCTCCTTGCTCAACAAATTGGTTCACTCATTTAATGGAGCTTTTTGAGGAGAAGTATGTTATCCTTAATGAGAAAAAAAAGGCTCTTGCTCTCTATGACTAACAGCCTTATGCTTTATAAAATACTAGTTTCCTCCCCGATTTATGGCAAAGTGCTGTGCTTTTAGTTTATGAATTTGTGTATTTTGTATTGATTCTACTTCATTTTTTTTGCCAATAATTTTACCTCCTTCACTTTATTATCACTATGACTGATGTGTACTCCTGAAAATTTCATTTATTTTTACTATTCATATAACTTTCTTCTTAATTTATATGTTGCTGTACTAAATAAAAATCACAACAATACTGAGACATTAAATTTCTATAAAGGCATGTCATGGGATTAATATTGCAGTTTTATAAAATCACAGAGCTGCCCACTAAACATAATGCACTCATGCATAAAAAACAATATCTTCACTATAACTGAGTAATGAAAATGAACGTTCATGTAGCCCACACATGTACCAGATGTAGGGGAAAAGTATTTATGCCATCAAAGAACTAAATATTATATTGCATTTCTGAATATTAAAAGCAATTCAACACACAGCATATTAAGTCCAGTCATTCATGATCATTAACTAATACCTCGTTTCTTCCTCTGCCTCAGTCTCCCCCAGTCCCCTCCACCTCCTTGTGATTTTAACTTTAAAATAAGAATGGATCTTCCATGTAAATAAATGAGTCTTATAGAGTGTGTAAAAACCATTACAATAATACAGCTCACAAGTCTGATTTCAGAGAGACAGCAATATAATTGTCCATAAGTTTAAATTTATATTTATTTCAGTTAGCCACACTGTCTTACATAAATAAGACTCTAGTAATTTTGAAGGCTTTCTACTAAACTCTATTTTCTCAAGTCTCAATGAACATTAACTGCACAAAATGCTTTTGGCAGGCAGTCTGAAAGGACAATTTAAGAGCTGCAGAGTTTTGCATCTAGCTGCCACCTTTGAGCATGTCTAAATAGGCACAGATTATCAGTATTTTCCTAAGTCTACTTTTTGCCAGGAATTTTTTGCCGCTGAATTCTATGACAGTTTTGCCACCAACTTCATTAGGAGAGGATGAGGCTTTAACTCATTTTCACTAGTGGTACAACTAATTACACAGCTATGCATTCACTTTCTTGGACATAGTGCTAAACAGAGATCAATATATGTTAAGACACAGGATAATGAATTTGTTGTGAATTTCTGTTGTAAAAGCTAGAGCCACATGTACACTTTCCACTTACAAACAAGCAAAATCCTTTATCTGCACAAAAAGGGATGATTAATATCAGAAATAGTGCTCAGTAGCATTGATCATGAGCAGTGTAGACATGTGAAGACATGGTACCATGAGACTATGAGGTTAGACACTTTAAAATAAACCCCCTGAGGTCAAAGCTGGGGCATCATAAAGAAAACATTCATCTTATGGGCTTAAATCTTTTAACAGAAGAGAAAAATCTGCCAATGTGGTACCACAAGCACCTTGGTCATTTTCTCCAGTACAGCAGATGCTAATCTTGCCTGCATAAAATACCAGAAATTAGTTTCTTTTGTTTGCAGTCTTTCTTCACCAACCTTGGAAAATAAGTGCTGAATAAATTTACAAGAGGACCAGCTTAACTTCCATTATTCTCTGAATCAGGAAGTCAGACAAAAGTGCCAGGAGGCTGTAATATTAAGATGCTGGAGACAATTGCATTAGTGTTTCCCATACTTAGAAACTTTTCCTGGAGTCTCAGTCATGCACACACACCTGCATGATCTAGACAAAAACATCACCTATCTGCCACACCTGAAAAATGTTTGCTGGCAAAAGGATTTGGAGATATTACTCAACACTAATGAATGAGATGCAAAGCTATGTTTTCTACATAAGGTTATCCTTTTTAAATGAAAAACTGAGACTAAAATGTCATGAGTCTGCCACAACATATGTGCCTCATGTAAAAAGAGAGACTGACCCCTGTAAGGAAAATGTTAAGATTTCCTGACTGTAATGTTTGAGTGAATCTCAGTGGGAAATCTCAGCATTAGAAAATTCTGCTTTAGCTAAACCACAATATCATATCCAGCACATATATTTTCTACGTGGATTTTATCAAATGTCTGGAAGACATCAGGAAGATGTGAAAAGCAGTATCTAGCTACCAAACAAATCTAAAGTTTCATCATACAAAGGACCAGCTCACCACAAAACACTTCAGGGAGAACCCACTATGACCATCCATGGGCTGCAGCAGCCACTGCCACTGAACAGCCTTTAATTTCACCCTAGTGCCTTCTGCTATTAATGGCAAAGCAAGTAAACTCTGGAGGAGGAGGATTAGCCACAAGCTACTGTCTCATGTCATACATGTACCCAGCAAACATGAAGCATGGCAACACTATTAGAGTGCAAAATTTTAGTGCAGCACTAGTGAAAAAGTGTGTAAGCAAAATCCTGGGCCTGGGAAGGGTAGTGAATGCTGCCTGTTCTGCAAGTAAAAGGGAACTGTCATTGCTGTGTTAGCTCAGTCACTGGGTTCAGAGTGGAGCTGAACTATGCAGAAGTACTGGGAAGAGAAGGGGAGCAAATGCAGCAAGAGCAAATATCACTTGAAAAGTTGAAGATTGCTGACGGTAAAGCAAGAAGAGTGCAAAAAAGGGCCAAATGCACAAAAATAATGAATACCAAGATAGAAATATGTAATATGTACCTGCCACCTCTGTTTTCCCTGCATCTGCCTGTAGAAAAAGAAAGAGATGCTGAACAGAAGAATGTCAGATTTTACTTTTTGTAACAGATGTAGGTTTCCATCCCATAATGCCACCAAAGTTAAAATTTAATCACATCCAGAAGCTATCAATTGAAAAGAAAAAAGTACTAAATCTCATTGTCAGTTAAAGCCACACTGAGGTACTATGGCTTTTTGTAATATTATTCTCCAATAAAATATTCTGGTTTATAAAAGATATGGAAATTTCCTACTCTGGTTATTAGTTTCATCACTTCTGTTTTCTTCTTTAGAGAAGAACAATTGCCTGCTTATTTAGAAATACTGTAATTTTCACCAAAAGCACTGTTCAGAAAATACTTTGAATGTTCAGATATCTAGTGGAATAGACTGAATAATAAACTGACTCTTAGGAAATTGATCACCTTTAATATTCAGTTCTTTTCCACTGTCACTTTGTATTTCTGAACTGCACCATGACTGACTCCACTCTTTTCCAAGGAGAAGTGTCAGAAGGCTGACATTCAGGACTAAATTTTTTAGTACCTCTCTCAGTTTCCTCTGGGGGATGTTTCTGTAGTTCACAGGTAACAGATGTGAACTCATGCAATAGAAACTCATATATAACAGATATGTCAGGTCATACTCACATAATAGCTATATATAACATATATATACACATACATCATATAACAGATATTGGGATGTTCCCCACGCTGGTTCTCATCATTGATACTTCAATAGAATTAATTGAATTACACCTTCCAAAAGGTATCTTACGAAAACTTAGCAGCTGACAGTACAATTCAAAAGAAGATAAAAACAAAAATTTCTTTTTAAATAGAGCTTCATTGCCTCATGCTTTTAAAGGTGCAAAGATGCAAAAGGCTGAGGATAAAATAAATTCTGATATATTAGAATGCATTTGTTTCCTTGTTTCCTCACTGGCTCTAGCCAGTGCTCCTGTCTGAAAGGGATAATGAGGCATGTGACAACTCCACTTTTGTCTGAGTCCTTCCAGTTTCTGGAATGAGTCTTCTGACCTTTTGCCACATGCCCTCTCCATGTGCCTTACTTAAAAGCAGTAGAGTCTTCTCAGCATGGTGAAACTAAACAGAGCTGAAGTGGCTGCACCCTATTTCATGCCTTCCAACCTATGTTCCAAAGATTACTGGAAAATTTCTAATTTTTTTCCCACGATTCCTTTCAGGACCTTTTCACAACATTTTTTTGTTTGATTCTAGGCATCACCAGGCAGTGTAAGTGCAGGCTGGGGGGGCAGAAGGTCTAGATCATGAAAGGATTCTGTGACATCCCTCTAAAACTTCCTTCAGCTTTTCTAGCCATGAGCTTTGGATGTTAAGAAGAGGATTCATCCTCCATGAAGCGACAACAAAGACAACAGTTATTTCAACACCTCCCTTGTAGGGTGCACACAGAAGCACAGAGTACATCTTGGCTCTTGCAGTGGTAGTAAAAATCTGCCATTCATAAAGGCAACTTAGAGGGAAAATTATCACAATAATGGACTCACTGCTGGCTTTGTACCATGGTTGGTATTGATCTGTGCCTGTAATACCACAGAATGCAGTACTGCTTCCCGTATATTCATCTTTTCTAATGGAGAAAATTACATCATGTATTATTCATTCTTGTAGGCCCAAGGGTTTTGGTTTTGTTGTTGTTGTTGCTTTTTTGTGAACTGTATGTTTCTTTAGTCTGACCTCTTGGAATAAAAGCTCTTCATCTTATTTCTCTGAAAAAGGAAGAAAAGAGTAGGGAGGAAAAAAGGGAGAGAAAGAGGGCAAAGCCTTTGTATCTCTAACAAGATAATAGAATTTAAATTAATTTTAAATTTAGCAGAATTCTGGATGTTTGGGGAAATTTGGCTGAAATGGCATGTAAGTTCATAGGGACAGCTACTTCTTCCCTCTATATTACCTCCTCAAGAGGCAAATCCTGATCCCTTCCAGTACTAATGGTGCAAATCCAAATCCATTTATTTTTTTTCAGGGGAAACACTCCAGACCTACTGGTCTTTGACTGGACGCAGAATTTGGTTTTGTCATACAGTCCTTTTTGAGGTAGAATCCATGCCTAAAAATACTGTGAGGAGAAGGATTCCTGAGTCTATTTCAAGGTTGTATTGCCAGTCAGCATATTACAGTGACCATTTTGCAGTCTGTGTGTTGTCCTATTAAAAGGATTGCAGAGCTCTTACAAATGATATATCAGATATTTTTGCTTATCTGACTATGATAGTCCTTTATTCTTTTAATCATGTTACATGTTAAAGAATATGGTTTGTTTGTTTTTTTCTATGATGGTAAATAACAGAATAAAATGTCACAACAGTCAGCAAGGCAGGATCCTGAGGTCACTGATACATGTTCCCTAATTAGACAGGGAGGAAGGAGATCCTGTGAGATACCTAAAACTTCTTTCCCACCCAGTACTGTGAAAGTCCAGTGCAGCACATTTCTAACCAGTGATGGTGACCCAGCTGATGCAAATCCAGAACACAGATTGCTCTGCAAAATGCAGATTCTGACAGATGGCTGAAGAAGCAGCAGTAGTTTTGTGCAGAGGGAGAATACAAGCTGCCTAATCTGCAGGAGACATTTCTGATGAGAAAGTAATAAACATCCTTGAAGAATATGGTGTATTGGAAAACAACTCTGGAACGAAACCTACAATAAGGAAGGTCTAGGAAAGAAATCAAGGAGAAAAGTTAAGGTGTAATTACCCAGAGAGTCTGTGGGATTGCTGTTTCTGGAGGAAAGTGAGGACTCTCATTGGATAGTGTCTTAAAACACCCTCCAACCTTCTTTTTCACAACTGGAATTTGTGAAGGTGCTATTCTTACTCTAGAATCAGAGACAGAAATAGTTACAAACCTTCTATACAGCTGAATAAGAGGTGGTCTGGGGAGGAGGAACGGTTCTGCAGGACTTGATAGTTTTACTTATCAACCAAAAACAATGTGAAACTTCTGTTCCACCTCACTACCTCATTGGAGGCCAAAAAAGAGTCAGCAAATAGACAAGACTATAGATCTTCCAATCTATAGCACTTGGCATCTCATTTGGCTCTGCAAATAAACTCATTTGATGAAGATGAGCAACTTTCTGTTTCATAGCCTGGAGTCACAAAAGTCCAGAGAAGTAGAGCAATTATTTGAAGTAGTAAAAGAGATCTCTGGAGATTGTATACACTGCTTCCCAGGAGAGTTCATTAGCTGGAATGTGCTGTCATTCTGGTCAAGTGTCTTACCTTTGGCTCCTGTTCCTGCTTGCTTTCCACGCAGATGGAAACGCATCTGAGGTGGGGTACAGAGAAAGCGAGGGGTAGCCAACCAAGCCAGAAACATTTCAAATGCCTGCCATCGTATTTCTAGCAAAGAAACATCACCTGCTGGGAGAACCCGACAGAGTTACATCAGTTCTTTCTCATTCTTTAAACTCCAGGGCAGCTTAGAGATCTACATGAAACACTGATCTATTGTGAGAGGCCAGCATTTTGTCAACACTGCCTTCCTCTACTGAAGACAAATGAATCTGAAAATGATAAAATTTAGAGCCTTACCTCAGAATTAACCCTACAGGAAGGAAAAGGCAAAGCCCAAAATAAATGCGAGTGTGGTAAGCCTGAATTTATATCCTGTTTCTAAATCTAATAGTGTATGCCCACCAACATGCCAGTCTGGGCTTTGTGCCTAGGTTTCTTTTCCATGGAGACAGACGTCTGGAAGAATCATCGAATTACAGAATTTTCTTGGTTAGGAGGGATCCACGAGGCTCATCAAGTTCTACTCCTGGAGAGGGCAGGTCTGAGAATCACACCGTGTGCTTGAGAGTGTTATCCAAACACTTCTTGAGCTCAGTTGAGCTTGCTGCTCTGACTGGTGCCCTGCAGAGCCTGTTCAGTGCCCAACCAACCTCTGGGTGAAGAACCTTTTTCTAATATCCAACCTAAACCTCCCCTGGCAAAAATGCAAACCATTCCTTTGTCCATCACTGGACACCACAGAGACCAGCATCTGCCCCTCCTTCTCCTCTCATGAGGAAGTTGTAGATTGCAATGGGGTCTCCCCTCAGTCTCATAGAAGCTGGTAAAAGGTCAGGTCTTCCCTGGTTCAAGATGATCTTACAGGATGCACCTCAATGCAGGAAAAGCCCCAGCATCCTATCCTACAGACATGACTGTGTTCAGCCTAGAGCTAAATTGTGAATTTATTTGAAATCAAATGAATTTAAATACCCTGAAACCTCAGCTCTGTAGGAATTTTTGGTGGATACATTCTCTGTTTATTTTATAACCCTTTTCCTTCCACTTCTAGCTCTGGGTGAGACAGCACCATTTACTGGATATGAATGAAATATTAGCCCAGAGGAGTCACTACAGGTAAGACTCTTCTTTGGAAACCACAACACTGCTCTCATTGTGTCGCTTTATCAAACACTCCCCAAAAAAGGATACAGAGATTATGGAAGGAGAGTGTGTGTTATCAACATGTTGACAGGGAGGAACAAAAAAGAGCAATTTATCTGCACAGTAAACGTTCAGATCCCATCGAAAGAGCATGAATTTCGGTTAATGGCTTGTTCTCCCAATTCTAGTGCATTGTCCTGCTGTTCATTCAATGATTGATGGCCCTTTTAAGAGACAAGGATGACAGAATTGCAATGAATCTGTGACAGTCTTGAGCAGATCCATCAATCACTGCCACTGACCTCCACCAGGTTATTTACTTTGTTCAGCTCAAAAATCACAAGTAATGTGTTCATTTGTGCCTGTTAACATATGCCAAAGATACTTGTCATGCTATAAAAACACTACTTTTAAGCAGAAATCCACTGTGTAACCTCATCAGATCTGTTCCTTAGTTCATATATCCCTTCATTCTTTTTTCTCCAAATGTTTTGAAATGAGCGCAAACTAGAAATAAAGTGAAACTGGCAGTTCAAAAGAAAGTTGCTGTTCTCAAAACATAAGTAAGATGATGACATTTCAGTTAACACTATATTTTGTTGCTTAGAGTATCAGTTAGAAGTAATTCCTTCATAACCTGTCATTTCAGGAAATCAGTTCAGCAAAACCTATTTTCAGATGATTATTCTGAAATAAGAGGTCAGAAATTACAACCTAAATTCAAAAGTCCACTAGTAGCAATTGAATAGATGAATGTTGATCTGATCAAAATGCTTTGGCTGTATATGGCTTCTTATTGTTGAAAAATGCCATTGAGGAGAAAAAGTAGCAATTTTTTAATCAGACCAAATGACTTTAAAAGCAAATAACTAAATTAAAGAAACAGATTATACTTTTTTTCCTCTCAAATTAGAGTAGACTAACCAGACCTATAAGCTTGTGCACTTTTTCCTATACTTAATCAGTAATGAATCTTTCAAAAGATGAGTTTTTTCTGCAAGCTTTACCTCCTAAAACTTTCTTAGCTTTGTAACTTTATGCCCTCCTTCAAAAGCAGTGGATTAACTGCTCTATTTTCTCTCCACATCAATATGTTCTAAGTGAACTACACTTACCATGTTCCACTCCTCCTGCTCACTATACATGGACTGAGAAGCTGGAGAAGCATTATGTCAGCACGATGATGTGCACCAAGGAACACTCACGTTAGCTGGATCTTGCAAGCCCAAACTGATATTATTCCTCACTTGTTTCCTTGGCCTTCCCACTCTCCCCACTTACAAAGCATTAAAAATGTAACACTTAGAAATACAGCTTTTCAGAACCGTGGGTTTTCCAGCAGCATATTTTGAGCAGTTGGCATTTAACGTCACCAGCACCAAAATAACCGTATCTTTCACTGCACTTTTCTCTGTAAATGGCAAATTCCTCAAGGACACATTACTCTCTGCAGTTTTTAGATGAGGAAAAGGAGGCACTGGTGGAAGTGAGATTCAACAGCTCTGGCCATTTGGCAGAAAAACACAGCATTCCCAGCTCCTGCCCCCACACTCTCTGCTGTGTCTTGGGCTCCTCTTGGGCACAGAAAAGGCAACTCCTTCCTGATGTGGAGCTCCACTGAGATATTCAGTGTACAAACGATGAAGAGCCCTGAATACTGGCCTTGCTTTGAAGAAGTAGCAATGGTCCTTTCTCAAATCTAGCAGTTTTGGGGAAAATTAGATGAGATTGGGGCCACTTTCCTGGAGACATTTCCCACCTACCACAGGCAGAAAACCCTTCAGGACTCTCTTGTGTTCTTCCCCTTTGTTCTATATCTAACTCTGTGTCAAGCAAGGGACACTGGGATTTCAGAGTCTGGTGCGGAGAGATCTTGTTCCTTTTGATCAAACCCAGACATACAGCATATAAACTTTCTTTCTTCTGCTCTTTTCCAGGCACAGCCAAAGAGTTCCAACAGGTAGGTATGAAGCACTGGCAGAGGTTACCCATTAACAGAAATATAAGCAATGACATTGACCACTGATGGAACATCTGAAAGGAAACAAACATATAGAGCTTTACAAATCCTCACCTTCCATGTCCTGTGCTTGAGAAAAAGCTTTCACATGCGTGACCCACTGCCTACTGACTTAAAAATGTACAGCCCTCAAACTAGAAAGCTCTTGGCCACTACCACATTGCAACCATCGACTGAAATTGTCTCCAATTGCAGACCATACTTTCCAGCAGTGTCCTGTGGGTTGCAGGCAATATGTAAAGCTCAAATCTGGCTTTACTGAGGGGCTACAGAACTTACTCTTACTCTCAGAAAACCAGGATGGCTTGTGATGACTAGAATTAGAGCATATTTGTTTTGTCAAACAACATCAGCTGTTGCAAGGAAGAAATACTTGTTGGGAAAAAAGACAGGCTCTTTGTAAAGGTGTGCACTTTTAATGCTGTACTGGTTTAAAGGTAAACCAGAAGGAGAAATGAAACCAACTCCAAAAGAGATTGCAAGTCAGAATGACAACTTAATAAAAACTCACAACAAGTACAATGATGCAGAGGAAAAATCCATTCAACCCACAAAGGAACAGATGTACAACCCACCACCCTGGGGCACGAACAGAATGGAGCTCGCCACCCCCTGTGCTGAGCACCACGTGCCCCCCACCCCCAAATCCAAAGTAAAAGGAAAGAGAAAACCTGTTGCTGAGGATGATGTCTGCAGTCTGGTCAAGAGGGGCAGTCACAGTTCTGTCAAGGTCCTGCTCCTCCTCTGGATCCCACAAGTGGTCCCAGAAGTCCCAAACCCCCAAGGTTATACCTGCTTGGGCTCAGACGGGAGTGGCCAGTACCTCCCCCAGGGCGAGGAGTTTCACAATGGGTGATTTACTACACTCTGAGTCACGGGATACTCCTTGATGGCCCATTAGCAGACGTGACCCCTCAGTCTCAATGTGAAGGTGCTAATGCCTCCGTGGAGGGGAGTTATCACACCTGAGTCATTGGTGTGAAGACAGGAAAACTCCCTTATCTCTCACAGTTCCTAAACACCCAGCTTGTAGCCTGAGGGGCCAGGTGTGTCCTGGGCAGCTGCTGCAAATGACCAATTGTTAGCAGTCCATGAGAAAATGACATAAGAGGGTGTAGAATACAAAGCCCTGGCCACATCCACACAGTGACAAGCTGGTCCCAACCACTATAACCAGGACAAATGTCCCTGTGCCTCCAGCTTCCTCAGTGAGAGCTACCCAGGGGCTGAATATTGAGCAGCCTGGATAGTGCAGCTGCCCAATCCATTCCAAAACCCAATGACTAGGATCACCATCCATTGAAGTATCTGTTCTAAATGGGTGGTGTAATGAAAAAAACATTTGTATTTGGCAGAATTGTCATTAATTGACTTAAGTTTTGCTACAAGTCTCAGTTGCTTGCAATCATGGATGTGACCACTTAGGCAGGGTTTTAGAAATTAAAAGAAAAAAAGAATTCTGCTCTGAGAAATGCAAAGTGACTTGTCAAAATCTGGACTGTCATCACATCCTAGTGAACTGCAGGCATTTCACTGAACATGACAGACTGAAGGTTTGCAAAGGTACCTTTTGGGTGCAGAACAACTGCTGCCTAACAGAAACCTAAGAAAATTATTATTTTCTAAATGAAACAACTTGGGGGGGGGAATAAATAAACCACCAAAAGCTACGTAATTGAACATATGGTATGAATCAATTACATGATCCATGCAAGGTTAAAAACAAGCATGGATGCTGATTAGCATCTGTGTGCAATTGTGGGAAGACAGTTTCCTGGAGATGTTTATATTATATCTGAGTACGATGTGTCAGTGCAAAAGATGTCATGTAGAAATGGTACTGTTTTATGGAGCAATCATAGACATCTCTGAAGAACTGCACATAACCTAATGCTTAATGGTCTGGATCTTGGAAAGAGACTTTTAGCACCATGAGCTAAGCCAAAGCTGAAAATCAGAGAAGTGCTCAGTTTCAGGGATAAGGGAAAAACAGAGAGAGTCCCTAACACAAAGCTGGTAAAAACACAGACGTACTCATGTAGAGCAAAATATTGTGAAATATTCTATATGTAACTCAATCAAATTTAAACTTCAGATGTTACTTTAAAATGTTCATGCTTTCCAGAAAGACATCTTTATTACAGCTGTCACTGAAGTACACAGTCTGGTCTCAGAGGTAACAGTTGGTGTTAGATCTGCCTTTGAGCAGGGCACGGATGTTCCCCTCCTTCTGTAACTTCATTAGAATTTGTCTTCAAAGCAGAAATCACACACAATTTCCAACACTCCAAAGAATATGCAAAACACTGATTAACTAAGTCAAATTATCTTTCTCCCCTTTCTGCAGACTGCTGAAAAGCTCTCAAGGCTGGGTAGTTTACACCAGGTTTGTTTAGTTTCCTTGTCATCATTCCTCCTATGGGAATTTGATCCCTGAACCTTTGTCTGCATTTGATATGAATATAACCATCTACAAAACATTACTGCAATTATCAGAAATCTGATTTATACCATAAGTCCACATCATCATGCCAAAGGTTGGATTTGCCATTTAATCCAGTGAAATGCATCTGAGAGGTTTTTTTCAAGGCTATGCAAAGGTGCTCAATTAGCTTTCAATACTGTGAAATGAAAAATAGAGCAAGATATTTTATTCTGCATTTTGTGTTAATGGTTTAATCTCAGCAGGATATCTGTTCCACAAAAGCTTTGAAAGGCATACAAATTAATGATATGTATCCCAAAAGCCATAGCAATTTCAGCATCTAATTAGCACGATGTGGCAGTATTCACAGTGATATGCTGTTCACCATAATCGTCTTTGCAAGAGTTTATATTCCACTTTCAAAGTAATGTTAAAGAAGGCAGTTGATCTCACATTCCACACATCAAGCAGTAAACATTTATCAAGGTGTCAACAGAGAGCAACACTTCTAGGTTGTCAATATTTAATCTGCAGTAAAATTAAATCATAGGCCATTACACCCAGTTCATCATCCCAGGAGTTCAGTGTAGATGCTGAGCTGGATGTCAGGGAGCTTCTAAGCAGAGCATATGCCTCATTTGACCATGAAAACATCACAGAGCATCTGTCTGTGCACACCACAACATCACTCCATAGCTCACCTCTGTGTTTTCAAGAAAAGGCTGCATCAGCATGATCATTCATGAGGAATCACCACATTGCAGTGGTGGACAGGCAACCTTGGCCCCATTGCTTACATGGCAGAGTCCAGCGCTGGAAGAAGGGGATGTTGTTAGCTTTCAGTAACAGAGTGATGTCCAGGAGCAATGTCCATGGGAAATTCACATAACCTGCCAATAAAAACCATACCTGCTAACCAAGAAGCTCTGTCTCTTGCTCCTTTTCCTCTCAAGATATGCCCAAGCTATTAAAATGTGAAAATTAAAGGATCAGTGATTCCATGTTAGCAATCTGATGTGGTAGCCTTCCTGTTCAGTAAGTGAGTGTGAAAATGGCATGTCACTGTGCAGCCCTGCTTTTCCTGCATCCTCTTCCAAAGAAGGACCACGCCTATTTCTGGTTTCTTACAAAGTCTCAGCAATCAGCAGTGTGGAAATAGCAACACTCATTTGCAGGGCTATTAAAACTTCTTCCATTTCAAAGACCTCTCTATGCTCTCTAGGGTTTAACAGACTTGGCTCAATGGAAGGACCTCTTTTCCTTGCCACAGAACTCCCCTTTACTCACTTAATCAATAATAAGTAAAATACTAAGAATTACCTTCACAGGCAATTTTACCAAACTGCAGCCAAGCAAATCTTCTTGTTTTCTCCACACCTTTTTTGCAAAGAAGAAAAAAGGCATTTCAGTTTTTTATACAAACACAGACCTGAGGGTAGAATGCAACTGCATATGGTCTGCCTGCATATTTCTCATTGTTTTCTGTTTGTTCCAGTTCTCTTTTCCATGGACAATTTTCTTGCAAAACTTTCTCCTTCACAGCATATGTTCCTTCACTGTTCCTAATTAGAACATTCCCAAACAATTCCCATTCAAACTTCTGTTCACCACAGATAACTCATAGGCAGGTACCATCCACCACTGTTGTCAGAAGGATGCTCGGGAAGCTGCTTTGTGGTTTGGAAATCCCCTTTGTTAGAACATCAGAATCAACTGTTCCCCTGAACTTTATTCCAATACCTTTTTTTTAGCTTGCAAGGTCAAACTTCAGCAAAGAAGTGTCATCAAATATTTAAAAAAAAAAAAAAAAAGAAAGAAAGAATTATGTGACAATTTTGTGTGGCTAGATTTCTCTTTTGCAGTGCATATCTGTTTGTATTAGAATATAGTTTTCACCTGTTATTACATGCAGTACATGCCTTCTGATTTGAGATATTTTTTTTACCACTTCAAAAAAGAAAGCTAGATCAGCTTTCTCTGCCTGTTATGTTAATCTGCTTCTGTCCTACTTATTGCTCATAAGTCTAATTTGGCATAAGGTGACACATCCCTTAGCACAGACATTTACATTTTTACATTACTGTGGCTTGGCAGTTTATTTTTCACTTAGATGGGTCCTTCCTAAATAGGCTAATGGAGGAAATTTATTAATTTCACCATTTCATCAATATATCATAATTTGCTGTGTTCATTTCTGACATCTCACTTCTTGCATCAGGTGTATGTGTATGTTCTCCTTGAAAGTATTCTGCTGCTGAAACTCACTTCTTTCTGAGTAATCTCTTTGAAACAGCTGTACATTTGTTATCAAGACCTCCACACACCTCCCAGCTCTCAGAAGAGGAGGCATAAATGTAACTGCTTGTGAGTTCCTCACCTTGACTAATGCTCCTGTAATTTGCTAATACCTTTTACTTCTCAAAAAATACTAATTCTGTCTGTAGACTGCTAGGTGCTGGAAGATAGAGTCTTCAGGGAACACAGGAAAGCTCCCAAAGGAAAACATCCATAACAGCTCCTTACTTAAAAAATCATCATATCCTGAAATCAGTGAAGGCCTCTTGATACCATTTTATCTAATTAAGTCTCAGAGAGAAAGTTATGAGGTGAATTTAAAATGAAGTGTTATTTGATGGAGTTAGTGCAATAAGGAAACTCTTTTACAAAAAAAAAAAAAAAGATGTAAAAATGCAGTTTTCAAGAAAGTAGTGAGAATTTTTTTTTTGTTTTGCTATCAGAAACCATTGCTCGGTGATTACCTGGAGGCAGGAATCACGTGTCAGTGCCTGCCTGGGATTTGTATAGAAAAGCAACAGCCTGTTACAATGCAAAGTAAACAGCTCAGAGAACAAACACAGAATATTCAATGATAACTCCTGGCACAGTCTTCTTTGTGTCTTATTCAGACACTTGGATCAAAGCCTTACCCAAATGCTCAAATGCACTTGGCCAGCTAAAGACAAATCAAACAGCTCCATTTCTGTCCTTTGATAATCCAAAAGACATTGTTTTTTTAATCCTCTTTAGGTTGTTCGATAAAAATACTTATTTCAAGTAAACCCATGTTAAGATAAAAACCCCAACACACAACAAAACAAACCCTCACCCCCAGCTTTTTCTCCCATGTTTATTTCTCTTGTATTTTTATTAATCTCATTCAAATATGCTGCAACATCGGTATGAATCCCAGGATATCTGCTGGGAGCTCAACACAGCAGAGGAGAGGCAGTCTAGAAGATTCCTGGAGTGTGTGGAGGATAACTCCCTGTTGCTGCTGAGAAATGAACCTACCACTGGTGGGGCTCCACTGGACCTGCTGTTTACAAACAGAGAAGGTCTGGTGGGAGATGTGGTGGTCTGGGCCATCGGGGGCTCAGTGACCATGAAACGATGGAGTTTTCAAATAGTCAGTGAAACAAGGAGGGGCATCAACAAAACCTGGACTTTCAGAGGGCAGATTTCAGCCTGTTTGGGAGGCTGATTCAGAGAGTACCTTGGGAAACAGCCCTTAAAAACAAAGGGATGCAGAAAGGATGGACACAATTCAAGAAAGGAATCTTGAGATGCAGGAGCAACCTGTCCCTGTGTGCCGAAAGGTGAGCCATTGGGCAAGATGACTGGGCTGGCTAGTCAAGGAGCTTTTGCAGGAACTTAAGGAAAAAACAAGAATTAATCACCTTTGGAAAAATGGGCAGGTAGCTCCTGAGATGTTTAAGGATGTTGTTAGGTCATGTAGAAAGAAAAGTAGAGAGGGAAAAGCATAATTACAAAAGTGTTATAAATACATCAATAGCAAAAGGAGGGGCAAAACCCCCCTACATTCTTTGTTGGACAGAGAGAGCATGAACACAGTCACCAAAGATAAGGAAAAGGCTTCTTTGCCTCAATTTTCAACAATAAGACTGGTCATCCTCAGAACAACTGGCCTCCTGAGCTGGCAAGAAGGGACTGCGAGCTGAAGAGCCCCCCTGTAGTCCAGCAGGAAACAATGAGTGCCCTGCTGAGCCACTTGGATCCTCACAAGTCTGTGGGACCAGAGAACATCCATCCTAGGGTGTTGAGGGAGCTGGTGAAAGAACTTGCCAAGCTTCTCTCCATCATTTGTCACCAGTCCTGGCTCACCGGGGAGGTCCTGAATGACTGGAAGTTT
>JAWWMO010000096.1:10980523-10991317 GCA_035047845.1 Dendrocincla fuliginosa | reverse complement strand
TACTGCACTGCCAAGCCCACCACTAAACCATGTCCACAAATGCCACATCTAAAATTGGTAGTAACTGCAAATTTGGAATGGATTATTCAGTTTACTTGTAAAGATATTCAGAGTCAACCAGTGGCAGACTACATGAGGTGGGGGAAATCTGCTTGGTATGGTATTTTGTAATCTGGCAATACACTACGTAAGAAAAGGCAAATGACCTGCACATGCAACAACAAATACATTAGATTCTTTTAAGTAGCTATAAGACACATGAAAATACATGCTATGAATACTGCGTGGAAGTTTGGCATGTAGCACAAAATAATGGAGTTTAGGATTCTATAACAACTTAAGTGTCTATCACTGAAAATCTAATAGTTCAAATCCTTGGTTCACATACGAGTGAATACTGAAAGAAGGCATGGAAATAGTCCAGCTAATGCTGGGCTGAAATAGTCAGTGTAAGAATATCACCTGCAGGGTTTAAGCTCTTAAAAATAATGTAAAATCCCTCTACTAGATTTCCTGGTTTCATGTTAGAAATGCTTTTCTAACCCATTCAAGGAAAGTGATCACTAAAATTTTAGAACACAGGGCACAGGCATACTTCTTCATATCATGTCTTAGAGGAGTAAAAATTGTTGATTAAACCTAAAATGCCAGGATAGTAAAAACTAATCTTAATCTGAGGGATTTAGCAGGGCATTTATATCCCTTTTTAATGGGGAAAAGTAAAAATGAGGAAACAACAAACTCTTTGGCAATTGCAAGTGATCACTAATCCAATTTTTGTTCTCAACCAAAGGAGAAAAATTTTACAACGTGTTATAATAATCTTCACAGCTGCTCAGTGGTTATTCATAGGGAAAAAGACTGTGGGCATCCACTTAAAGACACTAGCTATAAGAGATGTCTCTATTTCAGTAGTTTCGAGAGCTGCTATCAATCCACCAAGACGTTTTTTTTAATGCAGGTGCATAATTCTACTTATATGCAAGACTTCTCATCCAAATACATGTTGGACCACAATTTCTATTTACACTTTTTGAAAAAAAACCAAAACACAACAGGTACATTCTAAGCACCCACAGTAAATGAAAGAGTACAAAACTGGATTCCCTAGGATGAGACCAAGTGAAACTAACTGGCTAGGAGGAAGTTCCATATCATTAAATGTTTCAGAAACCAGTTTGTTGCACATTTGAATGAAGTTTTATTTTATTATTTTAGCAGGCATAGCAGAAAGGGTTTGCATTGTTGATACAATCAAAAATTTAAATTTAGCCATGGGGCTTTTTTTCAAAATAGGATTTCAAGCAATAAATGAGCCAGTTTTCATATGCAACAACTAAAGCATCTTCTACAAAATAGATGTATCTCTAAGTTCCCTGTTCCCTGACACTGCTAGGTTTAGATAAAGTGACTGTTACCAAGATTACAGTAACACCTTGCTTTGTCCTCAAAATGCCTGAAAATTGTGAGATGATGAATGATCAATGTGCTAATGAGAACAAAATAAATGAGTGGGAAAGGTGGGTTAGTTCAAAAAAGGTCTGGAAGTCTTATGGCAAAACCTTCATGGAGTCATGCTCCTGTAACCCACGTGGTTACCAAAACAAAGTTCTTAAGGGTTTCACTAGCACACAATGATTTCATAATATGCTTCTACTATGGAGCATCAGTGAAAAAAAATCTAACAAAGAAGATAAAAAGTAGAGCAATCCTCTTGGCATGTTGTAATGAAGGGCTGTGAGTTGTCAACATGATATCTGTCGCTGAAAGAGTTAGGGCAGTGCAAAGACAATGCATCTGGAAAAGAAGAAATTATTTATGAATACAATACCATCTGAAGGAGTAAATTATAATCATGAGAAATTAGTATACTTTGTATTCAGACACAATAATTTACACAAAAATTTAGTTTATAAGGGCAGTGGGTATTTATAAACTTTTAAAGGCATCACTACAAGGAGAAAATGTAGACATAGCAATATACATGAAAAATTTCAACTATTTACACTGAGTTTTCCTTCAGGATTAAAAGTTAAACAAATATAGAAAAGTAGGTGCTATAATTTTATCAAAAAACCCCTCTGAATATATAATAAAAAACACACACCCATTTTAAAAGCTCTGATGCTGTCCATATCTAGCCAACATTTTAAGGGCCCATTCATGTTTCTAAAAATAATAATAACAAATCACTATTTCTTTCCCTGTCACAGTACCCAGAGCACAAGTTTTGTTCACCTTCCGGTGCTGGGTCAATAGTCTTTAGCATGGGATGTGACACAAAAAACAGAAGACAGAAGAGTGTGTTTCTGGTCCCTTTTGGCCACTGGTCAACAGCCTGCCCCTGCAGGGAGCATCACCCTGCTACAGCCACATGAACTCTCTTGAGTTACTCATGTACCACATGGTCCTTAATTCTGTCTCTTCCCAGTATTCCTTCCTCTCTGGTGCAACCTGTGTTTTACCTCATCTGCTTATCCAATGACTTAGTTTAAAGATTTTGTACTAGTTCTTTTCACTAGCAGCAGTCCAGTTCCAAAGCAACTTCTCCTCACACCATCTTTCTCCCTTAGATGACTGTTTTTGTCATAGAAGACATAGGTTCTGATCCTTCTTAACTTTCCCTGCTTTATGGCACTGTCCACAAACAGCAGTCTTTCCAAGGAAAACACTTGGGCCATTGCTCTAGTGGATATAATCTCTGTGATTCTATTGAATCTCAGTTGCAACCACTGAGAATTACATCTGCCCAGAGTGTGTGTGTTTGAATCTCTGTCTGCTCTAAATGCCACCTAACAGTACGGATCTTTATTGATTTAAATTTGTGGCACTTGTGGCAGCAGTTAGTTGGTGAGGAGTCAAGATTTAAACAGATGTCTGTTTTATTAGAACTTAAATAAGTTGTCTGAAATATCTGCATTCAGTTCTCAGCTGAGCTGACTATTCATGCCTTCAAGTGATTTCTATGACATGAGAGAGAATATTCACATAAAAATATATGCCTCACACAACACATTAGCCATATAATATCAGAGAAATGGCATGCATTAATATATTATGTTGATATCCCCTAATTTTTTGTTTGAAATAAATTACAATTATGCAAAATGCTGTAAATATGACTGAGATTTTTTTTTTCTAACAGAATATTTAGCTCAATCAAAAAAAAAAAAAAAAAAAGGAAAAGCAATAAATTTTTCGGGCATGTCTCCCTCTGGTGAATATCAGCTACTAGAATTGCAGTCAGCTCTCAACCATACGTGGAGGAAGCAAGATTTTTTTTCCTTCAGCCTGAGAAAAAGAAAAAACCCTGAATTCTTTGGGTGTCAGTGGGGATATGTCAATTTAAGCAAGCTACAATTCAGTTATCCAGCCTCTACAGAGCTTCCTGAGAAGCACAGAGGAGTGAAGAAGTAACCTTAAGATACTGAGACTAGGTTTTTTACATATCAATCTATCTCCTATTAGATTATATTTTTAAAAGGACTACACACATCTGGAAAAAACACCAACCAACCACAAGACAAATCACCATACCATCTACCTACATGAGGAGAGCTATAAGCATAAATAGAGAGCTATAAAATAAATACAGAAAGGTTGTTTAAAAACCACAAACCAAGGAAGAGAAGGTTCCTTGCATGGCATGAGTAATGAGAAAATATTAACACAGACACACAGATGTCACAGAAATTCAACATACATGAAACTGTAGCTTCCATGTTCAGCCTGCTGCACTATAGGAAGGATCTTTTTTCCAGTGAAATCTTGTTTCAGACATTTCTGTGAATTCAGACAGAAAGGACAACTGCTGTTCAAGACAGTCCCATCATTTTACAGCCACTTGTCCAGCCAAAGGCTCAAGTCTTTGGGAAGTGTTGGCTCCCATTTCTGGCTGACTGGTAAAACTTGCTCAAGAAGAACTGCAGAAACTTCAGAAAGACGTAGGAGAAAAAACAACTTATCTATTCTGGGGGAAAGCATTTAAAATAGTTGCTGAAAATCAGACTGAGGTAATGTAAACAAGTTCCGTTCTTTAGATATTATCATAAGATAACCAGACCTCAAATAGGTATGTAAATCAGTGCTTTAAAATAAGCACAAATTTGAGGATTCAAAACCAGGTTTTTTTCTTAATGTTTCATTGAAATCCATGCAGCCATATAAATTTCAAAAGCCTCTGTTGCCGCAGTTTATTAGAAGCTGCTCTTGTGGATTAACCTGTAGCAGCTCGGCTCCACACAGCCACTCAGTCCCCTCAGCGCAATGAGGGAGGCAATCCAAAGGGCAAAAATGGGAAAACTCATGCAAAATAAGGAATTTTATAAAATTCTTAAAGTTGGAAAAGATCTTTGAGATCATCAAGTCCAGCAACCAACCCAACACCACCATTAAATCACGTACTCAAGTGCCATATCTACACATTTTTGAAACACTTCTAGGGATGGTGACTCCACCACTACTATGCTCGGTCTGTCCCAATGCTTTACAACACTTTTCTATGAAAAACATTTCCCTAATATCTAACCTAAACCTCTCCTGACTCAACTTGAGGTCATTTCCTCTCACCCTGTCACTTGTTACCTGGGAGAAGAGTCCGACCTACACCTGGCTACAACCTCCTTTCAAGTAGTTGTAGAGAGTGGTAAGGTCCACCCTGAGTCTTCTTTTGTCTAGGCTGAGCCTCCCTCCCACCTCAGCCACTCCTCACAGAAATTGTGCTCCAGATCCTTCACCAGCTCCTTTGCCTTTCTCTGGACACGCTCCAGCCCCTCAATGTCTTTCAGGTCATGAGGGGCCCAAAAGTGAACACAGGGTCTGAGGTGTGGCATCACCAGTGCTCAATACAGGTGTGGAAGATCCCTTGGTTCAGTTAGGGTCAGCTGTCCCCACTGTGTCACCTCCCAAATCCTTGCCCACTCCCAGCCTTCTTGATGGTGGCGAAGAAGGCCTGGACACTGTGCAAGAACCAGTCAGCAATAGCTAAGGATTTGGTTTATCATCAAGACCCTTTTGGTCACAAATCCAACACAGCACCATTTGAGCTACTATGAAGGAGCTTGACTCTACCCAGACAAAACCAGTAAACCTGTACAGACTGCCTAGGAGGCATAGGCACATTTGTAAACCCAACCTTTTTAATCCAAAAATGGCCATTACAACCTTCAAAAGATTAAAGGTTTTTTCCAGAATTAAATAGATCTCAAATCCTCAAAAGGTTTTTATGAAAACAGGATTTCCACTTTTGAGCAAGCTCTGTTGCAAATCTCATTCTTTTGGAGACTTTGCTCCACTTCACTAAACAAATTGCTATTTTTTAAAAAAACCTTTTTTGCTAAAAAAGTTCCAGAGAAGGTATAGGCAACCAAAGTCTATGCAATAAAAACAGTCATAGTCAGAAATGTGTAGAAATTTAACCCTGTCTTGCCATGAGACAAAAAAAAACCCAAACCAAAATGAAACCCTAGAGTCATAAGAAATGGAAAAAAAGCCAACTTTTAAAAGAATAGGAAATGGATCAATGTGAAATTTGCCTTAGATGTAGGAGAGTAAGGTACTTAAACAGACTTGCAGAGCTTAAAAAGTAAAGAACCAGAAAACTTCTACAGTGCAAATAATCAGAACTGCCCAAATGCACAGTAGAAAATGGTATAACCTATTAGAAGAAATTCAAGTAATTTAAAGACTTGCAATCCTTTAATGCACTTGGAGGGAAAATAGGAGCTTGAAGGGCTTGCTGACGTGAAAAGTGTTTTGAACTTTGTATGTAGGGCTGGCAAGGTGTCACTGGAACCTTGCTCCTCTGTCACACACCTTATGTCAGCCAGTGACCACCGCCGTGCTGCGAAGCACCATTAGAAAATTTTAAGGGTATCTTTCCGTTGTTAAGCAGCATGCTGTGGGAATGGACTGGTACTGTGTGTCGAATTAAATCCTGAAAAACTATTTTTTGGCTTGGAAATACCATGGAAATTGCTAGATTGAACTTCTCTCTCTGTTTCATGCCCATTTGACATCATGAAGTTTCACAATGTAGTCCATTAGATCTTCAGTAGTTGATGAATGCTTTTTCTCACAGAACTCTATTTTAATAGCCCCAAAAGGCATAATCAGGAATACCTTTTACCATTGGTAAATACAAGGAATTTTATTAATCCAAAGTAAAGCTGATCAAAACTGATGTTCTCTTTTCTCTTTAAGCTTATTCTTTTGGCTTGTTTTTAGCATTCCATACAGTTACAACAGGTTCAATAGCCATACAAAACTCAGATTTGCACCACAGACACATTGAAATGTGTGCTAAAAATTACAGAGTATTATTCGCTACAGGCTTAAATTTGACACGTGTTTTTCTCTCCTTCCTTCTTGTTTCCAATCCAAGCTACCCCAGTGTTCCCTGCTCATGAGGTTGCAGACAGCTTGTTTGTGGTGAACTTTCAGCATTTATCCACACATACCTCCAGATAGGGATGGCCCCAATTCTGAATGCACCTAAAAATCATAGCTTCCATAAAAAACACACTCGAGGAATTGCCCTAAACTGCAGTTGGATTAGCTGAACTGCTATCTCTTATCTACCCCCTTTATAAAATGTCAAAAAACCCCACGGTTCTCATTATCATGTAATGATGAGGCAACATCTTAATATAATATGCATTGATCAAGCAAATTAACATGGCATGACACACTGCAATTCTGATTTTTTTCCAGTGTTTCATTGTTTGATGTAGTTAGCAAAAGGGAGGTTTCTCAATACAGATTATTGGGTGGTGTTTCCATTAATGACACAGGTTTTATGTGCTTTCCAAGAGAAGCTAAAAAATTTGGGTAATGACAAGTCCCAGCATCTTTCACTGTCTTGCATTTAAACTTGATCATGCCTGCAGCAAGTAAAATTCATCTGATAACAAGAGGTTGCTGCTCAGTAACTGGGAACAGAAAAGTGCTCTCCCAGATAAAGAAAAACAGGCTGTTGAGTTCAAATCCCAGATCTAAGGAATCCTCCTCTGTACCTTAGAAGTACAACTCCCATATCACTCACATTCTCTTTGAACAGCCTCTGGAACATACCAGTAGACGTACAGTACAAGCACTACTACAAATTCTTCCCTTAGGTTATTTCTGTGTCAGGATTACACAGGATGGCAATTAAAAACCCCACATAGACTGGAGAGCTACAGAACAGAAGCACTAGTTTGGCCTCAAAGCCCTCTTCCTCTTTTAACAGTGGTGGTAGTCCTCAAAGTAAAGAAATGTGCAAGAAACTAATGTCCTACAGCCACCAGCTGCCCTTACAGACACACTAAGCAGATGATGACAGTCCCTGCTCATAGCAGCAATTTGACACTCAAAATGGTCTTGTTTTTCTGTGCTCTAACATTTTGCTGCATGTAAAATAATTTTCTTCCTCCCGTCCTGGACACCAACCCACACACCCATTCATAAAACTCTCCCATCTTTAGTTTCACAAGAGATGTGGGCATTGCATAATCATCTACTAATTCACATTTCTATTTGCATCAACACTAGTAAGACCATGCAAACCCATTTTTAATTTTATCCACTGAAATTCTGAAGTTTACTGCAGGAAATATTTTAAAGTGAGTGGGTGACACATAGAGCACCAACCCAGTTTCACTCTGTTCAGATAATTACACGTATACACAGTCCATGAGACAGAAGAACATTTCCAAGTTTGAAAAGTTAATGAGCCTTAAGTTTGGATGTGCCCCCAGTCCTGTCTCTGCAACCCATTTCTGCCCTTCACAGCTGTCATTGGTATTCACAAAATCCGTCAGGCCTTCTTTAGCACCTATAATAAAATAATGACTTAAGAGAAATGATGAAGCTGCGCTATGATCCCTAAAACACTCAAAATCTCCCATCAGTTCATCATCCCACATAATTTCTCAACTGTTTCCTCAATTTGCATTATTTTAAAATGCTACTTATGGCTTCGTTTTTGATTTTTTTTTAATTCATCAGTAACTTAGTTTGAATCACTCATTTTAATCCTAATTTATCCACGTGCAACTGGAGCAGAATTTTTCCATGGGTGCCTTTGACTTATTGACAAAACAAAACTAAAACTTCAAAACAAAATGAAGCCAAAAAATCCAGGTGATAATGAAAACTTAACCAGCTTTCATTATGAAGAGTATATGCTAATTTAACCAGAATCTCCAGGCTGCAGCTAAAGGCAGCCCTCACAAATGCAACCACCACATCCCTGTGGCTACAAACAAAATCCATTTTTAAGCTTGTTAAAACAATAAATTAAAAGCTAACATATCTGCAGATGATGCTCTCCATTTCCAGTCTCTTCTTCACTTCATACATCCCATCCTCCATTCCTTTCCTTTCTGGGATTTGGTACCCTCTAGCTTCTTATTCAAAGAGCTACTTCTGCCTCCGGAGTCCTTGGGAGCCACCAGGCAGCTGCCCAAGGAAACCCCCAAGTTTCTTGATGAATTCATTCTCCTCTAGTTTTTATCAAGTCATCCAGTCCCCAAGGCTCCCTTTTCCTGCAGCAAGTAAATCTGCTGCTTTCAAAGCTGCACCAGGAAGCAAACCTCCCCTCTGCCACAAGCCTTGTCCCCTTCAGCACTGCCTATCTTTCAGCTACATGCCCCTGGCTCCGGTCCTGAATCCAAGGTCTTCAAGATGCTTTTTTATAGACATTTACAAGACAGAAGTAGAGAACATGCAATTCAACAGCCATTTTTGTAATACTGCCCTTTCAGTGAAAACAGCTTGAAATTAAACCAACTGGAGTTTGGCTTGTCAGTCAGAACAGCTAGTGAAGAGTTGTATTACTTGACTGAGACATATCTCTGCCATGGATCAGTACCAAGGTACACAAGCTGTCAAGGTAAGTGTGAAGCTCATGAGGATCTCACATAAATTCACTCTTGTGAAATCAGTCTACACAAGCAAACACACATCAGACTCTCACCTCCATCTACACATTTAATTGTGTGTCTTGGGGCTTTGTAACAGGCATAAGCTTTACTTCTTTGTGTACATTTAGCATTTCTTAAGACACAACAGTCCAGCTTCTTAGCTGGTGTGAAATGTGCATAAGGCCAGAAAGGACTAGACCCTGGTCTGGCTGCTTATGTAAGAAAACTTTGGATTGACTGGTTGACAAAAGCACACAGAAAAGAGTCATTTCAAGTGTTGAAAATTTAAACTGCATATCACATACATATTTTAACAGAAAAGTGTATCAGCCACTAGAAGAACAACCAGCTAGGTGGAATGACCATAGAGAAATCCCACTGCCTGATCTTTTAAAACCAGAACAGTAACAGAACAGTATTTTTCCGTAACATATGCTCCAGTTCCAGTAAAAGTCATCAGGCTTGACACAGGAATCATCTGCTGAAATTCTGAGGTTCATTTTACATGGGAAGCCAGACACGCTGATTGCCACAATGGCTCCCTCTGGCCCTGGAGTCTACAAAACTATTAAGTCCATGGAGCGATGCCAGTTGATATCCATCTGCTAATGTGAATCTGAAGGCAGTCCTATAGTGGGGCTGCACCTCATCAGTCTCTGCAGTGTGTTCATCATTTGGTACATACAAATACAAACTCAGCTGCTCAGGTCTCTGCGCAGGGAGTAACATTCTTTAAAAGGCTGGCTCAGGGGCAGAGGGGAAGAGGGGGAACCAACAAAAAACTATGCTATTCTAAAATCAGATCTGAAAACATTACAGAGGACAGAGCCTGACAGGAGGGGGCAGGAACTGTTCAGGCAGAGGACTTGTGGGAAAGAAAACGGTATTTTCAGCAGGTGTCTGCGGTTTCAAAAGAGAAATGAAGATGGGTACATGAAGATGGGTAAACCCCTCCAAAAGTCCTCCAGCACACCTAACTATTGTCAGAAACTTCACTTCAATGTGTGTGAGCAATACAGGGTGACATGCCCAGCACAGCAAGGAAGAACCCTGTTCTCCTGGACACTGAAGTGACTCAGACCTCAGGCTGTTGTTGTTTGCTAGAAAGCAAAATGCTCAAAGGTGACATTTTAATAACTTTAATTTCTCCAGCTTCTGCAAGCTGATTATACAACACACATTTATGAGCTACTGCAATAGAATAACATGCAACAGTTTCTGACCTGTATTTATTGAATAGAAAGCACTACAAGTAAAAATGACATTCAGAGATCCATTGCTACATAATTTTTGTGACACTTGTTGGTGCCTTTAATGCTACTCATGTCCATGAAGTGTACATAAAAGGAACGTGTTGTAAAGAAGATTCATGGTAGCCTGACTTCAATCAGCTTTGAATGACAAATTGGAGCATCGTCAAATGCAAACAACTCCCATCACATCTACTGTTAAGATGTAAAATAAAAACTACAAGCCTCTGTACAGTGCAAAGTAATTATACTGCAGCCTTCTTTTGCCTAAAGTCACCATGACACCTGATACTCTCTAAACTTTGACCTTTCTTTGCTATTACCAACAAAGATTTCCCGCTCACCCTTTTATTCTTAATAGTTTCATCAGAAGTCCTGCTCTGCTACTACTTTATAGAGACCTGAGCTACCTAACCATCTGTTTTCTCATGGACACTGAGCCTTTTATTATGCCAGAAATAGAGCTTAGTACCCTTTAGGATGCTTAAGCAATCCTGCTCTGTTCTCTGTAAGCACTCTGATGCAAGCACACACAATATCGAAATGTGATTTCACTCCTCTTTTTCAGTCATGTGACAGCTCTGCATATAAAAACCTGTTCTGTGCACACTCTGCACTGAATTCCTGAAAATAAAGGGCAC
>JAWWMO010000096.1:10946278-10962749 GCA_035047845.1 Dendrocincla fuliginosa | reverse complement strand
TAAAGGCACTTAAAGACCAAATGCAATGTTACTTTTATTAGCCAAGGCCACATGTAAAGCTGACGAGGTTGACAGGATGAGACCTAGGATAGAGATGACCAGAAATAATTCCATCCTTCCACCTCCTTTTATTTTTCCAAGATCAGATAGGTTACTTTAATCTCAAACCATCATCTGTTAATGGCATCTACATGAATGCCTTTGGGAAATTGATAATGTCAGATTCCTTTTATCCTGGAAATGTCCTTCAGTTTCTCACTAAATGAGAAGTTGTAAAAACTAAGCCATAGCTCTAGGAAATTTAAAAAACAGAACAATGTAACACCTGTGTAGTCCAGAAGAAGGAAAAATCAGGCTTTGCATACATCTGGCTTTCACTGAAGTTTTTTTTTTTAAATAGCTTGTCAGAAAGACCAAGTTTGCTCACTGTTCAGAAAATCATTCTTTAAGAAGATACTACGAGACGAGGGGGATAATTTGGGCATAGTTAATTACAAACTTTCATTACTGTATTCAGGATAGTTTTGTGTACATTTGTATGAATACCTAACTATTCTAAGGAGGTGTAGAAACATAGGTCTCCTTAAAAATTAAAGATCTTGGAAGGAGGCTATTTAAACCAGGATCTGCAACACAGTGAGGGGTGTATCTGCTGCAAGATTCAGAAAAAAAGAAGGAAAGAAAAAAAAAAAAAGACTTCGAATAGTAGTGTTCTCAGCTTGTAAATATAAATTTGTCCTGACCTGTCAACATTACAGTGTGGTGTCCCCTATGTTCTCTACAGTAAATATGGAAGGGATTACTTAGCAGTAATAAAAAGCAAAGAAGCTACTGAGATCTACAGGGCTTCAATGCTACCTAATGGGATGTTACCCTTTCAGATGAGTACATGAACCTGTGATTAAAATCTTTCAGACTTCCTTTCTTCTAAATCTAGTTAGGCCAAAAAAAAAAAATAAAAAAAAATTAGTCCTAAACTATCTCTGTTCTCTCAACTAACAAACACAAATTTTATGTTTGACCTGAAAAACATGCTGGCTAGCCACTGAGGAATTTTCAGTGAGTTATGAGCACAATTAAAAGCTCATCTCAAATACTGTGATGACTTTTAGTTTTATGACTGCTACGTTGTAAAGATGTATAAGACCCATCATTACCTGTAATATCTGAGTCATAAAGACTTCTGTATGTGCAAACTGAAGATTTTATAGCCTTTTAGTTCTTAACTGATCTGACTGGAAAAATAAAACAGGGGGGGTCCACATATGAGACAGCAGCTTCAGAATGCTTTAGTTAAAATTGCAAGTTTTTGGCTCAGAATAAGAATGTCTCAGGGAAAATAAGTCTCAGAAATAACTAGAAGGCAGTGAGTGTACCCATGTCAGTAAATAACAGTAAAAGTTAAGATAGCAAGAAACATATTCAGTAAGAGCCGTAAGTGCAATATTTCACCATAACTGGGACAGATAGAAGTGGCAATTGTTCTTGTCACTTTCTCCTTCAGCCTTTCCTTTTTTGAATATACCTTATTTTGACCAATGCAGTTGGGACACACACACAGTAAAGAAGCTGTGATCTTCACTTGACAGAAGGATGCCTCTAACTGGGTCTGTCAAAACCCTGTATCCTGAGGGTAGCTCTTGCTGAGAGATAGCAATTTGGGGCAGAAAAATTGCATGTGCCTCCTTAGTCTGTGGAAAAATACTGAAAGAAAAAGCTCTGCAAGGAGAAGTGTCTTTGTGGACAGTAGTTCACCAGAAAAAAGATCTCTGAAACCTCAGGAACACTGAAGGAGTGTGGTGTGCTGCCCTGAGAGAGGTGTGAAAATAAGGATGGAGCAGCACAGAGGTGTTGTGGTCATGCTCTGTCTTCTACAATGCAGTTAATGGGAAGTAAGTCAGAGGAATAGCCCAACAGGTGCCTGAAGGCTGAACTTCATTCAAGCAAAAATACATATGGCTTTTCACATCCCATCATGTGCTAATGAAGTAAAACCTGCACATGCTCTACATGTATGACTAAAATTGTTCAAACTCCACCTGATTGTGAAATGACATCAACTGGAACTTTACCTTTCCTCCACTCTCAAAGGAAAAAATATAAATGTAACTTAAGAGTGGGGAGAGGTCACATTTCTGCCCTGGGACAGTTGAGGGCCTTGTACCCTTGATTTCATGGTAATCAGTGTGTTTGTGAGCAGTAATTTCTGAACCCTATTCTTTCATAACAACCAATAAACTGCACTATCTGTAATCTGTGATCATCAATGTTCCCAGATTTTCAGATATATCTTATTATAAGCAGCTGGAGTGACCATCTGCTAGAGCGATTCACCAAAGAAGCATCCCACCTGAAACTGCAACTCAATGAAACTCAAACTTCAGAAAATAGTCTTTGTGCTGAACAACCTGCACTAATAATTGGCATGTGACATAGAAGGATGCACAAATATTTGAAATTAATCCTGTTGATTTCAGTTTCAGTTCTTCCATCAAGTCTGAGTATCTTTCCATACTACCTTGGGCAAATATTAGTGCTCCATGAATTGATCTCTTACAGTGCATTTTAATGAAAACCAGTGTAATAGGCCAAATTAATTTCACACCAGGTATTCAAGGGAAGGACTGGTAGAAGTATGCACTTCTGAAATATATTCATAGAACAACAACGTAATAGACCCAGAAATGGTATGGAATTGTGAGTCATTCTGACCAGTTATCTGTATTAAGATTCTGCTTTTTGTCTTATTGTCTCTGATGCAGAGAAGATCATACCTTCTGCAGCCATGGAAGCAAAAGTTTCTGAAACTGAAGTGATGGGAAGAGCTGGAGAGGATGTTGAGATAAAACAAGGACCACCAAATCAATTGCAACTATTAGCATGGATGCAGATCCAGAGGCAAGTATGGGCCAGAAATGCTGTTATTTTTTATGTCTTTCTAGTAATATCAGAGTAATACCAATAAGTGATGAAGGTCTGAGCAAGTATTTTGTATTAAGCTTTCTGGAAACATTACTGGGTACCCGAAATAAATCAGTTTGATGCTAACTGGATCTATGAGTTATTTGATGTTGCACTGACTACAGGCAACATCTGCAAAACAGCAATAACATCTGCAAAACAGCAATAACATTCTTCCTGGTGTATATAATTGAACCTGAAATTCTTCATAGGAATAAAGCAGAACTAAACCTCTACTTCCTTCTTGATCAAATGGTTGACTTTACAAGCAAATTCCCAGGGAAAAGTTAGAAATTTGTCAAAGTTAAGCGTGTTTTGTGAATGTAGTGAAGCTGCTTCTGCTAAGCATGTATTCTTGACAAGTTGGTATACTAAATGTTCACATTGCAATGTGGCTTGCATTTGATCAAATCAAGTGGAATCAACTTCTGTATGATTTAAACTTGGACTTACTTAAGAAAGATGCCTCAATCCTAAGTGGTACAAACGAGATGGAAGCAATTTGTAACACCTGTGACAAAACCACTTCTGAGTTATCATAGGAGTTCATAACTGTAAAGGAGAAGCTAAGCAATCTTCCTTGATTAAACACTGCAGCAAGGGGTGCCATGTGTGGCCAGGCAGAACTTCTGCTCAGGACTTCTCAGAACTGTGGCCCCCTAAGCACACAAGGAAGTGCTTTATGACCGCTTGTTCTGACCATATCACATTGCCTTTGAAAAGCAGAGATTGCATCCCTGCCCCTGCAATATCTGTCATCCTCAATCCCCTGCCACACATTCTTTGAGGATTTGATTTATAAAGTAGTGTCTTTCACTGCTGGATTAAAAGATAGGCTTTCACTGAAGATTAGATTTAATCCTTTTGCTAAGAGTTCACTGCCTAATGAGTACGAATCAAAATCACAAATTCCTGTCTTGAGATACCAACAGAATTGCTTGTTCAGGCTTCTATTATGACTGCATGAATGTTCAGAGCACAATATCCATAGGAGGCTGGAATAAAACAAGCTGCATTAACTTGTTATTGATCTGTGCCAGGATGGCGTGCTGGCAGCTGGCAGCTGCCTGTACCTTTCCTTCAGCAAGAGTAACCCATGTTACTACTTTCAGTTGAGTTTACATAAACTTGGGAAAGGTTTGAAGTTGCTTCCACAGAGGAGGACACATAAAAAACCAACCAACCAACCAACCAACCAACCAACCAACCAAGCAAACAAACAAGTAAACAAACAAACAAACAAACAAAACCAAGGAAGTTGCTACCTGCATTGGACTCTCATTTCTATCAAACTCTACCAGGGAGCTGTTGCATTAGAATATGAAATTTGGCAGCAAATAAAGCCCCTTGTGTTCCAGGAAGGCCTTACAGAAGAGAGAAGCTGTGTGTGGCTGGGTTGCTTCCAGTAATATCTATTTTAAACCTGAATAATATTCCTACACCACAGTGGGCCCAAAGGCATAAGACAAAAATGGGTTTAGCCCAGATGAAATAGTAGCAATAATTCCACCTCTTGAGGACTTAAAGTCTTGTCTCTTTTGTTCTTGGGCCTTGTATATGATTGGATATGGAGATCTTAGTGGTTTTCCTGTCTCCAGTTGACCCCCTCTATCCCAACCCCACTCATATTTCAAATGTACTTTACTTGCAATGCTAACCACAGTAGGGAGCTTTAAATCCCCCTTACTGGAGTGTATTCCCATATGTTCAGTGTATTTAACACAGGCTTGAAACCATGACTATTATAGGGTTCCCTGGCTACAGGATCTACATTATGATGGTCAGAAGTAACAACACAAATCCAACTTTTTGTTTTGTCATCCTAAAATTTGGGTTTCCAGATAGCTATATACAGCAGAGATATTATATACTGCCAAGACAAACACCACCAGTCCCCGTGTTCCTTCCAGGTCAGCATGGGCTGATCCATCACTCTATGTGCAATTCTTTCAGGGTTTCTGTGGACAAAAAGTTAAAAACAAACCAAACAAAAAACCAAACCAAACCAAAACACAAAAAATGTGACAGGCTCAATTTGAAAATACAACCACCAATATTAATTCCAAGGAGGATAAAATCCATCAAGTGTTAATTTGACATATTTTTACTGAGCAATCTCTAGCCTCTCATACATAGAAGATTCTTGGGGGTAATTACTACCACTGACACTGTTCCAATTTGAGGCGTCTTTACCAATACAGGCTGTTCAGTATAGAACACAGCAGGGTTTTCCCCAGGCTTGGTGTGAATCTTTGGGACAGCTATCTTACTGTGCCTGTAAAGTGTGATCCATTACTGTTCTGAATTGCCTCTGGAATAGGGTTCCTACCAAATCATTGCTTCATAGTTTCATTGATATCTTCCAGATATGCTGTGAGGCATTCTTTTATAATTCTATCAATTTCTGCAATTCACTTTCCAGCATCCAGCCTTTATATTTAGATTGTCTGAAGCTTCATTAGCAGTTACTGACATCCGTGCCCTTGTGTCAACAAGGAAGTTTACAAAAGTTTTCTTTGGCCTCATCAGGATGGAAATGATGGGTACTGGGGCAATCAGAACCATCCTCTGTTTCACCATCATCATCTCCATGACAGATGTTTCTTTGCCATATTTCAGGATATGCACAGTGTATTACTTTTTTGGCTTTGTTTAGTTCTTTGTTTGGCAACTGGTTCAGCAAGAGGCTTAATTTTTCCTGCTGTTGTTTTTCTTAGTTTTCAGCTGCAGCAAATAGCATTTTAAGTCCCTCCTTCCCTTTTTTTAGGTTTTATTTTTCAGTCATGATGATATCTACTCATGTACTGAGTTTTGTTTTTGGTACTCTATTTCAAAAGTCAATAATGTTTCCAATACTTCCTTTTCTGATTTCCGAGCAGTATATTCTATGCCTGCAGTTTTGGGGGGGAGATGGTACTCTTTGACTTTCTTTTGTGTACCTCCAATACTGTTCAAATAATTCCTTTGTCATTATATGTTTTAACTATTTGCATACTTTGACTTTTTCTTTTTTTTACTCAACCAGTTTATGCTCATTTTTTCAAAATTTTTGGGCCCATGCTATTCTCTCTCTCAGGATTGTGCATTCTTATATTTTTGAGGCAGTTTATCTATGGCAATCCTGCTGACTATGCAACTTTTTCCTGTTGTGTTAAGATTATGAAATTTGGCAGAAAATAAATCCAACTGTATTCCAGCTGGTACTCACAGATCAGAGGGCCTAGATATGACTGGGCTTCTTTTCTGATTAGATCCAACTTGGCACTGTAAGTCTGGTTTCATGAATAGTGTGTTTTTTTGAAGCAACAGACTGACACTTCCCCTTCCTGAGATTTTTCTGTCAGTATGTCTCCACAGGTGGCCACCAGAGTTCCTTGATGAAAATGAAACAAGTTGGGAAGAGCAAAAGAGAAATTTTCTCGCAGCTTCAGCAATTTCCCTGACAAGAAACCGTGTAAGATTTTCAAACCCTCTCAAAGTTCAAGCCTCATGGTTCAAGCTTAAACACGTGTTAATTTCAGGAGTTCCCAGATCAGCCTGTTATATATATTATACTTGAATAGTGGAGCAGCTGACACTCTTTATTGGCTAATGAAGGGATTTCCAAACTTGGCATAGGAAATAATTTCTGCCAGCCCTCTCCTCAGTGCCAACATCTCATCCAATCAATTAAAAAAATTTCTCACCAGTAAACTGAATACAATGCCTTTGGACAACTTGGAAGGAGGAGGAGGAAAAGGCAGCATGAACTAACAGCATTTTTACTTGATAAAGTAAAACATTAATCATGTTCCTTCTCTGTAGAGTATCAAGAATAGTCAGAAGAGCCAGATATAAATTGTTTTCTTAGCTTATTGTAAAAGTGATGGGTTCATCACTGGTTCAGTACACCTAGAAATTATGTAGAAAATAAATCAGTATTTTAATCTAAGATTTGTCTTCCTTGCCTGCAAGCTTAACTCTCACGCTCTGCAAGTAGCTCCCCTTGTAGACAGACACTCATTAACCTGCAGATGCCTGTATCACAACAGCATTGATAAAGAACTAAAAGGCAGGAGGTAGGAGTTTGAGTACTGTGCTTCAGCATGGAGTTCTGCACTAGTTCCTCCAGTTCAAGGAAGATCACATATGCAATTTTTAAATTTTTTCTTCTGTATTAAAGCTCTTTCATTATAAAAAGCTTTTATGTGTGATCTAACACCCATCTATATCCCACCTAGGTAAACAGACTAAACCTCTGCTCTCAGTCAACTAAACACCAAGCACCCAAAATGAGATGAGTCTAACCTGTCTGCTGCAAATTATTTATTGAACTTTTGGAACAGATTCCCCGACTTGCCTTAAAGCATACTGATTTTGAAATGTTCTATATAACAGCCTTGCCTCAAAGTAAATGCCCCCTGCATTCTCAAAAGGCTGCCTGCAACAGCAGCTCTGTTTTCTCTTCAGGCAAGGCTGTAGGACAGCAAAAATGCAGCCAAGGTTCTGCTGGGTCCTGCATTAACCAGATGACCCATAATATGTCTCTTTGCTTCAGCCCATAATCTGTCTTATTGTTCAATAATCTGGCAGCTTTAGGCTGTTTCTCTGTTACCTTATTTGTCTGAGATCAAATACATCCACTACTAATAACAGCAATCTCCTCCCCAAACCCACCTGCAACAGCAAAGATCAGGGCTGGGGAGACAGAAGGTAAAACTTGTGGCAGAAAAGAGAATGGTCTTTCTACTCCTGTTTTCCCTCTTCCTTGCGATTGCAGCTGATTTAGGAATATGTGTATGAACTCAAATTTAGATGGAATTCCCTTTATTTCTTCTCATTATTTTCTTCAGAGCCTTCTGTAAACTTTTTTAACAAAGAGAAGTTTTTGTATGGTACAGTGTGCTTAAGGCTTAATATAACCATTCGAGTGCTGAAGTGTTTTTCCAGATTGACCCACCTGTGGGTCCTATAACCCTCTGGGAGAAGCTATGGGAGAGGTCTGCATCTCCCCTCTGTGAGAAATGACTATTTCAAAGCACAAATAGTTGGAAGACTGGCAAGTCTGACTGCTGCCTCTTTCTTGTTTTCTTCGAAAAAGGGGATTCCATTGTAAACTGAAGTTATCTTTCATTCTATTTTTTGAACCTAGGCCCATTTCTGATTTCTTCTCACTCGTTGTTTTGTGCTGTTTGACCTTATCTTTTCTGCCCTTTGAAACAACAAGGTTAATGTGATGCCTTTCAGTTAATACTTCTGTTATCTACCACAGGTTCAGTGCCTGCCTTCTGCAACGTCAGTTCTCTTTCTGAATGTAGTAGCCTCCTATGATTGCTTAGTACAAAGTATATCTGTGCTGAGAACAACTCTTTTCTCAAATATCCATTCATAATGGATTATGTTATGTTCCACTTTCAGCTTCTAACAGAAACTATCCTAGCAGAGCACAGAAATGTTAACTTTGCTGTTTTAAGAGGCTGCTGACTGCTTAAACAGAAACTCCTCTCAGTCAGCTTCTGTGAGATCACTAGCTCTCAAAAAGTGTTAGGTGTGTTGCCCTGTATTGTTTCTGTCTGCATATATACATGTAAAGTCCCTGAGATTATAGTACTGAAGTAAAAGAACAGCTCTGATCCTGGGACAAAAAATAGTGATAGTCTCCTGTATGTTTATCTCCAGCAGACCTGATGATTAGATGATGACTGAACACAAAAACCCTTCTGCAAGTGTTGGCTCTTTCTATTTTACAACCTCTATCTTTATTGTAATGTTCATAGCAGGACCATGTCTAACACTGAAAAAACAAACAGTTTATTGTTGTTAAAGCTACACACAAAATGCTTTTGTTAACTGAAATTATATTCTGGAAACAGTTGGCATTCATCCTTGTCCCATTCCCTTAAGTGTAGTGTGGAACATCCTTGAACATGTTATCATCTACTGACAACTGCATGGGAGCATCCAGTCCTGCAGTAAATAACTTCAGAAATTCATGTTAGGAATTGTTCTTAAAATTTGTTTGGGGTTTGGTTTTGCTGTTGGTTTTGGTTTTTGGTTTTTTTTTCCCACATGACTGTACTCTAATATGACTGTCTGTTGTTTTACCCAGATTTGAATCATTACACAGTACAGCTCAGGGGGACACATATTCTTTAGGTAACAGTGAAGCTTGCACTGTCAGATATGGGTTCTGAGTGTCAGAATGCTAATTTATTTCCTCTACGTGTATGGAAGATATTCTGGTTTTAATCAGAAGATCATCATTTTCATATAAAATCTTCTCTGTCAGCAACCACTAGCTGACTTTCCAGAATTAGGAATAGTAGCAGTGTTATATAAAGATAAGTGCAGAGTCACTGGTTTCATTTGCTGCAGAGGTCAGCACTACAGGTTATCACAGAACTGCAAGACAAATGGATTCAACAGGAAACGACTGACAAATATATATTGTTTTTTCATTTTGGGGGGCTCATTTTGTGTGGGGCTTTTTTTGTGAACTGGCGGATGCTGCCTCATTTTTGGTTCATAACCTTGATTGTCCAAGAACCTGTTTTTAATACTCTCCAGTTTTGATACCATTATGCCTCATCTCTAAAGTGAAGATAATAAAATTTGAATGTGTTGAATGGCCTGGAAGATAAACATTTTAGTATTTCATGATATCCAGACTACTCTGACAAAGCATCATAAAGCTGCCTGAGGAAATCAAGTCTGTTTTCAAAAGAGGTTATAAAAGAAGTGAAATAAATTGCTTTCATGGACTCCAAGTCCTTCGAGTTCCTTATCCCAGACCAAAGCCACCTGAGAAGAAAGCTCCAGGTAAATCTTTGTGCAGATCACTTCCTCAAGCAATTCTAGAATTCCTTTTGGGTGCTGAGGACATCTTTTCCACTGCATCCTGGAGCCTTTCAGAGCATCTGTTCAAGTACGCAGGAGACCAAGAAGAGATTCATTAAGCTTTGTGCTGTCTCAGCGGCAAGTTCAGAGACTGTCTTGTTTCACCCCACATGACAACTCAGCTCCTACTCCACTCACTCCCTCCATGCCAGAGGGATGAGGGGGAGAAGCAGAAGGGTAAAACCAAGAAAACTTGAGGGTTGAGATTAAAACAGTTTAATGGGTAAAGCAAAAGCTGTGTGTCCAAGCAAGGCAAGACAAGGGATTCATTCACCACGCCCTATGGGCTCCAGGTAGCAGTAACTTGGGAAGACAAAGGTTGCCTCTCTGAGGGTAACTCCCTTCCCTTTTCTGCCCCCAGCTCTATATGATGAGCATGATGCCATTTGGAACATTCTTTTGATAAGTTGGGGTCAGTTGTCCCAGCTTCGTCCTAACCTCCCCCAACTCCTTCTGCACCCCCATCCTCCAGCTTGCAGGACAGTGTGAGGAACAGAAAAGGCCTTGGCTGTGTGTAAGCACTGCTCAGCAGTAACAAAAACATCCTGTTTTATCAACACAGTGTTCAGCATGAATCCAAAACACAGCCCTCATACCAGCCACTGTGAATAAAATTAGCTCCATTCCATACAAAACCAGCACGGAGATCATGTATGTCTAACAGCATGGATTCAGGGAGCAGCTGAAAGCATCACCCTGCAAGGGTGCAAAGGCTGGAGGCAGCTCCACTCCTATAAACTTCTTAGAAATCTCTTCAAAAGCAGGCATAGCCATGTTATTGTTATGTTCTGTAGAAGCACAGAAAGCAGAACAGTACTTCTGTAAAGCCACCAGCTGCTCAAAACCAGCTATCCATATCTATTAATATATAAGACATGTAATATGATTTTTCTTGAGACACTTGCCCAAGTAAAAGCTGTATTCCTGATTTTTATACATGGGTTAGGAACACGGGTTGCCCCTTCTGGCTCTCACTGGCAGAAGAGATCACACTCAGAGGGAAATTAACAGATTAGCCTTTTTTTTTTCAAGTCAAATAAAAAATCCAATATTTTTACTTGTTGAAATCTATACATCAGGTTTATCCAATTTGTGGACATTTTCATTCTTCTTTATATCTGATATCTGTCCATGAATACTCTGATTTGAAATATGCAGTACCTTAGCAGAATTACACATTCTGATGCTTTTCATTGGGCCATCATATTCTCAGGAGCAATTCAACACCACAGACATTTAGATACTTGCTTGCATTCAGCAAAATACTTACTGCTCCTAGAAAACTACAGAATTTTCAGTCTTTACTAAAGGGAAGAGTACCTGCTTAAAGTTCACATTGTCAGGCACATGTGTTCATTTTAACATAGAATATTAAAAATCTCTCGTGTTCTTTGTTTACAGCAGTTCCCATGTGTCCAAACAATGCCATACGCAGCAGGGTTGTTATGATAGCAATATATGGAAGCCATCACATCATGTACATAATACTCATGAAGTTAGAATTTTATCCCAAGGACAGTCAAAGTCCACAATTCATATTGTATTTAAGAAGACAGCAGAATTGCTCCAAATAACAAGCTGGGAAAGAAGAGCCGGATCTTCAAAAGCACATAGACTTCAACAACTAAAGAATTATTTTCTAAAAAATACTTAGTCTTTAAATAGATTCAGTTTGCAGAAGTTGTGCTCTAATGATTCAGAATGTTTATGGAATGTTATGGAAAACAATTGAAGTACAGCAAATACTGTAGTCTTTGAAGCACCAAAATACAATCCTGGAGAAATCAAGACTTGAGGCGAAAAACAGGACTTTTTTTGGAGGAAAAAAATATCAGAAGTATCACCCACTAAATATTACAAGGTCCATTCAAATTGACCCTTCCTTTGCACAGGTTTTTCGTAGAGTATTAAAATAATGTAGCACATAATTTGTTCCATATATTCTTTCCTACAAGTGGCATGTTCCAAGTGACTCATGCCTCCATTTCCCACAGCATTACTTAATCAATCATGTACTTGCAAATCTATAAATTCCTGCTTTAAGTTCAGGAGCTAATGGCTTTGATTCAACATATCCATATTCTGCATCAGAATAGTCCCTTACATGGACAGTCCTGGGGGGAAATGGATGAAGACTTATGCAATATATGTAGAGAAGGCAAGGAAGATTTCTTGAAAGGAACAACAGCTCATACTGTATAGTGCAGTCTTTGTAACAGTGAGCTGTGGGACTCAGTTAAAGGGAATGGATACTGGGAATTTCTGACAGCTCTGCAAGGCTTCCAGAGTCCTCAGGGTGACTGGTCCCATTCTTTAAATTCTAATGACATAAAAAACTTTGCTCCTTACGTTATAAGTAGGTGAGCACTGGAGTTAAAAAAAAAAAATATGTTGAAGAATGAAGCTGTATTTTTCAGCAAGTATAATTTTCATCAGCTCCACTGACTTCAGCGGCCACGGGTTAGTGGTGAACATGGCATAAAGTCTGTCTCTCATCATACTTGCTGCAGGGCCTTCATGGATTAGGTACACTTGGTGCTTAAAATCCACAAAGTCTCTAATAAAATCACTCTCAGGATGCTGAGTTAGGATAACAGCCCCTAGAAGTGATACAGAAAATGGTTCAAAGACTTTTGAGTTCTTCCTACTGAGCTCTGTTGCAGGAGATGATCCATTCATTTTCACTATTAAAGTGCACAAACACCTTTCACCAATTCTTCTGGGTAAAATAAATGCCCTAGGAATAATCTCTACATTACTAGGACTTTGACTAGATTGGGATACTTTTATTTTTACCTAAATGAGGGAATGAGTGACTTTCTTATGTGATTGCCAGTTAATTTATCTGCATAAAAAAGGTTAAAAGTTCTCAACTTCCAGCCTAAAATAAACTGTAAAAAAAAAAAAAAAGAAAAAAAAAAAAAAAGAAAACAAGAGGAAGTCTCTCTTATCAAAGAGATGCTACAGTCCAGAAAGACTCTAGGTGGTGATTTCATGTGGTCACAGTACAGGTAGGAATCCCTTTCTTATTGTTATTATCCCTGCCCCAGGTACAAGTGTATCCTTCCTGATCTCTCACATCAGGTCATCCTGTTGTCTCACATCCATCACTCTCAAAGCTGGAGAAGACACAGCTTTCTGCTGGCATTACTTAAGCACAAATTCAGGTCTGCAAGCACAGCTTTCAAGAGAATCAGTGGAGTAAAACTGCACAAAAAGAAACTCTCCTGAGCATTCCCCTGTGACAAGAGAGAAAATCCATTTTCATCTCACCTAAATTGTTGCATCTGAAACTCTCTCCCCACCCAATCTCAACACATCCTCTCAAAACAGCTCCCAGAAATTTCAAGTAACTACCATAAGAGATAAGGATGCAGCTGGCTAAATATTTGGTTTGGGGTTTTTAGCTGAATGCTAAATCTGTGAGAAATCTTCTTTTAGAGTCCTTCAAGGCTACAACATTGTGATGAGAACTGACTTGGTGAATCAACATAACTGAAAGAAAGGACTGCTTTTTCTCCCCTGAGAGGTTTCACTTCTTGTTAATGTTCAGGAATGTCTTATTTCAAATCCACTTCAGCAACAACCTTCCTGCACAAACCTGGCCTTGGTCCCCTAACAGAAAGCAATTTTGTCCTGACCTGTTGTGCTATTTCAGTCAACTTCAACTCTAACTCTCAATAAGTATTTTTACTCCTCAGTTCTGAGAAGACACCAAACACCAGACCATAAACAAATTCCATCAATCCTAAAGTGCCATTCTAACATATGTCTGAGTGCAATTCATCCTTTTCACAGGTTGTCCAGCCTGGTGATTAGCTTAACAAAGACATCACAAGAAACCAATGAAGAGCTTGGCACCAGCAGGATCTAAGGTTATCAGGGACTGATTGGGCCCAGCATGCCATATAACACCATTGACTTAACAGTGTGACATCAGAGATGAACTTGACTCATGGCAATGAAAAGAGAAGGGCAGAAAGAAGAAAAAGGAAAAGATATGCAGAAATCAATAGGATAATTCAGTACATTATACAGGAATATTTTCTCTGGCAAATAAAAATATTCCAATATTTTGAAGTGCAATTCCTGGAGCATCTAGACAGATTTCATATCACAACTTATAGGTTATATATAGAAGAATATTTTCAAAAGCAAGTATGAAACCATTGACCATTGAACTTTAAAGAGGGAAAAAGAGTTGCATGAAATAGCAGCAAATAAGTCTACTAGAATTCCTGACAATTACTTTCATGCCATGCCCCACTCCATCTCCCAGCTCATTAAAGGGAGCTTACAATACACAATTTTCACAGAAGGCTATAGAAAGTACTTGTTTGCCTCAAATGTTTTTTCACAGAAATCTGCAATGATTCATTGGTGAACTATTGCTTTTTCTTATTTTTATACAGAGATGCCATATATAAGGTTAGAGAATCTCTTTGCTCCTTTCATTTTTATTGAATTTAGAGCTATCTCAGAGTGCTGGGACAGAGAAGATTCTTGTCACTTGGGTCTCTGCAGGCAGAAAAAAAGATACAGAAAAGGCAACAAACTCTGGCAAGATTTCAGTCTTCCCTGTGTACAGCAACAAGGTTAAAAATTCTCCAACTGACAGGCATACAGAAAAGATGTTGAGATATTACATTTTTATCTTTGCCAGATTCTGTCATCTTTCACATGGACGTACAGCAAGAATTTCATTCCTTATTTCTAAGTCATTAACAGACTACAACGTTTGTTCTATTTAGGACAACACATATGTTGCTTATAGCCCAAATCCCTAGGAAATGCAAACAAAATTTTTGGAGCTACACAATGCAAAATCAATTTCACTCTCTACAAGTGAAATATGACAAAAAGCATGCATTGATGCACACTGATGTGCATGCCTTCAATTATCTGAATGCATTAATTTTCTCAAGTGACTTAAATATTTTGTATTCAGGTTTGCTGGAATTCCTAAGCTGGTTTTTTTTCTCTTCAGAAAAAAAAAAGATGAAAACAAACAAACAAAAAAGTCTTTTGGACTATTTTTTAATTCAAGTAAAAGGTTAGATTTATAAAATCAGAGAAGGATGGAGTAACCCTGAAACACAGTAGTTAAGCACTAATACAGAAAGCAAACAAGTCCTTCAAGTTGCTAAAAAGACCAAGAACTCTCCTTGCATTAGTTTTACAACCTCCTAGAATAGTAAGCTTATAAACCTAACTTACAGTACTCAGCAATTAACTAATTTCAGTTAATTCCTGTAAAATAAGAATATCTCAGCCAGCAGGGCACTTCCATGAAGATTGAAAAACTAGTTTGCAATCTTACTTAATGGCTGTCTGACCTATCGTTGTGGAACAGCCTTGCCCTGCAATATTTAGAAAATTTTGTTCCAGAGTTCTTCATATACCACTTAAGGCAGCCACTAATGGTGTGTGACACCTTGGAGCCAACCCTGCTGAATCAGGCAAAACAGGATTTCAACTAAGACTCCCACATCCCAGGGGAGTGTGTTCCTGTGGTGCTGTGACACCTCTGCCTCTGCTTTAAAGCAGGTCACTTAAGCACCTCACTATTCATTTAGATCAGTGACGCAGTTATTGCCCTAACTATATAGATGACTGCTTGTCCAAAATAGTGTATAAACTATTCACCAGAACATTTCCCATGTATTAGTGTCAATAAAATAAAGAATCAAGACCTTTACTAGGAGGCTAATGTTTCAGTATTCAGACTCTAATGCTATCTGATATTAAAGTTCTGGCAAATATCTGAAGGCAAACTAAAAGACTGGAATTACCCAGCTGGAATTCTGCAGTATTTGTAAAGCTGAGATGCACAGCATATTTCCACATTTCCCACTCGAAATACAATATTCTGGATAAGCAGATTTCCCTGACTAAATATTAAGGCAAAAAGCAAAATGAGGATAGAAAAGACAATAATACTATGTACAACACAGATTAAAAAAAAAAAAAAAGACTTGTGTCAGTCTGTAAAATAAGATTTTCCCTCTCTTTTCCTAAACACATACCTTCATGTCTGCTAATGAAGATTTGGCTATATATGGACTTACCCAAAAAGGTAACTTCCACTACTATTATTTACTGGGATTCAATAGCCACTTCAAGATGTCATCTGCAACAAGGGCCTCATTAACACCCTTCCACCTATATACAATTTCCAAAGTAAGAAATCAAAAATGTGTTTACGAACAAGTAGGGCAGAAAAGCTCTCTCATTCTGAGCCCTGTATCCCACCCATATGCCTCAGGTTTGTCTTATTAAAAGTTAAAATTACTTGACATTCTTCCAATGTTTTCTTGCCAGCAGATGATACAGCTGGCACCGGTGATGATACACAGTGCACACAACTGTTGTCTTCCCAGGTCACAGGAGAAAGGGCCACTGTTGAACCAGTATTAATCTGTACTTGGGCTGAGGCAGAGGATACACAGAGATAAACCCTAACCCGGAGGGCAGGGAAGGGGAAGGGAGGTTTGGGAAGGCTTGGGAAGGGAAAGTTTGGGACAGGGAGGTAAGGGGAAGGGAAAGTTTGGGAAAGGGAAGGAAGGGGAAGGCAAAGGCAAAGGGAAAGGGAAAGGGAAAGGGAAAGGGAAAGGGAAAGGGAAAGGGAAAGGGA
>JAWWMO010000096.1:10924099-10935921 GCA_035047845.1 Dendrocincla fuliginosa | reverse complement strand
ACAGCTGCCACAAAATTGAATACATATTGTTTTGACTGGCCAGTGGTGAAGAAAAGCAAGAATATAAAAAAATTGATGGTTAGAACCTGCCGTTTACAGGTTCTCTTGCCTACTACCTTCCTTGTAAACAAGAGCAAATTATTAACAAAAAATTAATTGAATTTTAAGGCCATATCTTGTTTATCTGTCTACATTTTCATTACATTATTACTTCTTCTGAACACCTCTTCTGTCTGTTTCTGCCTCCCTGAATACCCACTAAATAGAGGAAAAAATCCCTAGGTAGTTTACAGATGCACTCTGTATCCAGAAAAGCGAAAAGATCTCTTTAAATTCGTAATTTTTAGAAGGACAGAGGCTATGGACCTGTACACTCAGCTTTTACTTCCCTGATCCCTAGAAGCCTGCAGGACAGGATTACTGTTTCAGGATAGTCCATCCTCCCTTCTCTCCCGGAAAATAATTTGGTGCATCCTAAACTGCTTCTATTTAAATATCTACAAGATACTACTCTTATTCCTTCTTAAAGCATTCAAAAAAGATATGCCTTAACTTCCCTAGGTAGCTTCTTTTATTGGTCATCTATCCTTACTGTAAAAATTTTACCCAATGTCTCACCAGATCTTTTATATTCTCATTACGTGGAAGTTACTTTCAACTTTCCCCAAGTAGAGGTCATGCAGAATGGTTTATTGCCATCCCTTATTGCAAGTATTTTAGTTCCAGAAAACAGCTACTGTTCTTCTCCCTTCAGCCTTATATTGCTAAGGTGAACACAGCTAATTCATTCAACCTTTCCTCACAGGTCCTGTTCCATAAATCTGTCCTCACTCCTGGTGTTCCCTCCTGCACTCTCTCCAGTTTGCAACCAACATTTCTGCAGTCCTCTGCTTACACTGGGACACAGTGCCCCCGCCCTGGCTTCCACAGTCCTCCAGGAGTGGGGCATCATTTCCATCCACATCCAACAATTAATCTTCCTTTTTACAGATATTTTAATTAAAAGTGTATTCCCCTTCCTCCTCCTCCCCAACAGCACAGCTGATGCAAACTTAATCTGTGATCTACTGCATTTCTGTTACTCAACTTCTCTTTGTTCACTTTTATTTTTTTTTTTATTTAATTTAAAAATAGTGCATTTGCATTTGCACTTACTGGATTTCATCTTGCTGATACCATGTACTTTCTCCAATTTATCAAAAGCATATTTAATTTTAAACCCATTACCCATCATGCTCTCAGCCCTTCCCTGCTCCACACCATCTGGATTAGCACAGCATTTCCATTTTATCATTTAAGCCATTAAGTGAGACATTATCTCTCCACTACAATTGACCCTCAAGACATCATTTGCAGCACCTTCCCAATATAAGGCAGGAAGAAGGTTCACGGGCCATAAGTCTGTATCATGTTCCACCATTGAAGTTTATGTGAATGCCTCACAGCCCTCTGTCAGGAATCAATGCATCACGTCTTCTGTTTCTCTAATGCCCAACAAACCACGTACCCCTTCAGGAAAAAGCTTCAGATTAGACCCAGTATTATCATTTATGAGACAATTTGAGGGCTTCAGCCACAGCCCATGGATGTCTGCAGAGTTTTGAAGTGAGCAAACTACCAGGTACTGCCATTATTCTTTTGCTCTCCAAAGTGATTTTGGCTTATTTGGTTGTTTGTAGTTCCTTTATGCTGAACTCCTATTTTTTTTTTCTGCTGTGGAATTCAGAAAACTGAAATATTCTTCTCACCCACCACTCAAAAAGAAAGCTCAAGGCAAAACTTGAGCTGGGTAAATAAATGTCCAATCCAGCAAAAAGTAGGAATCAGTGATCTTTTACACAGTGAGCACTCATACATTATAAGCACATAAAGATACTTGGTCTCTATTGCACACCTGCCTGAGAAGTTTTCTGTCCATCCCCGTCTCCTCACAGCCCTCTTCATTTCAGCCACTTCAGTACAGTCCCCAGACTCAGCAGTTAGTCACAAAACTGTGTATCTGTGCTTCCCTGTGGCTCACATAATTCTGATCCAATTACACTTTAGTGCACAGATGAGAAGTATCAGCAGGAATTGGGTTCTAATTCTGTCACTTGTGACAGAACTGCTATTTACTGTGTTGTGTGCATCAAGCAGCCTTGCTTTGTTGCAGTTCCTTTTTATGATGATCTAGGACAAGCTTTATCAACAAAACAACAAAATTCCTGTTCTCTAGTTTTTCTTTATGATCTGAAAGAAAATTGGCACTTGATATGTCTAAAATAAGTTCCATAATGGCAGCAAAACTGCCATTCACATTCAGTGTGCTGAAAATATCAGATAAATGGCAGGCTTGGCTCATGCTAACAAGCTTTGCACTTCTTGTGTTCTTTTCATCTGTGACAAAATTCAGCACTTACCAGCCATTAAGGCTGCATTGTGTAAGTCAAAAATGCAGACAGATATTCTGAGAGAATTTTAATCATATAATCACTGTACAAGACATTCAGATACTACACGTTCAGATTTTTTTATTTATTTTTTCCTCTTTTTAGCAAAACATGCACACAGACAAAATCAAGAATTCCAAGAGACTCGATTTTATTTATGCTCATCAAAACAGCTGTTTTGAAGATGTCAGGATTGATGCCTTTACCAGGGACCGCACCAATCAAAAAGGTCATATCCTAAGGCAGAGAAGAAAAGACATGTTATTATGGGATGTTTTCAAACTCCAGAAATCTACAAAAGATGCCAGAGGTCTTTAGAGCAATAGAAGTCATCACAAGCTGTTGCTGGATAAGTCACTCTTTAATTTCTGGTATTCAGAGCAAAATCTGCCCGAAGGGAACATGCTCACTGCCCCTCTTGCAGTTACTGTTTCTGGTTACCTGCCCATTTAGACAGTATGATGGTATGGAGTACCAGAATTTCCTTTCCATGGACCTGGGGAATGGGGCAGCCCAAAGGAGAACAACCAAACAGAACCTCCAAAAGAGCTCGCACAGTCGAAACACAGAGAGGCAGCTTCAGGAGGCCAGGAGGACTTTTGCTCAGTGCTGCTCAGCACATCCCCTCAGCCTCCCAGATGACTGCCTATCTGCAAGCTATTAAATTCTTTAATACAGCACACATAAGAACCATGAGAAAGGAGAGAGGAGTGAAAGGTGAGTAGGAAAATGCCCTGTCTCCTGACAGCCATCTTCAGTTCATGTAAGATTTTATCTTTACAAAAAGAAAGGCTTCATCTCTTTGATGATCCTGTCAGATCCCTTCCAACTGATCATATTCTATAATTTTATGGTCTCTGTTTTAATCAGTCCATCGCCGGATGGAAAACATGGAGGTGACATCCTTGGATGGACAATGAAGGGATGTAGATGAAAGAAGAAAGGCTCATGGCTTCATGTTGACTTCAGTTGTTCTACTCCAAGCTATCTGTGGGTTTCTGGGCCTCCCAGACAGAGTTATTTATGAAAACTGGGTTTCTGGATAGCAGAAAGGAGAAGAACAGTGTTTTCAGGGTAGCCATACTTGAAATACAAACCAAACAGAAAGTACTTTTAGGCTTGATGAAATGTAAGAGTCAAAAAAGAGAATCTTTCCCATAGTCTGAATTTTTAGGCTTCAGAAAGCAGAAAGGCTGGAGCCTTCTCTGAAAAAGCAAACACAAAAATCTCTCAAAATCCACAACTAAAAGTTTTTCTCAAAAAGCAAAAAAAAACCAACACTGGAAAGCTCATAAATTAGGCTATTTTTCATATCATTTTCTGTTCAATCAAAAAATGAAAATAAGCTTCAGGAAATTCTTAATTTTCAGAGCTCTCAATCTCTTCCCCCAAAGGAAGGAGTCCAGATATTAAAAAATTCTCAGAGAACAGGTAACTCTTGTAGCTTTTCTTCAAAGCACTTAAAAGGCCAGTCACTGTATCTATATTGAGAGCAGAGCTCCTCAGAAAGGCTTTCTAGGAAAATTTTGGCTGTTGGCTGAGCCAAAACATGTGGCTTTCACAACCTGGCATTTGCAACAAAAGTAAGAGCCAACCTGGCTTACTAAAATGATGTTTATGAGATAAATACCTGCTAGGAATCAGAGGGACAGAAAAACAGAACAACTGGACTCTGGTCCGTGTGGTGAGTTTACTGTGTTTCAGAATCATGGGTGCTTTCCACCCTGAGATCTCAGTATGTATTAACCTTAACTGATCAATCATTACAACATCCTAATACTATGATGACAGGCAAGTATTATGAGACTCTGAGAAATTACAAGTGAAGTAGAAGTGATGAGAAATTCCTTTTCTGCTATGCTTTCAGAAGTTATCTCTGTTTTCTGGGTTGACATGAGCAGTAAGAGGGAGAGACATACTTTGTTTTCCTTGTAAGTAGTTTCTTTTTTCTTTTTAATTTTTTTTTTCATTCTTGTCATAGCACTACATCTTGTCTTTATAGGACTGCTTTTAGCCAATGGCATGGGTTATATCAGGTGTTAGTTTCATCTTCATTTTCTTTAAACTGGATTATTTTTTACCATAAGGATTCCTAAGAAGTCTGTTCACATTATGACAAATGTCAGTGAACATCCATGAGTCACTGCTCATTTGCTCAGGCCAGTGGCCTCTGGCTGTCCCTGCTCTTGACATATTAGCCACATGAAAATATATGTTTCCATTCCTAGTGCATTTCTAGAAACACATCTCTGCCTGACTCTTCTGGTTAACAATCTCACATCTCATTCAGTAGGTTTGTGAAAACCATGGGAATTGCAGAAGGAAGGTTTTTCTTGTGGAGGGTGTATTTAAAACCTCCTACTTTAACCCAGAAAGAAAACCCAAAGAAAGACAAAACTAGACAAGAGTTACAAAATTTCTTCTGAAATGAACATTATTATTTTGTTTGTGTCCATAGCCAGAAGGATAAGAAAACAGAGGGTATAAACCTATGTATTAATTTATAATTTCATTAAAGATACAGAGGGCTTCAAAACAAGGGAAACAAGCCATACCACATTTTTTAAGTCTCATTTTGTCTGAAATTCCTGGTTTAAGAACACAGTTGAAAGAATACATGAAGTTCTAACTTACATGAAAAGATGTGTTGTAAATTCACAGTCCAGCTTTTCCACATCAGTAAGGCATGTGTGGAGCATTTATTTAAATTCTAAGAAACTAGATGCTTCTACTGTCTCTTTGCCTCAGCACAAAACCTGAATGAACTGCCACCAGCGCTCAGAAGTTAGTGAACTTAACCAAAGCATCTGCCCTGAAAATCTTCCAGCAAATTCTGTCAGAAAACTTCCTAAACCATCATGACCTTAGAATGCTTGGCCAGCTGACCTGGTAAGAGCTGCTCAATCACACTCTTTGCTCTTCTTGATTCTTCACTCTTCAATTCGTGGGTCACAAAGACATGGGGTCACATTTTTCTCTTGGTTTTCTTCAAGTAACACCAGTCTTTGGTTTGTGACCAGACTGGAATTTGACCTTTCACAGCATGGAAAACATAACATAATTTTTGCTGTTTTCTCTCCGAATGTCAGAATTGAATGTTTTCTGTTTTGTTCTTTCAGTTATTGCCATCACACTTTGCTTCACCTGATCGTGACTGAGTATTCGGAGTTGCTGTTTTCCCATTGGATTTGTAATGAACCCAGAAAAGTTTTCTTCGGTCTCAGTCCATATGAGAGTAGGTAGAGGAAAATATTTTAAAATGTAAGAAAGGTATTTGATTCCAATAATAGATGTCCCAGAGAGCCAGGATTTATTGTTTGTTTTGTTTTACTGGGCTCACCATAAAGAACACAGGAGGGAAACAACAGACACAACATATAAATGTAAATCTGGATGTGAATTGAGGTGCCTACATAATTTTTGCTGTGATATTTGATTTCTAAGTAAAACTCTGACAATCGTGCTGTCACTATTGCTTACACCAAACTGAATTCAGAACTACCCACACACATATTTCCTCCAATTTAGAGAACGCTGTGGAATTTGAAACAAATTGTATTGAATTTACACCAGAATATATTTTCTATGTGCATCCTAGATTCACCTGCACCCACAACGGGAGATGTCTGATTAGCAGTGGCTTCATTCGAATGCAAGCAGAGTGGCAGAACCCACTTTCCTACCAGCCTGGGTCAGACAGAGCAGGACCATGAAAGGAAACCTCAGATGTGGAAACAAATGAGGTTCCCTATCACACCACAAAAGTACACAGGTTTTGTCTCCAAACCCTTACAGCTTCCCAGATGAGAGTCAAGAGTGTGAGGCAAGGTGAGATCTCAGGACTGTGGCAAGCAACCAGGATCTGCTGCCTCCTATCTTCCCCTCTTCCCTTTCCCCTCTGCAGAAGCAAAGCCATAGCTACGACCAAAGACAATTTGCAAAGCCACACTTTCAGTTGTCCTTTCTGAAACCAAACTGCAGCTGTCTTTTATCCAGCAAACAGCAGTCTTTTTTGTAGTCAGGAGAAAAGACAGATTCAGTTGGTTAAAACACTGTATAGGAACTGGATTTCACATGTAGATTTACTGCATAATTGTGAGGAGTTCACTTATTTACTAACCAAGAAACATCAGAAACAAACATGTAACAGGTTATCTCAGGTTCCACTTGTTTATATTTTACAAAATGTGATCAGCAAAATAGTATCCTATTCAAGTAAGGAGGAAAAAAACATACACTTTTGTATTTCAGTTTCACTTTTGTATTTAAGCTGGTTTGTCCCTGGACCTGAGCAAGATGGAAACAATACTGAATTATTGTGTCTAAACACATGCTTTTTCTCAGGGACAGAATGAAATTATTAGGTTAGTTTCATTATTCAAGAACGAAAAAGAAACAAGAAAAGTAAAACTGGAAGACAAAAATTACTGTTGTTTTAATACTGCGGGGCATCATTAACTCCATAAGTCATGTTTTTCCTGGCATGGATGGTGTGCCAGCTGTATGACATACCAGTTAAACCAGGGTGGTGTTGCAGCTACTTAGAGGTCTGTTATTCCATGTTTTCTTTAACATGCTGCCGGTGTTGACAGGGTTACAAAATCTGAAGTATGTCCTTGCTTTCCCATTCAGGAATCTGTATGGAACTGCTAGGAGTAGTCTCTGACAGTTCCTCACTAGTGGTAGCTTTGCCCCTATTTTTTCCTCCCTTACTCAGCCTTGCCCAGTTCCACTGATGTCCCAGGACTTGAGAAACTCTACCATCAGCATGAGCTTCCTCTCCAGCATGCAGCCCTCTTGCTCTTCTGTGCTGCAGTGAAGAACAACAGTCACAGCACCCCTGCTGATCCTTAGGAAGACAGGCAGAGGAAGGTGTCTTCGCCCCATGGCAGGTACTTGCACGGTAGATGTGATTTGAATCAGAGACTCACAGAATCCCTGAGACTGGAAAATCATTAACCTCTCAAATCATTAACCCATCACTGCCAAGCCCACCACTAAACCATGTCCCTGCATGCCACATTTACATGTTTTTAAATCCCTCCAGGTATTTAAAGTCCTTTCCAGGGTTCTAGTCAGTTTAGTGTCACCTTCTCCAGGTGCCAGCATCAGGGATGGGGTTTATGCAGCTCAGCAGTTCAGTCTTCTCACCTGCAGTCTGTTCCTACACTTGGCAGCACACAAGGCTGCACCACTAACAAAGGCTCATGTTTTCATATGGTTCTGCCTTTCTCATCTCAAAAATTATTCTTTTATGCGCTGCATAGAAAGAATCTCATGACTTTATATATACTCTTAAACCTTGTTAGCGAGCCTGCTGCCTCTTAAGAGCTGAACAGACACAAATGTTTGACATTAAAGCACAGCACTTGAAGACAGCATAGATTTTTCTTATGTGTGCTCATGTTTGTCTTCTTCACAAATTAACATCCTGGGCAGTTGTTCCTAGGCAAGAACAGGAATATTTAGTTGCAATGTTACTGAGCCTGGAGTGCCTGGCATGGCTTAAAATACATTTGCCTGGCTATGCCTGCATAGCCCAACCAGCAGCTCAGGAAAACTTGTAGTGAATCATCCCTTAAGTCAATGCATTCAGATGTAATCTTATTCTTTAATGTTCTTGCACATTTAACTGAGTCTATCTAAGGAAGTTCATTCTTTTGCTTTAAAAATATGTGGAATTTTCCTATTGCATTCTGAGAAAGTTACACTTATTATTAATTGCACTCCATCCCCAGTCTACTATTAGACCTTTCATAACCTAGTATAATTCATTCATCTTTGTACCTTTAGAAGGTATAACCTGGGTCCAGGAAGAACTGAACATGGAGGGCTCTTGCATCCAGAGCTTCCACCAGGCAGTCCACTGCCTACTGCCCACCTTCATGAGGTCATGCAAGAAACCCTCCAGTTAGCCCAAAAAGCCATCCTGTTCTCACAGCACTCTCAAGATACAAAGGGTAAGAAATGTAGGTGTCAGAGAGAAATTACAGAGGTGGACCATGTTCTAAAAAATAATTATGTGGTACCAGGCAGTGCTGGAAAATTAAGAGGGAGAAAATGAGAGCATATTGTAATAACTCACTGCTCATGTTTAATACAGGAGCTGCTAATCTTAAAAGATGTTTAGTCCTCTGAAAAAAGCTGCTGTGAGTCCTGCCTAATGTAAATACGTTACAGTAAACATTATTACCATCATATTAGTAATATTTTTAAGCCCCTTTTCTTATTGTTGCTGAAATACCTGAATTCTCTTGAATATCAAGTGAAGCACAAAATATCCAGTGTTCCCCACAAAATATTCATGTTATGGTTTAGAAGAGACGAAAAAACAATTGCAGAGGAGAGACTATGAGCCTGGATTTATAACCATGTTCTAACCAACACAAGGAAGGGCAGTAGAGAAAAAACAACAAAACCTCTAAAAACGAAAGAGTGCAAACCTTGAGCTCATGTAAATTGCAGCTTCATTAAAGTTAATGTATCTAGGCCTGTGTGCACCAGGAGAAAATATGGCTGTGGATCCCTGCTTCTTCTGGTAGGGGCCATATGGTAAGCATTCACATGACTGAGTTCTCTTCATAAATGAACGATTGTGTTTAGCTGACTTTATACACGAGTTTCATGTTTGTGACTTGAATAATTCATGATGGAAAATTACAGATTTACACCACTTTTCCATCATATTACTACCAGGCTTGTGCTCGGCACACTCAGCACCATTTCTGGAGACTTTAGTAGGCAAGGCAACATACGTCTCACGAAAGAAGGAATAGTTTGGGTAACACCTGATGTCCGCAATGCCTTTCTCAGGTAATTGCTTGAATTTTCATGACACAGTAAAGGACAAAAGACTGAGAATGAAGGCAAGGGTGCCAGAGCCAGCTGACTTTCATAAAACCTTTTGTGTGTGGAGATACCCAGCAGAGTGTCTGTAGAGCCCTTGGTTGCAGCAGTCAGAGGGGGTCACCAACAGGTGAACCTCCACCCAAACATTCTCCAGCCGTGATGGAAGTTGGAGCAACAAAGCCTGGAGCCTGGTCAGAGCTCATATTCCCCTCACTGGGCATGAGGAGACACAACATGCCAGCAGCAGAGAGGCAGGACCACATTCAGGACTGCTCCACCCCTGCTGATTGTTCCACTCCTTTGACACTTGGCCACCATTAAATCCACTGTGGGTTCAGTTTGATTTACATGCAGTTTTTAGCATGGTTAATAGAACACATTATCATCTAAATTATCTGAGAGACGTTTTACACCTGCTGTCTCACATTCAACATCACCTGTGACACAGGGCAAGCCACAGCATTGCCCGGAGGGTTCTTGGAACAGAATCACTTGTTTTGCTCAGTTAATCACAGCAGACAGTGCAATTCTTAGTGCACAGGCTTTTAGACAAAATGCAAAAGTGTTCTCTCTTCATCTTCAATTGCAGAGCATTCCATTCTTCTGGTATCCATCACTTTTGTACTGCTATCACAGAGAATCCATCAACCCCATCTCTGGCTACAAAAACTTAATATGCTTGTTCTGAATTCTCAGTTGCAGTCATTTTGGTGCTTGTCTCTCGGCAAAAATCTATATCTGCCAGTGTGCCATATAACTGGAAAGTCTTAATCATTTCTACTTTTTTCAATTTTATCCCTCCTAAAATGGTGGCCTTTTCAGTAAAGGTCCAATTTTTCAAAATCAATTAGTAATTTTGCACTCTCCATTTTACTTCTTCCCACATCACATGCAACAATACTACTTCATTTTCTGAAATAGCTCAGTAGTCAGGCTAGGAAAATTGGACCCCCGGGATAACCAATCACTAATCCTCAATTCTTATTTTATTCCTTAGGCCCTCAGCCATGAATCTCTTCTTTTTAAGAGAGAGAGAGAGAGACTGGATTTGTTTTTTCAATAGCATTCATTTACTCATCAAAGCAAAAAAAAAGAGGTGAATCAAGACACAAGAGATAAAAACAAGTGGCAGCAGTGAACCATGAGTCAGATTTAAGTCTGCAAGAAATGACTGTCTGGAATTAGGGCTCTACTTAATCTAATCCATCACAGATTGATGAAGAACACTCTCATTATTGCCTACAGGAATTTTTCTAAAAGGATTTCAATCCAAAATTTAGTTTTGAGAAGAAGAAAGAAGTTGGTGAGTCATAAAGTTTTAATAAATCAACTTTGGTTGTGTATTTTCAGGATGATCTTACTTTCTCTTGCTGTGAATTAATGAAAGGAACTGAACAGGCCTTAACAACATGTTAAGACAGTAAGTTGTGTTTTTCAAATAATATCTTTGAAAATTACCATCTATTTTGCATTATTTACATAAATTAAACTAACTTAGACTATTAAAAAAAAATCAAACCCTTTCAGAGCCTGTTTTATGTCTGGGTCTGCACACTGGAGAGCCTGGAGTACCAGCCATCAGAAAAAGGAAAGTATCTGCCTGAGTCAGACCTCCAAGGAAGTGCTGATGGTCAGAGGTCACCATCCTTGCCCTCAGTTTGCAAGTGTTTGATGAGGCAAAACATCAGAGGGGAAAAAACAGATTACCTGAGGCACATGGATATTAGAAAAACTCTGTGCAGTAGCCAGTAGGATCTCATCCCCAAAAAGGGAAATCACCACCTGGCATATCACCTCCAGAAGACCCAGTAGGGAGCTGACAGTGTGTTTGAAGCAGATGTTCCATGTATTAACAGACAGGACTCCTACCTGCAGTGCCAAATCCACAGCCAGTGTGGAGGACAGAAGGGTGGGCAGAAGAATTTCAGATGAGACCATCTTAGAACAGGGCAGGGTATGGAGAACAACGGGCCCAGGAAGGAAAGGGAAGACAGAGAGAAGTAGAAGAGATTTGGGCTTTTCCTGCCAGCTGGAGTTGTGGAAAGAACCATGAAGGAATGAACTTTCTTCAGAATTCTGAAGAAAGAAAAACATCATGATTATTTGTGAAGGCATTATAACAGCTTACAAACCAAAATTCGTGGTGACTAATATACTCTTAAAACACTTTAGGATTCTTTTTGAAGACCCTAGTCTCTCTCAGGCATCTTCATTATTCAAAAAATCAATGATAAATGTCCTAAAGGAGTTTCATGTTTATGAAATCCATTAAAGCACAATGAAAGGATCCCTACCACATTTTATTTGCATCTATTTCAAATGAGTCATTCAGGTTGCTTAAAGAATGACCAGAAAGGGATTAGCAAAAGTAGGTTTCACAATTGACTCCCTTGAGAAACGTAGCTTCAGACTGGATTAAGGGGCATAAGCTAAAGGAGATAACAGCTCTTAATCATAACAATACCTAATCAACACAACAATCAATTGACTAATTTAACACTTACAAAATGATTCAATAGGATTTTCTATAAGCACAACACCAAC
>JAWWMO010000096.1:10890812-10901940 GCA_035047845.1 Dendrocincla fuliginosa | reverse complement strand
GCCAACCTGAACGGCGTGCCCGGGCTGCTGCCCTACAACCTGTCCCTGGAGGTGGTGATGGCGATCGAGGCGGGGCTGGGCGACCTGCCCCTCTTCCCCTTCTCTTCGCCCAGCGCCTCCTGGAGCAACGACCCCGTCTCCTTCCTGCAGAGCCTCTGCCACACCGTGGTGGTGCAGGGGGTCTCCGCCATCCTCGCCTTCCCGCAGAGCCGTGGGGAGATGCTGGAGCTGGACTTCATCTCGGCGGCGCTGCGCATCCCGGTGGTCAGCATCGTGCTGGGCGAGTTCCCCCGGCGGAGCATGGTGAGGACGGGGCGGCGGGGGATGGTCCGGCCATCACCCCCCGGGTACCCCGCGGTGGAGGGTCGGGGGTCCCGCTGGGAGGATTCGGACCGAGCGCTGCCCGGGCAGAAGCGCTCGGACCCCGGGGCCGCTGGCATCGCGCTCTGGTCCGTCCGTCCCTCCTCTGGCACCCCATCCCACGATAGTCCCGGCTGTCAGCCCGGGGGTGGCGGGGCAAAGGAATCGTGTCTGCGGAGAGGCAGGCAGAGATCGGTCGCACAAGTGAAGTTGTGAGCCCCAAGTCACACGCCGCGTTAAGTTGTGAAGTGGAGAGCGGAGACGGGTGTCTAGGGCATGCTTTGCCCGTCAGCAGACGGCTTCTAGCGGGGGGAAAAGGCTTAAACCAGCTTTCAGGGTGTTTTATTAGTGTCTAAATGCAGTGGTCTGTCTGCTTATGGGCACTTGTCGGTTGTTCATCAGATGACGCTTCTCAGGGAAGTTGTGCACTGTAACTTGACTGTGTACTGAGCTGTCTAAAGCATGAGGATTTTCAGTACTCGTAAGTTCATGCATCGCTGCTAGATCAGATTTTTGCTCGTTGCCCAGCTAAAGTAGTAGAAACCACAGCCTCGCTTGTTTGTTTGACTTTGTAGCTAAAATAGTAGAAACTGTATTCATTGTGTTTGACAGTCTTAGGTAAAAGTAGTAGTAGTATCCCCGGGGAGTTAAACTTTCTGTCATGTAGGAATTGCAGCTTACTATTGAACACTCTGGAAAAAGGTGATAGTTCAGTGTTTCACAACTGTATGCTTGATGCCAGAAGTCATCTTCAGGTAAAAGAGTTGAAAGAAAATGCTCTATTCTGTGTGGCCTGTCCAGGGCAAGTTCTAAGGAAAATGGTAGAAGCTGCCTTTTAAATAGCCAAGAGAAACAGTTTTATATAAGAAGAGATAGCTCAACATTGCCCTCAAAACATAATTAGAAAAAAAGATTACCAGCTGAATTTTCTTTGCAAAGCAAATACAAGCCTGAGCCTGGATCACTCTTAGATTTCTATGGGGGTTTGTTTTGTGCATTAGATTGTGACAGAAAAGCTATAAAGACTGTGCTGGGTAATGCCTCATCCGTAAGTGAAGCTGTGACTGCTGTGTGCTGCCCTGGGTCACAGAATGGTTTGGGTTGGAAGGGACCTCAAAGACCAGCTTGTTCCAACCCTCTGCAGTGCGCAGGGACACCTTCCACCCAGACCAGGTTGCTCAGAGCTCCATCCAGCCTGATGTTGAACCCTTGCAGGGATGGGGCAGCCACAGCTTCTCTGGGCAACCTGTGCCAGCATGTCACCAACCTCATAGTCAAAGATTTCTTCCCAATATCTCATTTAACCTTACCCTCTGTCAGTTTGAAGCCATTGCCCCTTTTCCTGTCACTCCATGCCCCTCTCCAACTCTCTTGTAGCCCCTTTAGCTGCTCAGCTAATTTTCTCTTCCGCAGAAAAACTCACGCAACTCAGGTCTCTCAGGGGTAATCAGTGCCACTGAGTGCTACTGTTGATGTATATTTGGTGCCAGTTGCACCCAAGTTTATCGATTACATCTACCAGCATTGCAGCTGCAAAGTTTCAACATCCAAAATATTTAATATCCAAAACTTTCTGAAGATCAGATCCTGAACCCAGTATCTCTTTGCTCTGTTAGAATTATTCTCTCTTCCATCTTAGAGGTGGATCTAAGTTCATCCAAAGCATCTTTATCCAAGATGTGCTAAACACATATAGCACGTGGTTAGATTCATTGCTGCCTTCCACAGCCTTCAAAACTCCTGCTTAACCTTCAAATTGTTCTCAGCAGGGAGCCAAATGGATCAATCACTCTGTTCAAGTTTGAGCTTTGTTCTTAAGCAGACTTTGCATGGAATTTTCTTCAGTGACAGTGAAACCAATGCCTGACATTGAACCTGTGCTGAACAGGGTCCATTTTCTTTTTCCAGCTGAGCTGAAAAAATTACTTTTCAAGGCTCTGTGGATTTAAAAAAAATCTCAGCCTTACTCAAAGGCCAGCAGGTAATATGAGTGTATTAGTCTCCCAAGATTGGTTTGGAGTGGCTGACATATTTCTGAACACTTTTTCATATTTTCACTTAATAAATACCATTTTAAGGTTAACTCTGAAGGCAGTGCTTCAGCAGCCTTACCTTGCATAATTCCTAGAGTTACAGAATTTCCAACAACATACTGGACACAGGAGAGCCTGGAGATATTGGCCTCTGCAGCCTCTGCAATAGGCAGGGATTCTGTGTCACTCACAATCCCATGTTGGCATTGGCATGTGATGAACATGCCATGGACATTCCACCTTCCCAGCTGTATAGCTCTGTAGCTGCAGACTGGCCATGTCTACTGCATGGAGATTTTAGAAGAGTTAATTGTAAGTTACATCATTGTAGATGAGGCAGATTTTGCTGGTATGCCCAGACAGGAAGAGAAGACATACCTAACCCTGCTTCTGAATCAGCACCCCTGGGGTCACCTTTTCCACTGATGCTTGGGCAGAGCATCCTCTCTCCCACAAAACCCCTGCAGTACACCCCAGGGTGATGCTTGCAGTTAGTTTTCTTCCAGGCAGGGATAGAAGCAGACCCAAAACTTGTTTGTCCTTGGAGAGCATTTCCCACTATCTGCATGGCAAACATGGTAACAAACCCAATGCTTACTAGGTGCTGTCTAATACTGCTTCTCCTCAGCATTCAAATTTTTGGGAGGGATGGTTTTAAGGTAGTAATGTCTAACAAGGTCTCATTTTCCACATTGCACTAGGACAGGAACATACACATGCAATGCTTTGTACTTCTGCTGAATGCTAACATTATTCCTTCATGCAGAAGGCTATTATAGGCAGATACTCATTGTAATTGAAAAGCATGTTGATCTTTGAGCAAATCTTCCCTAATATGGCAAAAAACAATACTTAAAATGAAAATGAAGATAAGGATCCAGAACTGAAACACATTTCAGTAATACTGCCTGTTGTCTCTGTGATATTTCATGACAGTAGTACTTCAAACTCATAACATCAAGAGGAAATCCAGCATCACACACAGGCAACTGCAGTCGCATAAGATACCTAGATTGTGTTTTCAAAAGTGTTGTGGTTGTTTGAGCATCTTTAAAATTCATTTCTCATTCAATTCTACTGCTCTGAAGTTTAAAAAAAAATCACAAGGCAACAACCATCACAAGGTATGATACTGCACCTTTTTCTCTCATGAACAACAGCTTGTTCTAGAGGTGCAGGATTGTGTGTGGCAGAATGCACACATGGCTTCAAGGGAGGCTACATGGAGTAAAATGTGACACACTTTTTTCAATTTTATCTGTGATTTAATTGCTAACATCCCCTAACAGGAAATCCAGATGCTGTTGTGACCTGAAAAAATGCTGTTTACTCTTCCCAGTTTACTGTCACTCCGGTAAATTTTCACACGCAGTAAGCAAAAGTAACAATTTAACACTGTCATTCAGCAAGAAAAAAAACCCACTGGATTTCTTTACTACTAACATGAATGCAAATTGCAGTGAAGCTTTGGCAGCTCGTTATTTTGGAGACAGCAGCTCACAAGCAGTGATACCATTGAGGCAAGGCTTGTCACCTTATGTATGTTTGTATGAAAAGAAGCACTTTATTTTTTCATTCCAAGATTGCCAACATCATTAATAATTTTCCCAGGGATGAAACAGGGTAAAGATCCAGGGAACATGAACCATAAATAAATACAGTGATACTGCTTCTAGTACTACAGTTCAGAGCCAAGAGTCTGGAAAGAATAGCCCATAATATCCGTTTTGTAGGTGATAGTATCAGAAATACAGGGGAGCTCATGTTTGGAGCAGTGTTCTCTGAACTTGCGGGAGTATTTTCAGTGGGTTTCACATAAATCAGCACCTCTGATGTCTGTTAACATGAAAAGGAATCTTTTCAGAGCAACAACACAGAATAAAGTAATTGCAAATCATCAGTCCCTGCCCAGACAGTCCGTGCTTTATCTGGTTTCCTGAGGAACTGGAAGTGCAGCACTACTGATTGCTGCTATGACTTCAGAGGGGATCAGAAGGATAGTTTTAGGCTAAACTGAATTTCCCAGTGAAGTAGCAAACTCAGCCTTAAAACAGATGCTGTAAAAGGAAACTGACTGTAAAAATTTAATTGTTTATTTGTGTTTGAAGATTTTTTTTTAACAGCTTTCTAGTTTAGACATATATAAAAAAAAAACAGGGTGGGGAATTATAGATCTTTCCTTTTGGGAAATAGACAAGAATACCACTGTGAGTACAGTGTCCTCAGAAGTCACACTGACCTGCATGACATTGGCTGTGGAGTACACCAGTGAGGGCAGGCAGAAATTACAGCAAGCAGATGGAAATGTGGGGAAGCTTCTGTCCAGCTAAATGCCCAAAGACAGTTCTTTCTTTCCTCCTTCAAGCCAGAGTTGCATTTTTGCAATAAAGTTTTAGTAATGCCATTTTCCAGCATAGTATGCAACACACATGCTTGGCTACAGGGTCTAGTAATTCAAACAATTGTAGTTAATCTGTATTAATCCAGGTGTTGGAAGCTTGTACTTGCTGCTGCGTAGATTAGGAATATGTGTTCAGTTTTTCCCTGTGATCATCAATCCCCACCTCACACTGAGTAAATATTGTGGCACATACCTTTTGTGCATTTCAAGAGGGCTTACGAGAGGTGCTTTGACAGGAAACAAGGGCAGAAATTGAGAGAACACAGAAACAAAGTTCGCAGTGCAGTTTGGCTCATGGTGAGCTTTTGAAACTTGCACAATTTAGGCCACTGATCTGCTGTAAAGAGACAGTCCTCTTACATTTCCAGGTCATGTAAAAAAGCTTTGTGCAGCTAATGGTTTTGCTCCATAGCCAGGTATCCTATAGAGCCATTAATTCTTTTAAACACTGATTTCAGAGGCATAACTGCATTTTGCTGGCAGCATCGTGGTCCTAGCATCATGCCAGAGGTCTCCTGATTTTAACAGTCCTCCGTTAAAAAGCAGTTGTACAGCATTTACTAGCTGATTCAGGCTCCTGCCTCTCATAGGCTTTTCCCCAATACTGTACATTGTCCTTGGGTTGTTACTTTGAAAATGGTTTTACCGGTGCTCTTGTGTTGTGTTGACCATTGTCAGCTGTGAATGTGTCATGGTTTCATAGTTCATTTGTGTTTTTAGCTGAAGCCAAAATCTCTGTTGCTGTTAAGTTCATAAATATTGTGTGTTGAAGGGAAAGGAGCCCTTGTTTATATTCTTACCTGTGGTCAGAAATCCCTCAAGTTTTGTGGAAGTGATTTGCCATAGCAATTGGGAGTTATATTGGCACTTTATGTATTTTGTATTTTTTCACCTTGTTTAGTGCTCAGGGTCTGTTTCCTCTTGAGTGTTGCATTCTTGATGACACTACAAGTCAACCCTGTCCCACAAACTGTCAGAGTCATCATAAGTGCTATTTGAAACACCACTAAAGGCATCCAGTCCTCTAGACCAGAGCACTGCAGCCTACATACCAATGGGAACTTTTTTAAGGATAGTTCCACTGTCAACAAACTTTGCATACGCAGAAGCACAGGACAATGAAAGATTAAAAAAAGAACTAATCTTTTGATTGGAGTTCCAGTGTTGAAGGAGAATTCAGTTAATGACAGCTGCAAAAAGTGCCTTTTCAGGATGCAGTAAGTGGTGAGAATATTTTACTTCAGTTCTCTCCTCTGGATCCTTAATTTTCTGCTAAGACAGAAAGAGCCAGAATTCTACCAGGGTAGCACTCTTTCAGATCTGACCAGTAACAAGATATTCTCATTCCTCATCCTGTCCTAATTCTCTGATGCAGAAAAAGCTGAGTTAATATTGAATTTGATACGACATTTTGTTTTGGTTTGGTTTTTTTCCTGTTCTGGGTGTTGACAGCACAATGTCTTCCTCATTGTCGTGCTTGAGGAGGTATTTCGTAACATACTGCACAAACTCCCATCAATAATTAGTGATTAAAATATGACACCATTGATTATTACTTTACTGAACAACAGGCATTATCAAAAGAAACACCCAAGTATACTTAGCTTAATCCACTAAATAAAAATTAAAATTTGGCTTAAAATAGGCAAATTTAAAGACAACTTGCTATCAGATACTATATGAATACATAAGTTACTGTACAGAATAGATTATTAACAAAGAAAAGTAAGTCGAGGTATTCAGTATAATTTCCCATAAGAATTTGTCCACAAAAGCCAGAGAAAGCACCGCGTCTTTCCACAAAAATGGAAGCAGAGCTATGGAAACTAGAAAACAGCCAAGGATCTTGTAATGCTTTATGTTATTCAATTCAGGGCTCATGATTGAGTTCAAAGACTACTTACAAAAATTCTCATTTTATGGTGTATTTAATGAGTTATTACTATTTAGGCCCATGAAATATTGAAAATGCACAGATTTAGAACTTTAAGCTGTCTTGCATCTAGTTGCTCTTTATCTCGTGTTCTGTTATTTTCCTCTGCAGATTTCCATGTAATTTTTAAATGTGAAAGAAAACCAGGCATAACATGGCTAGAATTTACATATGATTGTAATCAGCAGAACACTGGAAGAACCCCATTTTTTTCTAAAAATCTAGCTTTATCTTCTAATGAAGACTCAAACTATAGATCCATGTTTCTACAGAGCCTACTGAAGGGGTTTTCAAGAGGGGAAGGGCTGTCTTCTCAGTTTGGTTGAACAAGAGAGTGCACCAAATCTCACTGCAATACAAATAGCTGTGGATTGCAGAGTTTGTTTTGAATAGCTGAAAGAATTCAGAGGGGAAAAAAGGAAGAAAACAAGAGGAAGCAAGAAAACTAGAAACATAAATGTCAGTGATGCAAGGAGAGAGAAGGAGAAAATAAGCTGAATTCAGAAGGGGAAGAAGAGATGCCCTTCCCTGTGTCTTTACTGTTTGTGGTCCTAGAAGCATAAAAGCAAGGTGTTTTTTATGAAAACGCAGTACATAAAACTGGGATTACCTAGCACAGAGCAAAACAAATTGCTCAGATCAGGGTTGAGTCAACAGGGCAGTCTTGATCCCTGGCTAGGGATGGTTACTTCCCGTGACTAGTGCTTGCCCAAAGAAAGCATTTTGCCCCTCAAAAGTGAACTGTCTTTTTGTCAGGCCTCTCAGAAAACTGCTTAAGCCAGCGTCTAGGAGGCAGTGAAGGGAACAGGGATTAAGTCAAAGGTACGTAGTGGTTTATTGCTGCTGGAGGGACTTCTTCGAAGGGTGTGAGGTCTTGGTGTGGGTGGGTGTGATGCTGAGAATTATGGGAAGAGTGATGCACCAGGGCATCCCTGGACATAGCCCCTCCTGATGCTCTGGGACTGAGGGTCAGCTCAGGCATCTTCTGGTTAGGATTTCAGAGTGCCAGGAGACAAACCAAGCTTGCTGGGATACATGCAGCATCATTCCAATAGGTACGCAGAAGGGATTTCCTAATAAGTGGGGACAGGTTCAGGCACAGTGGCTTTAGGATTGGAGATCTGCATATCAGCGGCTGCTCTTCACTTCTGGTCTGGCTCTGAAGATCTCCTCATTTTCCCCAAAACCTTGTCAGTCAGCCAAATGGGTTCTCACCACCATGGGGAGAGGATGTCAGATGGTGGAAGTAGCAGCAAAATTGGGAAAAAGATTAAAGCTTGAGTAGGCAGCGCTGATAGATGATTCATTTATTAAGGGAGTCACACTCGAGCAAAGCCTTTCACGCAAGGGACTCCTCATCAGTGTGACTCACAAGTTCACAATCTGGCCCCCAGTGCTTCATAGCTGTCACAGCAAGCTAATAACATTGCTCTTGTCAATTATGGACAGCTCCATGAAGAACTGAGAAAGGCATACCACCACAGTGATTGCTACGTGCCACCTTTGTGGGGCATGCAACCAAACATTTGTGGGCAGCTGGACTTGGAGTTTGGATTTGGATGTTTAAAAGCATGACTCTGCTCAGACTTGACATTCACCAGTCAGTCCTGAGCTCTCTGTGATTCATACAGCCATTGACGAGCATCTTACATCCCTGGAGCACAAAACACCCTGCTGGTACAAGCAGACAGTATGTGCCACCCCCATGCTAGGCAGCCATCCCTGTCCCTGCAAGCTGTCACTGAGCTGGGAGATGATGCTGAACCTCTTGGATGTGCCCTGCTGCAGGACTGGTGAGCCGGGAGAGCCCTTAGAAACTGACAGGAAGGTTTCCAGTTGGCACCGGTTTTTGAAGGTCTGGTGTGCAGTGTGCCGGCTAATTAACTTCTGTCTGAAGCATTTCATCCGCTGGAGTCTGCGTGGCTGCAGGGTACAGATGGGGGGGTGGAGGAGTGGAGGTGAGCACAGGTGCACCCTACGCTGACACTGAAGCACAGTAAACGGGGAAATTACTGTGATAGTTTGATTTGTCTTATTATATAGGAAAAATCAAATTTTTAGGGAATTCAGAAGCAGGCACCATTTTTTCCTTTTCTTTTTATGGTGTTTTTATTACTTTTTCTTCACCAGCTTTCATCTGTTTCCAAAGCCTGTTTTACAATGTGGAAAGTATTTGAAAGGCATTATAAAAACCTATGAATATGCTGCACAGGCATATTTTAAACTCTTAGTATTTCCCTAAAGGCATGATATTCCACTTCCTTCTTTTTTTAAGACTGTGGAGCCCATGCTGTTCGTAAGACATTTTGCAAGGCTTTCTAACTTAAGACAGAGTTAAAAGACAAGATACATCTTCAAGCATCAACTGAGATTTTAAAAATGAAGTTTTACATTTGTTATATAGGAAGAACTATTAAACATAGCAAATAATAACCAGAAAGAGTAGCTGTACTATGCATCAGGCTCTCTTAATGATGCTACTGATAAGGCAGTTGCATTATACTCATCTTAATAGTGTACTCACTCAAACTGGCTTAAAAAGATCTTTATTTCTTTTTTTGCAAATCAGGTGAAAAGTTGGTATTATTGAGTTCACAGTTTGATAATCTTCCGGTGCTATTTTACGTGAAAGCATAATTATTTATCACTTTCTCAGTGTGTAAGGCTCACTTGTATATATAACAGCTTTCTGTAGGATGGCAGTTGTTTTGGAGTTGTTTGTTCTGTACTCAAGCATGAAAAGTGGGGAAAACAGATGTAATTTTTACTTGGAGCAGATAGCTGCCCTCTTCAGAAAGTGGACTGGAAGTGTTCTAGATGTGATTTGCATTTTCTTACTTTGCTAATACCATGAAGCTGGTTGTACCCCTACACTGGAAGGGCAACAGTGTGTAGGGGTTCAAATTCTCTGTTCAAATTGTGTGTGATAAGTGATGAACTATAGAACTCTGAGGGGACAAACACATACCCAGCAGCAGCCTTGAGGCAAACATAGGTAAATATGTAAATAGTTTAAGCAAAAAGCATTTGTCTTTTTTGTTTACGTGTTGAGACATGAAAACTTCAGGTGTCATTGTGCCTTCCATCCATGCAAGTGTTGAAGGTCAGGTGGTCTGGTGGAGGGTGTGTCTCTGTTCGTGGCAGGGAGGTTGGAATGAGATGGTCTTTGAGGTCCCTTCCAACCCAAACCATTCTGTGATTCTATAAAATTGTCTGCCACAGAGTTAAGAGCAGGGAAATGGTAAAATATAGCATCAGTGTTTGCTCCTCAGAGAATCAGGGAGAAAAAAAAATCTAATAATCCCCTCTTTAAAAGTTACTACCACAACGTATCACTGTAGAAATAGTTGTATAGGCTTGTACACTTAACAATACTTCTGTGGCCTCTGATTAGGAATCTTGCATCAGCAAGTCAACACAGAGAAGCCAAAATGATGATTATTCAGTCACCCTTATGATCATCTTTTTATACGCATGAATTAATTACTTAGTACAGGGTGCTTACAAGCTTGTTAATTAAAACCTGTTTTTTAACTTCAGCTATACCCTAAGATTTCTTCAGAGCATGTAATCCTTCTAAAAAATTCTATTTCATGTTCATTTTGCCATATTTTGTTTCATGTTGTCTTTCATTGTGTAAGTGGAAAATCTCTTAGCATGGAATACTTGTGGGAAAGGATTCCTTCACACTGAGAGTTTCTTTTAAGAAAGAGAGATAGGGGTGGGTGATGGGTCTGTTTTGAATGTTGATGCCCAGAATCCCCAGGAATCCTCAGATTTTTTCAGATACACTGTTACCTACCTACTCCTCCATTTTCAGTGTGGCTTTCCCATTTCACTCTTTCTCCATTTTGCCCATTGGTCTTTGTTCAGAGGTGCTGTCTTCCAGTGTGGGATAATACAGATCCTGAACTTACAGAGTCTAAACTGCAGAAAAAGACTGCAAGGCTCTATTGTGATACAAATGATCAGCAACATAAATTGCTCATCACTCACTGTTCATCACATTCTCTGAAGAGCACCAAAAATAAGACACTTACTTATAAATAGCTCAGCCTGCTAGATTCCAGTGAAACTCAGTTTCTTATCTTCCCACCATTTTGACAGTGCATATAAATACGTAACATGTAGTTATGTGGAAGTTGGCTGTACCACAATGTCCTCCTTGGGTGTTCACAACCCTTACAGGTTTACAGGGGAAGAATAAGTGGCAAATTTAGACCTGCAGTGGGATGCATCAAACCACATGTTCTTAGCAGAAGAAACATGCTTTGTTTGACAGAGAATGGGAGCCTGTTGCCCAGATCGTACTGTCCAGATCCTACTGCCCTTGTATTCCTCCTCAGGAGTGTACTTTAAGAGGGAATTGAAGTGAGAATTCACAGGGAATAATACATCTGA
>JAWWMO010000096.1:10862558-10874898 GCA_035047845.1 Dendrocincla fuliginosa | reverse complement strand
CTGAAAACAAGCAAAAAGGTCGTGGCTAACTATGTGAATTCATCACATCATTTACATCTAGTGAGTTGCATGTTTTCCCCCAGTACATGTGGTTTTCAGCCAATAGGTTTTGCTGGATGGAGTTAGGCTGAAAGTTCTCGAGGCTTTTTGTACACAGCTTTTTTTTAAAAAACTTCTGTACAATAATGCATTAACAGCACTGCTCAAAACACAATCATTTCAGACCCCAACACTTCCTTAGTCGCCACTCATCCGTAACTTGGGGATCAAAAACTCCCTGCTTTCCAGGAGTGAAAAAAGGTTTGGAATTAAACACTGGACTGACTTGCAATATCTCCTGTGACTTGTGATGTTAATTTAGTCTCATTATTAACTAGATTATACCTGAAAAGTAAAACTCAGCAAGAGGCTTCTTAAAGTAACAACAGGACATCAGGTTTTTTTTAATAGCTTTTTGAGGGTTAAGGAAGGAATAAAAAAAAAAGAAAGCAAAATAAAAACACTTAAAAATATTCATGAAAAATAATTCATCATCATTACTGTCTACAGGGAACTATTAGCTCTTTCTTGAACAGTAACTGCTGTAGTTTTGGTATATTTTGGGAGACAATATGTAATTTCACATCTGTGAAATTCTTTGTCCCTTAATATTGGTAAAGGTACTATGGAAATGCAAGAAAGGAACATATGTTTAGCCTTTTTTTCCCTAGGCATTTGCTTGTGAATCCTATTGAAGACAAAATAATAGGTTAGATAAAACCTTGTCCTAAATCACTGCAGCTGTTTTTATAGTGTAGGAGCGAGACAGACACCTGATGGCCAGAACCAATGCATTTTTGTCACCAGCACAACTGTTAACTCTGAGTGGTACCATTAAATCCTCAGGTGTGACACACTGATGAGTGGCTTCACCGTGAACCAGCCTTGTCCATCACACCAGGGCTTTTAGCCAAGTGGTTTGTGCCTCCAGAGATGAAACTTCTGTCTGGTGCCTAATTGAGTGTTTACCAATGTGGATGTTGTCCTGCTTGAATGAACCCTTCTGTCATGACATGCAGCCTTGGTGCTGCAGTGGGTGGGGATGGAGAAGGGGATGGAGAAGGCAACATGCACAGACCTTCACCTCCCCTCGCTGCAGAGTGAGGATGAACAGCAGCCCCACACTCTGGCACGGCTGAGGCTTTCACTGCCAACACTGATCTCACACCTTGGCTCTGCAGACATTCAAATGCACCCAGGAGCAGAATTATGATCCAGTACATGGCAAAGCGTGCTTGTACCTGTGTGGATATGGATATAGATGTACAACTCCCTGAAGATTATACTGTTGAAAGTCACCATCCGTCATTCCTCTTACAATGAGATTTGTTTCCCTGATCTATTCTTGCCTGCTTATGGGAGCATCCTTGTTGATGGAACAAGGCATTAAAATTTCCAAGCCTTATCTTGTCTTATAGCTTTAATTAGTCTTACAGCCTTAACTCTGCTGCTTGGGTAATTTCATCAACCTGCTATTTCACAGATCCATTAACACCGGGAATGACTTGGGTTGGAAGGGACCTTTAACACCACCTCATTCTACCCACCCTGCCATGGGCAGGAACACCTGCTACAGGGGCCAGCCTGCTCACAGACACATAGGGAATATCTGAGAAGTGCTGTTTCAGTAGGACTACTGATAGATTGGATTGGAAAGAGAGTCTGTACAAATTTCAGAAGGTGAAGGGCCAGATCCTCTAATCTGGTAGCTGAATCAATTTCCTTGATGCTGGGTCAATATAAGTGAGCTGACAGTCTGTGATAATTGCATCAAAGCTCTACTAGAGTCGCTTTAGTTTGAACGCTGAGACCAAAAGCAAACCTGGCCTGGGGCACTTCCAGGGGTGTGGCATCCACAGGTTCTCTGGGCAACCTATGCCAGTTCCTCACCACCCTTATATGGAAGAATTTTGTCCTGATATCCCATCTAACTCTGCCCTATGTCACTTTGAAGCCATTCCCCCTTGCCCTGTCACTTCTTGGCCTTGTAAAAAGTTCTCTCCAGCTCTCTTGGGCCCCCTTAGGTACTGCCAGGCTACTACAAGGTCTCTCCAGAACCTTCTCTTTTCACTAGACAGTTCTAGTTCTTCCCTCCAGTAAGCTTCCCAGGAAAGATGTGGAACAACCAAGTCACCAAGCTTGAAAGAAAATAAAATAATTTCATTAAATCATTCTTAAAAGTACTACAAAGATAACTGCTGCTGGAGAATGCTGGAGAATGCCAAAGATCTAATGAGCAGCTCTTAGAAAAAAGCACATGAGAAACAATTAAAGCTAAAATGAGCAAATGGCTCATGGTCTCGGGTGTTCAAACTGAAGTGACTCTGGTAGAGCTTTGATGCAGTTATCACAGACTGTCAGCTCACATATATTGACCCAGCATCAAGGAAATTGATTCCGCTGTCAGACCAGAGGATCTGGCCCTGCACCTTCTGAAATTTGTATAGACTCTCTTTCCAAACAAATCTATCAGCAGCCCTACTGAAGTAGCACTCCTCAGATATTCCCAGTGTGTGCAAAACCCAGCACTTGTAATTCCCAGAGATTCACGTTAGAGATTTCTAGCTTAAGTAGTGTAGTCAGATCCTTTTATCTGTTTCCTAAAGTTATCGAATAAGGGAGTTTTTAAGTCCCTGGCATGGATTTCACTGATGCTCCATACAGTGCATGCAAATTCTCACCAGCCACAGCTGCTTGCGTATAAAATACAGTGTTGTTAAAATGTTTCTCTCACATGGTTCCCATCATTTATTTTGATCCATGTCCCGTCACTATGAAAAATATAGAACATGCAAATCAGCTGCAAAAGTAAGCCACTAACTTGGTAAGGTAGTGAAGTCATACATTTAAATGCTACTAAATCTCTCAGGTACCTGCTCCTAACACAGCCACAGGACAGGAGCAGAGGGCCTGTTTCACCCTCCAGGGCACAGTTATTCCTACAATGAAAGAGAACACAGGGCATAAATTCCACTGTTCTCATTCCACCTTCAGAATATAAATCTAATGCATTATTCCACAGCTTCAATTACTCCCAAAGCACCTGGACTGCAGCATTCTGATACCCAAAGTGTGCTGTATTAGCAACATGGGGCCAAATTTCATCCAAACTCTGCAAGCTTGTTCCAGCTGAGGACTCATCTCCCCCAGTTTTGGCTTTTTGTGAACTGCTAACAGTCTTTTACACACAGTTTTTAAAAGAAAGTTTCATACAGACCCATCTACAAGCATGGAATGGTTTTACTGTTACTGTCATAGTGATGGCTTCAGCATATACGCCCAGCAAGCCTTGTAAAGAAGTTGCACAATTTTTCACAGAGTTTGGGAGAGATAAAAAATAAGAGATATAAAACCCAAACTACTTTATGGGCACATAAACCTTTCTTTAGTACTTAAGATTGCCTTCTCCTATAAACTTTGTCTTGATGGTGTTTACATACACAAACATGGAAGTATGCAATCAGACAGCAAGACAGGAGGAAGGACCTGGGCAAACAGGGACAGACACCACTGATCAGTGAAGATATGGCATCATTTAGTTAAAACTAGACTAAAGGGTAAAGGATTTAAAATATGAGAACTACATTTATAATTTATAAACATTTATATATATGCATTTTTAGGCATAATTCCCAGGCCTAGACTAACACCTGTAGAGACAATTGCTTTTGAGGGTATCATCTGTATCATCTTTCTTCCAGCTCAAACTCCTCTAAAGAGACTGCATAAGAAGAATTGTGAAGCTCTCTCAGAAAATGCTGTCAACACGCACAACCACACTCAAAACTAAAATATTTTCTTAAAATACGTAATTTCATAAGGGCAAAAATTTATATTACCTTGAGAGTTTATCTGCTGAAATGGCATCAAAAATTATGAAAATTCATCAAAACAAAGGGTAGAAAGTGGGCAGAAGTATACATGCACACACACTTGCAATCGATTTATCCTTTTCAAATCAATTTAAGGTTATTTTTTATCCTCGGTAACTATTGATAAATAATTAACAGCACTTAAAAGTTTATGTCTTGCTTATTGAGGCTGGAATGACAGCTATAGCCTTTACACTTCTTTCAACACTTACTTCCATCCAATTCTCAGGACTAATGTGAGGTGTTATATTCTGCTACAACAGTAGCAGATAAATAGTCTGTCTTTTGAATGCCTTTCTCTGGAAAAAAATGTACATGACTTATCTTACACCATATTGACAGCAATTTAACTCAGTTGTTTTTAATGGAATCACCATACTGAGACTTATACAGCCCCTGCAAAATGTTTAGCAGCTTTCCTATTAACAGCATGCAGTTCAGCGGGTCATGGTGCTTGCTCTAAAAAGGATTTTCCACTTCTAACATTTAATTCCTGCTGAGTTTCCCTACTCCTTTATCCATGCCATTTTGGCCTCTTTGATAATGATGTTCCAGAAGCTGAATTCAACATACAGGGAGGACAACTACTAGCAAACACTGCCTTCCTGTACAAAGGAAATACTCAACTTTATTGTGAATATCTGGAACAGTAGAAGCTCAGCATTCTCAATGTAAAATGTGCAGTGAAAAACTGGCACACTTCATGAGATCTGCCACAGTGACAGCATGGCACTTTTAATAACATTACTTTTAAATGTTTTTTTTTTAAAAAAACTAGGTTTTTTTGGTGTTTGGTTTTTTTTTTCCATAAGAATTAAAACTGACTGTCCTAGTGCAACCATCTTTCACTTTCTTTCCTTACTTTATTCTGAAGTGGCTAACAGTGATTTACCCATGCCAAATTTGCAGTTTTGAATCCAGATTGGTTCACTTGAGAGTGCTTGAAAGCTGTTGACAGCACTTCAGTAGCCCCTCTTATGTAAGCTAGATCTTACTGAGATTATAGCATCTTTCTTGGAAGGACATTTCATACATAATTTCCACTCTTCCATTTTCATAAATATTTTAATCTAGGAACCTGACAACAGATCTGGTGAGTTCAGCTTAGAACTAACCTATGTTTCATCAATTTATGAGCCAATGGTAACTGAAAAAAATTACTGCTCTCTTACTCATTTTTTCTAGTGAGTAAAAAGGATATCTTTCCTGAGGAGTTTTCATTAACATTAGATAAGTAGGGGAGCATTGCCATGTACTTCTGTCATAAATTATGTGATTGGTTCATTGTGGCGTAGGAAGGCTGTTAATGATCCAGGTGTTCAGCACCATATCCATCTATTCTCTGGAACATAAATTCATGGCTCAACTGTCTGCTTCTGATTACTCTGCTTTCTGCCTCTAACAGGTTTTTAGCCAACACAACTTTTGATGGTCTCAGTGGCCGCATTAAGGTGAAGGGCTCCTCCATTGTCAGCTCAGAAAACAACTTCTTCATCTGGAATCTGCAGCATGACCCTCTCGGGAACCCAATGTGGACACGCCTGGGGAGCTGGCAAGAAGGAAAGATAATCATGGACTATGGGATATGGCCAGAACAGGCACAGAGGCATCAAAGTCACATGCAACACCCTACCCGTCTGCACCTTAGAGTGGTGACTCTGATTGAGCATCCGTTTGTCTTTACAAGAGATGTCGATGACGAAGGTCTTTGCCCAGCAGGGCAGCTGTGCCTGGACCCCTTGACCAATGACTCAGGTGTGCTGGATAACCTATTTGAAACCCTCCAGGGGGACAACGACACTGTTCCCATTCAGCTGAAGAAGTGCTGCTATGGCTACTGCATTGACCTGCTCGAGAAGCTGGCTGAGGACATGAATTTTGATTTTGACTTGTACATTGTTGGTGATGGAAAATACGGAGCTTGGAAGAATGGCCACTGGACAGGGCTGGTGGGAGACCTTCTTGCTGGGACAGCTCACATGGCAGTGACATCATTCAGCATCAACACTGCCCGCAGCCAAGTGATTGATTTCACCAGCCCCTTCTTTTCAACCAGCTTGGGCATCCTGGTGAGGACCAGGGACACAGCAGCTCCTATTGGAGCCTTTATGTGGCCACTTCACTGGACTATGTGGCTGGGGATATTTGTCGCTCTTCACATCACAGCTATATTCCTCACCTTATATGAGTGGAAGAGCCCTTTTGGGATGACCCCTAGGGGAAGGAATAGGAACAAAGTCTTCTCTTTCTCCTCTGCCTTGAATGTCTGCTATGCGATCCTGTTTGGAAGAACAGCTGCTATCAAACCCCCCAAATGCTGGACTGGAAGATTTTTAATGAATCTCTGGGCTATTTTCTGCCTGTTTTGTTTGTCCACATACACAGCCAACCTGGCTGCTGTCATGGTAGGAGAGAAGATCTATGAAGAGCTTTCTGGAATACATGACCCAAAGGTAAAGCATATCTTTTGTTATTAACTCAATCTTTTTTTCTTTCTGCTTAAAATTCACTGCTGCATAATTTAGGGTTTCTAATAAAACAGAAAGCAATCTCTGTGGAAAACCATGGTTGCACTACAATAGTTGCCACCTGATGGCATTTCAGTCAGAGAGTTCAGCAAGAGAGGACCTTTAAATACCCATAGAAGTGTAGGGGGAAGGTTTTCAAAGACAGAAGATGAGGAGGAAGGTGAAATGTTTTGGTGTTGCCCACTGCAGAGAAGAAAAGTGGTTTCTACATGCAGATTAAGCGTTTGAGTTCAGATCCAAGACCCCTTGACAGTAGCGTTTTGGTCAGTTGGATGTTTCAGGTCATCAAGAGATCTACTAAAACAAAACAACTGCACAGCTCAAAGATAAAACCACTGATGTTCTCTGGGTAGGATTTTGCGAGTATTTCACTGGTAATACTGGCAAAGGCGTTACTGGCAAAATTCCCCATGAATGTGAAATGAAATGTAGCAGAACTGAAATATTTTGAAAAATCCTGCCTTATGCATCAAAATAGTGGAATTCACTTTACCAGTAGTCAGGAATTTGATTTGCAGTGTTGTTTCTGCTGGAGAGCTGTCATGGGAGCAGATGAATATTGTTGTAGACAACCCATCTGCAAAGAGCTCAGGCTTCCTAGTACTGCCTCCATCTGCTCCTGCCCCTTTCCCCATGGATCTTCAGTTGGAATTTAAGTCCAGTCATTTTGTAAGACTGTTCTTACTTTATGTGGCAGAATGGTTTGCAGGGAGAATGGATGGCTGCAGGTGACACAAGAGCATCCTCTTCACCTGACAGTCACTCTAAGGGACAGGGTGGCAACAGCAAATTTCCCTTGTTCATGTGGCACTTTCTGGAGTGAAGGTGGGATATTACACTCATGGCCTCACTGCTGGTACAGAAAACATCCACCATGGTAACTTAATTGATACAATATTGTGCCAATGTAAAAAGCAATTTCAGTAACTCAAGAACTGGACATATATTTTGATTTTGTAAACTGTGTAAAGAATGTTGGTTATGTCCATCCAGACAGCAAAGACCTGGCTCCATCTTTACATTAGTAAAATCTTGTATTCAGACTAATGACCATATTTCAGTTTTGACTTTGTCTGACTCACTTCCTTCAATGTTAACTAGATCGTTTCTACTAAAAATATTTTAAACAAAGAACAATAGTTTTTGTAGTTGGCCTGAGGCACTCTAAAATTGATTTATGGCTGAAAGCAAATTGTTTCTACTAATCTGCCCCTCTCCTCCCAGAAAAAAGTACCATGACTATTAGATGAATATCTTTAGCAATGTAAGGCATAAAAATCTAGGAATCAATGTGTATGTTTTATTCAAAGCATTCTGAACAAGCAAATGAGAGCTTTCAGCTGAATTTCCCCAGCTTCAGGCATATCTGTTACACTGTTGTGTGAGCCGTAATGTTGGCTTAAAAATGAGGTTAGTTCTCTACTCTTTGCATCTCCTCATCTGTCAAATCAAACTACATCAGATTGCATTCTATTTTTCATCATTGTTATTGTGACCACATACGGAGCTTTGAAAACAGGTGTTGGGAAACTTCTGTGACTGCAAGAAAATCAAATTATTCTAAAGCTGTGCTGCAAAGCTTGGCTGTTGAGTTACAAAATTGAGTGCAGAGTGCTGAAATATGTCAGGTGTTGCAAACACAGGTCTTGGTCCAAACAGAAACAGCAACAACTCATGGTCAGTGACCTCAGTGGTTCTATTAAGTCAGTGCTTGACAGGCTCTTCTGTGTTTCATGGACCAGATGTAGACTTCTGAGTAGTTACCAGTTCCCATTGTGGGAACAAGACAACACAGATTTTGGGGGAGGAAGATGATTGCTTGCCATTACATGAGCTGCAAAATAGTTTCATGTATTTCATTCATGCATTTGCCTTGAAAGTCTCAGTCTGGAAGAGCTTTAATAGTTATAATAGAAAGTGCAGTGGTTTAACCTTTGCTCTCACAAAGCCAGAGCTGTGCCTATTCAGAGTTCTAAGAGTTAAAGCTCAGGTTTAGGAAATATTTGGGGCTCAACAGTCACAGATGTACAGGCACCACATTTTAGTTAGTTACTTCAAGCCTTTTATATGTGATTACAATATTTTATGTTTGGGGTTTTCTTCCCAAATCTGATTACTTCTTTCTTTTCAGTGGTGGAGACTCATTCCAAAAAAAAAGCGGCAGGAGGCAGAAATAATCTTTTTAATTTAAATGTACTTCTAAACATTGTTGTGTTACTCTCAGTATGCATGTGCCCTTTGTACTGTGCCTTTGAAATTTATTTAATAAACAAAGCCCAAAATAGGGGAGCAACCTTCTTGAGGTGATGTAAGGCATGTAATTTCTTTGGGCTGTCAGCCATAAATGGCAAATCCCATTAGAGATTGGGAACAGTCAGGAAGGACAGAATTAGAGCTCAGTTGGACCTTTAAATGCACTAATGATATAGAAGAGAATATAGAAATATTATAAAGCTGCTGAAAGGAGCAGCCAGTGAGGCAAGACAAACCAGAGCAGAAGGCAAGCAGTGAGAAGAAGGAGAATTAAGTTCCTGGAATATGTCTTGAATTTGGGGAACTTGGTATGTATTTTTTGTGTAAGGATCTTAACAGGGGTAGGTCTCTAAAGCCAAATGCCTGCAGAATCCATCAGAGCTGGCTGCCCCTTTTATTGGGTCACATTTCAGGTGGCCTTTAACAGTAAGAGCTACAACAGGAGCCAACAAATTGCAGAGATATTGAAGTAATGTCCTGCCACCTTAAAATCTAATTCTTTTAAGAAAACAGGCAATTTGGGGCAATTTTTTGCCCCCTCCCCCACACCCCCATCATCTCCTGCCAGTGGAAACTGGCAAACACAACTTTTATGTTCACTTGAACATGTTCAGCCTGCTGTTGAGGATAGCTCCAGGATGACCACACTCCCTACCTCGGTGGAGGTTGCATCCATGTCCTGATTTCCTCTTAAGAAGCTCTCTACAGTATGTGGCAAAGAAGTTTAAAAACTTGTCTGGAGATAGAGGGAATGTAAACAGATAAAAAGAACATTGTGTTTGGATCATTTAATCTGCTTTTATCCCTTCTCACCTCTGAATCACAGAGGCTTATTTTGATTTTTCTTGAAAAGTCACATGTTTGAATGCACGAAAAAATTACAATATTCTTCTTTGTCAGAGTGCCTGGCAAACCAGGTATACTGTTGTATGAGTTGATTCTTTACAAAGTCAAATATTCAGCCTACAAGCATTACTAGCAACCTGCCTTTGGGCTGGTCTTATCATAGAATCACAGAATGGTTTGGGTTGAAGATCATCTTGTTCCACCCCCCTAACCATAGGCAGAGACACCTTCCACTGGACCAGCTTGCTCAGTTACATATAATTTATTCGTTGATAGGTCCAATCATAAGTTTCTAGAAACAAAACTACTTTCTCTGCCAAACAACTCATGAAAAGTGCTGCTGCAGGATCTCCTCAGGGAATGGGTTTTTTTAGTGTCAAAGGGGCTTGAAACGGGGACTTTGCTTTCAGGTTTTTCATGCAAGAGCACATATTGGAGATGCATCATGAAGTCACTAGCATGTTGAGTAGTTCAGGTTATCTGAGGCAAAATAATTGTGGAAGCTCAAGAGGACAGGAGAAACATTTCAAACGTGCCAACATGAAAGCATACAGCAGCAGAAGCCGAGGAGCTGGACAGGCTTTCCATAAGGTGGTCCAACACCTGGCCTTTCTTTCTGTTAAAACTGTTACTCTTTCAATAATATAATGAGGTTTTCTGGTGCTGTCCAACCATTGTGACTTTTGTGACAGATGTCAACTTTTCTTTCCCATCTTTAGTATACACTTGAGTAACTATGCCTGTTAATTTACTCTGGTTGTATTTTTACTTCTCTGGATCACTTTTCCTTCAAAACACCCCTTGATAATGGCAAAGTCCCTTTCCATACTTTGAGAGAAAATACTGAACCTATTGAGATTTGTTCAACAAGAAAAGGGCTACTCCTGAGGATCTCATCACTAGCAATGCCACTGCATTGTCTCTCCTAACTTTACATTTCTGCAGTTGCGACAGTATGTGTGATTTACTCAGTCTACTGTGCTTTTATGGTTAGCTGGGAAGGGTAGGCACATGGAGATGCTGTTAAGGGACTTAGTTAAGCCAAGATGACCTAAACCATTCCCTGAAAGTGCCTACCTCTCTCTGCCATGCATGATGATGTATCAGCATGGCCCGCACTGATGTCACACAAAAAACATATGTGCCCCAAGGAATACAGTGCAGACACATACAGTCCTTCTGACAAGTCCTCTCCAGCAAGTCCTTTAAACAAGCCTTGGTGTGCTTTGGGATTAGTCCTCAGGAATCACTGCTCTTCCCCCACTCCAGTGTCTGCACACCTGCTCTTTTGAGCTGTCCATCATTTCATTACAAAACCAAGCACTTTGAGTAAACCAGGCAAGGTATTTCTGAGATTTTGTTACTCAGGAATTCAGTATGTATGATCACACAGATTTTTGTTTCTAGACATAAAGTATAAAACATGAGGGTGCAAGCTCTCGTTTCTGATTTATGAAAATGTCAGTTAATTTAGTGGCCCTGTGGCCAGTTTTTATACCAGTTGAATACTCTATGTTACTTGTATTAGAACTGTCTGTAAATACAACTGACTAGTAGCTGCAGAGGACCTTTAGGAACACCCAAACCACAGAAAGAGAAAGCCACTATACAGGCCTTTTTCATCATTAGAGGCATGATTCAAATAGTCCTGATTTTAATGATATTTTCCCTTGAGTTCAGCAAGCTTTAGAATGAGGCCATAACTGTTGTGTGTTTATTGATAAATTTTCTTCCTGAAAAAAGGAATTTTTGTAAGAATTACACTAAAGGAAATTACTGCTGTAGTCTTTCACTGCAGCAATGTAAGATGAATCATTATAAGGGGTGCCACTTGCACTACTATATATTAAATAGATAATGAAATAGCACTTATTTAAATATGCAGTAAATGCATTAAATTGTATAGCAAAAATAACAAGCTACAGACTCAGTGGTGTTCACAGAGATCTTATTGCTGCCATGGAGTTTATTATTTGTGCAGGACTGCAGGGTTCTTTTATTCTTACAGTTGAAAGAAGAATCTATAGAGCATGTATTTCTGTGCAGGAAGTCCCTGGGCGCAGGAAGGTCATGATTCACAGCATCACAGTCTGCTAATTAATACATGGTACTTTTCTGAGTATTAGTGAGTCAGTGAAGGATTTGAACTCAAGAAAACTTTAAGTGTCACAGAGACCAAAGTGAAAAGCTCTCAGACAAAAGTGAAATTGAGTATCAAACTCCAGTCAGAATAAAGAATTACGGGGTCATCTCGTACAGGAATGAATGGCAACTACAATTTTTGGAGGTGAAATTGTGGCTTCATTAGCTTCCCCATGCAATTTATGGGAAACACTTGACTTGTTTGGCTTCTCCGTTAGCTCATTAAAGATTTCTTTTGAAGTTACAGCTTTGAAAGCTCAGAATCTGTCCAGTTCAGATTTGTAACATTCAGATACCCACTTTATCAGAGAACACACTGTGGTGTTCTACAATGCAAGTTTGCTTTCCGATTTTATGCCTTCTTGCCAACAATTATCTTGTTGGTATCTTTGCATATTACCCCTTGCTGTTCCAGGTCCTCACCAGCACACAGCGCCTTGTACTGTCATTGACTGCCTTGGACACTCCTTGCCTCACCATGCTGTTTGATTCAAAGAATTTAGAGGTAGATGGAGGAAGAGAGGAGGTCCTGCTGTCTTCGCTCCATGTGATGCAGGTCATCAAGGTTGTTCTTTTAGCACAGAAGGAATTAAGGTGGTTTTAACATTTTCCCATCTGTGTTGATGTCAGTTTCTTACTCTCAACCTGTGTATACCTGTA
>JAWWMO010000096.1:10822038-10837078 GCA_035047845.1 Dendrocincla fuliginosa | reverse complement strand
CCAGAGTTACTGTAAGTGGTTTTCAAAAGCTAAAGTGGTCTTTGAAATCCTTTGCTGCTCCCTTTGTCTGTCTTCTTGCAGCTAAGGAATAGAGATCAACCTGAAAGCTTGATCCAAGTGGTAGATGTCCAGGAAATGTTAACAGTGATGCAGAATCACCCTATTTGCCAGTATATAGAGGATTAATTTGGGTTTCAAATTTAAATCTATTTTTGGAATGCCTGTAATATGGTGACTGCCTCTTGGAGCACTGTTACATTCAAACTTTTCTTCCTAATGTCTTTTTGCCACTTGGAAAAGTAAAGTAAATTTCCACTCATTTTAAGACCAATGCTCTTGCAATGAAAACGGTTTTATTTCACTCTGACCACTTTTCCAAAGGGGTCCCACCCTTGAATCAGTCTCTGTGGATTAGTGACCCTTCATTACTCTGTTTCCTTCAGCATAATTTGAACTTAAAACTAATGGGTATTTATGCTAAAGTAAAGCAATTTCTTGTAAATAAACATAAATGCAGGTTATGGAGATGGAATCCTCTTCTGTAGAAGTTTTCTTTTTCTCTTTTACATTCTGCTAATACTTTACCTGGAGCTCAGAACCATCATGTGGTGTTTTGTGAGTTTGAGCAGAGTATGTCCTCCTTGTTAATATATAGTCTAACTTGGTTAGTATTTTTAATCCAAAATGTGGCATATTGGGAACCTGGTAATTTAGCATGTTAAAAGAAAACATACCTCTTCCACAGGAGGGAGTGTTCTCTTGATAGAGAGATTGCTGCCAGCGGCTACACTAAGGAAATGCAGGAAGATGGTGAACTGCTTTACCCACCAAGTTCTGACGAGGATGACAACACAACAGAGGTACTAGAACTTGAGGAAGATGCTGAGAACGAGCTCAGCTTCTTCAGCAGAGGTGAAGAGAAGAATGAAGAATCCACGTACAAAGTGGGTGATTTCTCTGAAAGCAGGACCTCTGACAACGACCAGTGTAGCAGTGAGGGAGAGGCTGAAAGTAGAGAAAATACACAAAGGCTGGATATGTCAGGGTTGAGCTCAGCCTTGGAGGAAGCTGGAGGGCAAGCCACACTTTGGGAGCCCAGTGAAGGTGCAGAGAGTTCTGCCATTACTTCCTTTAAAGGCAAAGGCACAAATGAAAATGCTGCTGAAGTGGAAAATCAGACGGATCAAGGAGAGCGCTCTAAGAACAAGGAAAATGAAGATGAGTGCCCTGAGCTGGTTGACTTACCAGCTTTAAATGAGGAATTCAGGCAGTACAGGTAAAGATTCATGTTTACTTTCTAGGGGTGGATGTGTTTCCTCTACCTCAGTAAATGTAAATCAATCAAGCAGCTCAAGAAGGACTATTCTTCAGCTACCCTTGTTTAAACTGTAGACTAAAAATGCAATTTATTTTGAAAATGTTGCAGTGAATGTCCTTCATATAGGTCTCATGATTTTCTAGCTGTGTAGTAGTGTCTATTGAGAAAACAGGTGTTGCACTTCTTAGAGCAACCTACTTTCTATGGTGGATTATTTTCCCTGTTTTATTTCAGTTAATATTGGTAGTGGAGGAGTTCTTGATGTTAAAATGCTACTTCTAAGTAACTTTTATGAGTAAATTTATAAATCAGGTGCTCTTTGTCAAAGTGTTCTGCTGCTCACTCAGGTGGAGTTAGCAAGAACAAGTGCCTTGGACTGTGTTATAAAAATATATTTCACTGTGTGTTCTTCTAACTTTTAATTCCTCTCCTGGCATACTTAGAAATTCATGAAAACCTTCCAACTGGCCCATTGTATGTGAAATTTAACTCTTGAGTTTGCCAGCCCACGATGTACCTGGATGCACAGATCAAGCTCACACTCCTCATCTGCCTTTTGCTTTCCAGTTAAATGATTTGTCAAAACATTGTGCAGGACCTAAAATGGTTTTATTTAGTGCCCTGAGGCTTCTCTTCGTGTGGTTGATACACACGTCGCTGTTGTGCAACAAATCTTTTCCTTTTCATAAAGTACCTTTTTTGAAAGAACAGTGTTAATATTTAAAATAGAAATGTTCTGAAGCACTTGCATGTTCTGTTGTGAGTTTTCAGGTTATATCCCAGGAGGTTAAGGCTCAAACACAGTGCTCATAAAGGCAAAGGATGTTTATCTCGGTAGTGGAATAACACATTGATTTATGTATTTTATTAGTGAAGAGTGTGTCGTTCCTGTTGCTGGGCACAGAACAAGGACGAAAAGTATCTCATCAGTGAGAAGTGTTGGGAGCTGCTCCACCATTCCTCCGGTAAATGTTGTTGTTATGTTCTCATTGCTCTCAAACTGCACTAAATTGCAGGTGGCTGCTAGTGCCTCTTTGTAAAATTGTTCTCTGGCTTTTATCACCTTCAAAGAGGCTGTCACCTCTCCCAGTTTGCATTTCCATTCCCATAGAAAGATAGGACTGATAACCCTGGTAATCGTTTACAGGGGATGATTTCCAGCAGTCTCCTTCATGTTTTGCCCTTTGCTCTCTCACTGAAGCTCCACACCAGCATCCTCAACTCCCATTTACCCAGTAACAGGCTCATTTTTGTTATGTGTGTTAATGCACTAACAGTTCATCAATTTTTGTTGCTAGCCACGATTAATATTTTTTATTTTAAACGTGAATACTTGAATCAAGAATTACTTTGACCCTTCTCACCTGTCCTGGAGATTTCTTGACACCCTTTTCCAAAATAATTCTATGAATTCTTCAGTGGTGATGTCTTCAGCAATTTGAATTTCAACATTGTGCATTATCTAAATCAGGACATTTTCAGCAGAACTTAATGTACTTCAACCCCAGACTATGCAGGGGGCAGTATGTCTACCTTTTGTCACATTTTTTAAAAGTGGCTTTTCATTTTAAACGGTGGAAAATCCAATGTTCTTTGTTAATTACAAAGTATTCTCATACAGAACAGGAAGAAACTCCTTTCAACTACAGCTTATCCAGGAATTATTTTTTCAATTAGGTCAGAAAACATATTTGCCATTGTAAATATGATTTTTCTATGTCAAGTCTCATTTTCATTTGCAGTTAGGAGCAGGAGCTCTGAAAGATGTAGCTTGGGGAACATGTTATTTAGTGTAATCTCAGCTCTTTCATGATACATGCCAAAAGGAAATATGAACTTTTTCAAACTGTGTCTTTTCACAGCATTTCTGTTGCCTAATTAGAGTAGTAGTGCTAGAAATACCACTATATCTGAAACCTCAGTCTCTTCAGTGTGCTGCTAACTACTCCAGAACTTTTCCAACAAAGGCTTTGCTACTGTCCCATTCAGTGATGTTACTCTGTGAAGGAGCCTGGTTTTACAAAAGGTGCCTGTCAGTGGCTCTGATATTCATGGAATAGTTGGCTGCTTTACTTGTTCATGTTTGCATTTTTTTTGTTTTAAGGTAAGTATTTTAAAGATAAAACAATATGTAAATAGCATGTACATACCCACTTTTCTGTTCTAAATCTGTAGCAAATCTTTCAAGAGATTCATCCACAGATAAAACTTGTTCTGCACTGATTTACCTTGGCATAACACTTCCACTTACATGCTTTTATGCTGAGTAAAGTAACCTTTCTGCCCATTACTGGGCAGATTTTAACTTATTTTAACTTCTAAGTGTTGGAGCTAAAGAAACAGTATGTATAATAAGCCATTTTTAACATGGGGAAATAATTACAGGACTAAAAGTGCAAAATAATGGCACTGCAGTGAGATCCACTGGGCTTTACAGAGCTGATGCCTGTTACTGCTGGTTGCATTTATCTGTTTATGCAGCTTGCTTTCTGTTCAGAGGAGAAAACACATTAACACATTTTAAATTGATCAGACAGACAAATTCTTGCAGGCACATATAAACAATGGCAGTAGTAGCAGTCATAACTTGCAGACTGTGCCAAAAGGGAAAGCTTCATGAATTTTGAAAAATTGGCTATTCCATGTGAAGAAAAGTATCTTTCTGTGTTTGTACAAATCTTTTTATGCATTCATATGACTTAACTAGAGGAAACCACGGGAATAGTAAACAACTTAGATCTTCTTACTCTTGAAATATTTCTCAGTATTTGCAACATTTAGGTTGTGATGATGGAAAGACTGGTAAGTCTTTCCATCAAGTACTGTGGTTGAGCAGTAGAATTTTGTGAATTTACATGTCAAAAGCTAATGGTATCTGCCTTGCAAAATTTCTTCTAGCAAGTTTCCAACAAGATTCAATTCCCTCATGACAGAATAGATTAAAATAACTTGATTTTTTAAAAGAAAAATCAAGAAGAAAACATGCAAGTGTGCACTCAGTGTCAGCAGGTTGAGCAGGGATCATGCCACAACCTACCAAATCATGGTTTTTATTACGGGTTGCTCTTCCCATCAGAAAGGAGAGCAGAATTCAGCATGATGAAGCATAGGTGCAAGTAACAGATGAAATTTCATAGATTTCAGCAGTCACTGTTGCTGTTTCGGTTCTTGTGCTGTGGAGGCACAAGGTAGCCCTGACCTTGTGCATATTAACAGCAGAGAGCTGCACAATGGGAGAACTGGGGGAGGAATTGTAAACCACTCCTGACTGCCCGTCTGTTTTAGCCACACTTGTGGTTAAGTGTTGTTTTCCATGAGAATCACTCAGGTCTTTGTAATCTGAACTTTAGAAGAACCAGGGTGCTAAGAAAAATAAATAGGCACAAACCAAATAATTACTGCTGGATGTGAAATGTTCTAGGTTATTACCAGCTGTTACATTTTTGTGGAAGGAATGTCTTTTGCGCTGAGAGGTGCTGGCCCTTTATCATCTCTGTAAGAAAGACACTTAAAACTCTGTAAGGCAGGATTTAAAATGCTGCTTGTTGGACCCAAGACTATGAGAAGACAATAGCATAGGTAACCCTGTGCCCCTTTAGATGCTGGGAGGCCTGAGGGTGTGGCACTTAACACACATGCAGCACTCCATGCAGACCTTGTCCATAACAGACAATCCCCCTTTTCAGTCAGCTGAGCTGTTTTATGACTTTATTACAAGGAAGCAACTCTGTTCATCATTCCTGCAGTCCAGGTGAACATCATGTTCATGTTGGCACTGAAAAGATGCTGCCATCATGTCATGTATTGGTGCTAAACGGCCTATAAAAGGTTCTGATGCCAAATTGTTTGTTCATAGGAGCTGGTGAAACAGAAGATAAAGCGTCAGCTGACCAAGCAGCAGAAGTCTGCTCTGAAGCAACGGCTGCAAAAAGGAGAAGCAAATGTTTATACCAAACAACGTCGAGAAAATATGCACAACATTAAGTCAAGCTTGGATGCAGTCAATTTCTGGGGATAATTTACTGAAGGTCCTGTGAAACATGAGAAATGTTCCACAGCTGAAAGAATTAAGCTAATTTACCAATAATCCTACTTTATAGTGGAGCAGTCTCCTCTATGCAAGCCCAGTGTTTTTCTGGAAGTTAATAAACCTCATTCTGGTTCCTGTGCTTTTGACATGGGTCATTGTGTTTTGTGTTTCTGGTCGAAAACTGTTGACTCTAATTTCCATTGTGTCAGTGGTACTGGTGAAGATCATGACAATAATTTCCAACAAGATCTGGTAAATCAATTTATTTTAATTAATTGCTGTGTTTGTTGTGCAGAGGATTGCTCTTAAAAGGGAAAGAAGGACAATTTTTAAAACCAATTTCTGCAGTTACCCAAAATTTAAATACATGAGCAATCCACATGATGAATATGCATCCTTTGAAGTCAACAGTTCTCATTTATATTTTCCTTCAATATCTCATGTAAGGATTTCAGCAGAGCCTGGCCATGGTGTCTCCACTCTGCTCCACCCTCTGTTTCATCCCCTTCTTTACCATATACTTAAGATGGTGAATATGGGGAATCTTTGTGGAGTAGGTTCCAAGCGTGCCCTGCATTCCATCCAGGGAGTAGCAACTGCTTTTCAAGCTGTAACTTCTTTATAAGTTCTGTGAGAATGTGAAATTTCCCAGTTTTCTCTAATCTTATCCCAGTCATCTTCCCACGCTTGGGTACTGCCGGATTTATTCACTTTGCACCCACAGAGTGCACTGGCACTCTCAGGTATGAAGTAGTATGCCTTTAAAATATGTTATTATAACTCACACCCTCCAGTATTTTAACAGTGTCTTTAGGAAGATAAATAACAGGTGACCTTGACTGACTCCTAGCACATTACTAGTCATGGAAAAGGATGCAGTTCTTGTGCTCAGCTGGAGCAGCAGGGACTGCCAGGGAATTCCTGCATTCTGTGGCCACTACTGCACTGTGCTTTCATGCATGTGGCTCTCCTCACTACTATTTGTTTTGCATTAATCCACATAAGCTGTTCGGTTTTGACAGAGAAAGGACTGACGACTGGGCAAGTAGTGGCTTCGTTTAGGCAGCTTTTCACTACATGCACAAATGGTTCCTGTCCTACATGGACTAAAAAGCACTGGTTTAGTACACGTTATTTCTCATAACTTAAAACTGAAATGTGCTTGTCACAGACTAGTGATTGTAGAGGACATGCCTGCAAACAGTTCTACTGATTTTAATAAGAAGTGTCCCTAAAGTGATGACTAACTGCTTACCTCATTCAAAACTGCGAGGTTGCCCTTAATACAGTTTGGCATGCAGTGAAATTAAAATCAGTTAGCTGACTCCCAGCCATAAAGGCAAATTTTGTAATAAATTCTCTATAACACACTCAGAAAGTTTTCAGTCAGGAACTGTGTAGCTAGAGATGAGGGGAGGGAGAGGGAGAGAAGGGAAAGGGAAGGAGAAAAGGAAAGGGAAGGAGAAAAGGAACTTCCCCTGTCCAGTTACTGAGGGGAATGATAGAGGGGCTTTGGTGCATCCAGCCAGCCCACCACAGAAATCATATAAAATAATTAAAATGATTTTTTAGGGGAAATATGTGCCTATAAATGCACGAAGAGGAAACACAACAGAAAGCTGCGTACCACCCTCACCTCAAATCCACCCAAAACCACATGTCCAGCTCAGGAAAAACATCCACTTCGAATAAACTTAGAAATCCCAGTCTCGGGGGTTGGACTACGTGACCTTTAGAGGTGCCTTCCAGCCCTAACAATGCTCTGATATCAATTATTATTGTGTATCTAGTCAATTCAGATGCATTTGTTTAGTGAAGAACACCACACTTGCTGAACACAGAATATTACCCAATTATTTGAATGAAATAGCTGGTGAAAATAAACATGCTAACCCCTCCCATTGGAAAACATTTTTCTGTGAGTGTGATCAAAGCATTTGGATGAGATTGTTTTCTCAGTTATGCTGTCATAAATCATTGTCAATTTCACAGCAAACAAGCCGAAAATTTAGGGTATCTTCTTCTAAAACATATATTGAGGCATATCTGCAGCAGTTGCATGATTTAACACAATGAAATGCACACAGAGCTATTTGCTAACAATTTCTGTGACTTGCTTTCTAAACTGAACCTTAAAACCAGATTGTTTTAATTACAGGTACTAACAAAGTCTAAAAGATTGTAATGTAAGCAGTTTCAGCTGGAAATGTAGAGTTTACAGTCTTTGGCCTTGCAGAATGCACAATAACAAAGGAGTAAAGCACCTGTGGAGGTACTTGAGGATTTTATCTCTGTATTTGGATCTTAGTGCTCTGTATTCCTCCAAAACTGTTTCCTGTCTTTGGGCTGGACATACCTTGCAGGTGTCCCCCTGCCAGAAGCTGCCTGCAACATGGGGAGACCAGTTTGCCCAGTTTGCCCTGCTGGCCCAACCTCCAGCAGCATTTTAAAACCTTATGCAGGCCAGTGTGTACCAGAATTCAATGGCCAACATCTCAGCGCGCTTAAGATAAAATGAAAATAACTCTGGTTCCTTGTAAGGCAAGCAATCTTTTTCAGTAGTGAATACTTCAGAAAAGAGCTTTTCCAATTTTAAAACTTCCATTGCATTTGCAAAATATTGCTTATTTTGAATGCTGGAAGAGTTGTAAAGCTCGATTTTTTTTTTTTAATTTTTATTTTATTAAAGAATCACTGAAACATGGCCTTTTTCACCCTTTCACCCACAAAACAGAAGTCTCTTGAGTTGCGTCTCTGATGGTCTGGGAGAGGGGACCCTCTGAAGAGATGAGTTAGATTAGCTAGTAGTATCAAAAAGAAAAAAAAAGGTAATAACAGGAAAAAAGTCCTCCTAGCAAGTACTGAAATAATCAAATACTAAAGGCTGACTAGTAGAAAGTCTACTTGAGGAAGTTCAAATGACAGCAACTTGAAGGTAACAGACACTAATTCTTGAATACCCCCTGCCTGAAGTGATATATGGAATTAATAAGTTATTACTAATAAAGATGATAATAAGTAATAACAAAGATAATAATAAAGATAAGTTGCTACTAATAAAGGGAACTAACACTAAAAGGGTAAGGGAACTAACACTGAAGGGGTTAATAGAAATAATCGCAAGAACTTTCACTGAAGCTACAAGGACAAACTGCATAGCTGAGCCCATAGAATAGATACAAAAAGATAAGTAAGAAATACGCTATAAGAGACAAAAGGTTCTTCTAGTGCTTGCCAGAAAAACTGGACTGAAGAAGATTTGGACCAGGAGTGAACAGGACATGGGGAGGAAGACATACTGCCTTCAGCCCCATGACCACCACAGAAGACCACCAGAGAACAACATGCAGGCACAAGAAGGAGGAGCGAAGGGAGGGGACACGGAAATAACTTCCAAGAACTGATTATATTAAATTTACCTTTTCTAGGGAATAGTGTGAATATGTATAAGGAGGTTATGAATATGTAATACATACAATGCATAAAACTCGGAGTTTTTTGGGTGTGCACGTTTGTGGTGGAGTGATCTCCCATGCACTCTGTGCAGAATAAACATACCTCTCTATAACCAGCTGATTGTGGGGCTATTATCCCCAGGTCAGAAGGCTGACTCATTTTAAGCCTGTTCACGGCCTTTTGTAGGCCAGAGCCCGTAGAGTAAATCTTATAAATCTTACCTGCATACATCTTTCCCTTAAATAAAAATTATCCAGTTCCCATTGACAGTAGTGAAGAATACAGTGTAGGCACAATTAGCTTAGTCCCATACAGGAATGTGAGTTTTACAAGAAGAGGATGTTTTTCCTAAGTTTTATAAAAGGTTTGACAAAAACTTGTTATTTGAAGTCAGCTGTTAAAAAGTCTTTTCACTTCACAGCGTGGAAAATGCTTGTCCTCTCAAAAGCAGAAAGGTGTTACATTTTAAGGACAGAAAAATGTCCTGAGGACCTTCAGAATTATTACAAAGAAATGTCAGTCTTCCAGAAAATATTACTGAGATATATATATATATGATGCAATGCATCTTTTAGCCAGTTTTACTACATATGTACCTTTGCCTTTTCTTGGCTACAACACTGAATATATCCAGTATATATTGGATATATCTGGATTATGGTCAATCCAAAGCTGCAGCTTTGAGCACATTTTAACATTATTAAGACAGACGTTTTCCCATGTAATGTGAAAAGTAGCTGAAGCCTTTGACTACGATTAACTTTGATATCATAACTGGATTGTAATTTTGTTCTGAGAGCTGACAAGTTGGTAAATAGTTAACTGGTTATTGAGCTAGTTAGATATGGAAACAACTGACTTAATGGCATGGAAGAACGATCTTGTTAAAGACATTGGAAGCTGTACACTGGAGGAGCGTAATCAAAGCCTCACTAATAGAAACCAACTGGTGTTACACTTTGCTTTCCTTTCATTTGTTTTTCCTTCAGTTCCCTATGAGCAAAAAACTTATGGTCAAGATGTGTGTGTGGAGGCACAAGGGAATGCAGGGATGGACGTCCCATTGTGACACCACTGGATGGTGGGGGATGGCCATCACTGTGTGGTGGACTGTGACATCCCCAGGGAATGGGTTGTGACCTTGCCCTCTTTGCTGTTTACATTCAGGTGCCAGGCATCCTGCTGTGACACCAGTGAGTGGCGGATTGTGACATCACCAGGGGACACACTGTGACATGGTGTCCCTCACTGACAACACCTGGGTGGTGGAAGAGCCTGGGCCACACTGCCTGGAGCCTTGATTCCTGCCCAGCGTGCCCGTGCGTGGGAGCAGCTCCTGGTCCCCATCTCTGCCCAGATATGGCCACGGAGACACTGTGGAGCTGCCCGCTCTGCCACAACACCCGGAATGACGTGGCCTTCACCCTGCCCTGTCGCCACCAGTTCTGCCTGGGCTGCATCCTGCGGTGGGTGAAGATGAACCCGGCATGCCCGCTCTGCAGCAGGACAGTGCAGACCGTCAGGTTCTCTGAGCGGGGCGAGCAGGACTGCATTCAGTTCGAGATCACGGCCCCCCAGCAGTCTCCAGAGACCACCACGCGTGCCAGGAGAGCTCCCTTCCGCCTGCACGAAAGCAGCCTCCGCCGCCCTGCCTTGATGCCTCCGTCTCCTCCGCAGGGAACGCCGTGCCCACCTGAGCTGGAGGCCACAGGGACAGAGCCCGTGGGGGGCATCCTGCCCGACGTGTGGGCAGCACTCTTCCGCCGCCGGCAGCACCTCCTGGAGCCCGTGAGGTCCTGGCTGCACCAGAGGCTGGTGGCACTCTACAGGGAGCAGTGGTGGAGGGCAGAGGCTGCAGAGGGATCCATCCTGCATGGCCTCTGCGCCTGCGGGCCGCATGCAGAGATCCTGGTGGAGGTGCTGGAGCCCATCCTCAGCGAGCACACCGCACCGCTGATCCACGACATCGTCCGTGCCATCGAGGGCCGGTGCAGCGAGGATGCCCAGAGGCTGCTGGGCTTCCACCAGCCCAGGGGCCACGACAGCAGGGCTGCTTTGCCCAGCTCCAGCAGCTCCAGCAGCTCCAGCAGCTCCAGCAGCTCCCAGGACAGGAGCAGCCCTGCAGTGCCCGGGGTGCAGGAGGAAGCTCGCACATCACAGCCTGGCCCCCAAGGCAGTGCCAGCTGCCCCCAGCCTGTGCCAAACCCCACAGAGCAGGAGGTGCCCAGGGAGGTGGGTGCAGGTCCCCCTGCCCAGGGCAGCAGCCACAGCCCCTCCGCTCCCACCCCGGGCAGGAACCCCTCACCTGGAGGGTCCCAGCACCGCCCAAAGAGGAGGGTCTCCAGCCCCCAGGATTCCCCCTAGCCCAGCAAGAACAGCACTGGGAGGGCTCCAGAAACTCTTCAGCCAAGGAAAAGCAAATAAATGACTGTTTACCTTACAAAGTCTCCAGGCACTGCTTTCTCCCCCTTACAGTGCCTTTCCATGCTCCCCACACCCTAAAATTGTCTAAGGGCCACCAGAGCCCCCAGGCCATTCCAGCAGCACCTGCTCGCAAGGGAAATCCTGATGCAGCCAGCATGGTGGAAGAGCTCCTAAAACAGTGTTCATCCTGTGGGATGTGTCCAGGCTGCCTGCAGACAGGGCTCAGCCCACAGGAGCCTGGCTGGCAGGAACATGCCACTTCACCTGGTCACCTTCCACGATGGGGTGACCGTGTCAGGGGACAAGGGAAGGGTTACAGTGCCACTGATCTGGAATTCTGCGAGGCCCTTGACATGGTCCCCACAACATCCTTCCCCTCAATGGCAGAGAGAGAGAGATCAGGACATAGCAGAAATCAAACTGAGTGTGGGTCAGCAGGTGTGCAAGCATAAACCCTTCTTAAAATAATCAAAATATATTCTGGAAAGTGGAACCAGTGCCAGGACGAGACAACTCTCCCCAGCCTGCTGAATCAAACAGACATGGCCATGGGAATGGACTTGGAAGGGTTGCCAGAGGCCACAGCAGCCGGGCAGGGACAGCTGCAAGCATTTTGAAAGCAGCTTTAGGTATCTCAGTGTCTTCACTTCTCTGTTTGGGGTTTGGTTGACTGGTTGGTTGGTTGGTTGGTTGGTTTTGTCTTGATTGGCTCATTCCAGATGATCTTTCGATGAGGCTTGCTAGCCTATGACATGCTGCTTAACATACAGTCTAGAATAAACATTTTTGTGTACATTTTCCTCAAAACAATCATTTTTATCTTCTTTCTGATAAGAATGTTCAAGTATTCACTTTAAAAGATACAATCTCAGCTGCTGGGAAAGGGAGCAGGGTTTTCTCTGGATTAGAAAACAGTTGCTTAAACAGTATTACGTGGCTAATTTCCAAATTTTATACACACTTCTAGCAGAGAAATCTATTGTCATATGGTAACTAGTTCTACTGCCTGTGACTTTGACATGTTTAAATCCTAGTGCTTTTATTCCAGCATCTTTAAAATTTGCAGTGATTGGGGAGCATCATTTTGCCTTTGTCCTGTCATTACATGCCCTGTTAAAAAGATTAGTAACTTTACTCTTTTTTTTTCCCTTTTGCTGTTGTTTTCTTTACCTTTGCTTGAAGGGCTTCCCTGATGAGATTACACATAGTCTTGCTGCTGGAATCTCATTGCAGCTATACACTCATAATTTCAGAGGGGTCAGTAGCACTGTATCATATTTTTTCTAGTCCATGAACTTCAATAATTGTGACCTTTTTCATTAGCTTTCATGCATTTTTATTTTGATTCATAAATACTGTCTTTCTTGTGGTATTTATCTACTCCCCTAATCCAATCCAATTTATATCACATTCATTTTGCAAAGGGATCAAGTATTTGAATCCTGCATTCAGATTCACTACACTGCAGGTCTCCCATTCCTCCTGCTTCCTGTCATATGGTTTGCATTTTATGTTCAATTCGGAGATAGAAAGGTTGCATAGAAAAAAAAAAAAGGCAAGCAAAAGCTCTAGGTACCTGGAGAATATTCTTGTCATTATTAGGGATATTCAGAAATTGAAGGAAAGAGCCCAAATTTAATTCTCACTGCAGTATCTGTGACAAACTGGTAACTACATCCTGCAGGATTTAGTGAAGGGAGTAAATGTGAGCTAAATGTTGGTGGACTGGAAGATATTGTTACCATAATATGCTAAAAAGGTGCTGTCACTTCATTAGATAAAAAAAACCTGGAAAACCTCAGAAAACCCAACCAAACACCATACTTTTTAAATCTTGCCTATGGTAATGTATTTGGAATTTTTCTCAGTGCCTTCTGCCCAGTCAGCATCCACCACATTCCCATCATGCTACATCTAATTAACTGTAACAATCAAGCATAAAGTGGGCAAGTTTGTCATAAAACTCAGCCTTCTGAAAGCATGATTTCTGTTAAGAGACTCCACCAACTCTTTCTGATTAATTCTCTTTCCTCCACTAATTCCCAGTTCTCATAAATACTACACAAATTCATCCTTAAATAAGGGCCCTGTGCTGTCAGTTCTTGTCATGGATAATGTGTTTCTTTATCCTGTGCTTGATTGAGTTGATTCTGAATTCTGCCTATTATTTTGTTCTACTTTTCTCTTAGTTTTCAGATTTGTCAGTCAGAACTACAATGTCACAATACAATTCTCCCGACAAACTGACTCCTTTTTGCTGAATTTCAGAGGTCCGGTCAAAGATCAGTTCTGCATCTTTCACTTCACCTGTGCTGCCTCAGATTCAAGTGACAGATGATCTGTTACCAGCCTTGCAAAATGGTAAAATCAAGAAGAAATCAATAAAAATAATAATCTGGAGCAATAGATGTTTAGCTGGAGTTTAGGAGACTCATATACACAGGTCGGGTCCATTCACAGGGGCCTTTGCCAAATCCCTCTACACTCACTTCCATGTTAGAAGGCTGGAACTTTGGATTTATTTCTTCCACTTTGTTTTCCCACCACTTTCCTTTGAAACAGAGAATGAGAAAAACGGTAACAAAAATAAAACTTATCTTTTCTGATATACCAAATTCCACAACACAACCAGTCTCGTGCTCTGCCTCAATCTTCCCTCTCCCTTTTTAGCCTTCAGGAATTGTTTCAGCTCTCAATTCACCTGGGCCAGGTGGGAAGTAAAAATTAGCTGTTTTTCACTGAATGCATGCTTGCTTTTATATCTGAAAAAAAAAACAACACCAAAGCAGTGCAAAAAGGAAAGATTACTCCAAAATTTGTTGTCAAAAGCATGGATACTTGTATAAATAAATAGACAGGCAGACATAAAAGCTGTTGGTCCTTGTGTGTCAAAAAATGCTACATACAAATGTACTACAATTTTATGTCAACACTTGCCCAGCAGAAAATTTAAGAAATGTATGTATTATTTGTACATATGAACAAGACAGAGATCCAGTGGCTGGATCTAAAAGGATGGAGTATAAAAATCATACCGTAACAACTCAGTTACACATCATGATGAAGCAAAGTAATCAGTATTTCAGGAAAGTAGCAAAGCAGTGATTAGACTTTGGGCAAACAAATATTTGTGCTAATACATAGGTGTGCTATAGGAAAATGTTACAGATGCATTATTTAAACATTTAAATCCACTCTGTTTTCAAAGGTTCATGTTGGTACCCTCCCAAAAATTCCCGAAAGCACTGGAAGCAGTGGAGTTCAGCTGAACGCTGTGTGGGGAGACCCTGCCATTGGGGACTGACCCCGACACAACTCAGAATTATTTCTGATTTAATTTGATTCGTCCAGCCAGCCACTTCCACAAGGGGTTTTCTGTAAAGGATCTTGGATTCTACTTGCAAATCGCTTTTTGCGCTCCTCAGGCTGCATTGGTTGGTCAATTAACATTGTTAATCTGCTGAGAGGGTAAAATTAGAAAAAGGAAAAAAGGGGAAGGGGAAGGGGATGGGGATGGGGAAGGGGAGGGAAGGGGAGGGAAGGAAAAAGGAAAAAGCAAAATAGAAAACAGAAAAAGAAAAAAGAAAAAGGAAAAAGGAAATCTAAAGAAAAGGAAAACAAAAGAAAAGAAAGAAAGAGAGAGGAAGAAGAGAGAGAGAGAAAGAAAGAAAGAAAAGAAAGAAAAGAAAGAAAAGAAAGGAAAGAAAGGAAGGAAGAAAAGAAAGAAAGAAAGAAAAAGAAAGAAAGAAAGAAAGAAAAAAAGAAAGAAAGAAAAAGAAAGAAAGAAAGAAAGAAAGAAAGAAAGAAAGAAA